>CM057337.1:846452588-846703061 GCA_030015575.1 Agapanthus africanus
AACCCTCCAGGACCCAAATAACTCAATTTTCGCCCATGAACGATTTGTGTCAATGGATTAGTTCGATCCAAAACTTGAGATAGTTATACTCACTCACCATGGTTAGACTTCTCACTTGATCATTATCCTCATCTCTTTCTTTTCTTCTTCTTCTTCATTTGTGAAAAAGAAAAAGGTTGCTAAGGTTTGATCCAAAGTGAGATAGAATGTGAGAAACAAAATTCTAAAGAGAACCCACTTCCTATTTCTCCATCCTCTACTAGACTAGCACTTTAGTTTAGGGTGTTTACTTCACTAATTCTCTAGTTAATGAAGTAGGAGCTTGAGTCGGAATTCTCTCGACGTAGATCATTTTCGGCCTCGGAGACTTCAAGTAAGGTCGCATCCTTCGCGTCATGAAGCCATGCAAGAGCCCGGGAGAACCTTGATCGCAGCAAAGGGACTTCAATAAGGAGCAAATGAAGTGAAGGACCGATCTACAAAGGTTGTATTTCGTATTCCCTTTAGAGTAAAGTTGTTTACTTGCTATTAGATTCGCCTAAACTCTAGTATACGATCTTGCTTAGGGTTGTTCGGCACATAAAAATTTATTTTTGGCATGGTCGATGCCTTGTAAAGCCTTGTTGGTGTGCCTAGTAACCCTACAAATGTTCCCCTCTGACGAGTAGGCCCGAAATTTCTGCAAATTCCTCTAAGGAAATCAAAACCTCCCGGTCCGATAAAAGAAATGTGTGAGTCGAGGTATTCCACTGTTCTAGGAAAGCCTTGACCCACCATACGTGAGGCGCGGGATACTGGAAAAGAGATGCGTAGATAGCAGGGTACAACCCGAGCTTCAGCAGCAGCGACTTTTTGGCCAACAAGATATATCGAGGCCACTGCAAGTATCCGGCTGAATGACGAGGAGTCAAGCCTATCATGTATACCTGTCCCCAAGGGCGCGACTCGTCTTGACATATGCGCCGCCCCAGAATATCTAAAGCCATCGGCGGCTGTACAGGTATCGAGCCCATAGAGGGCTGGAGGCGTCCCTCCGTAGTCCAGTTAATCTCCTCCACAGCGTAATTCACCTGGGGTGAGTCAGCATAATGAATGACGGAAATTGGCTCTGAAGGCGCCGCACAAGAGAAACTGCGCCAGCATCGAATAATTTGGTTGTACCACAACCCCATAAGTCAAGAGACTTCTGCTCCGGATCGCGATCTTTAATCAGTGTAGGAACTTTCCGATCTATGGGCGCATCGGCGTATGCACTCTCTGGGCGAACAAATGGATAAGAAGAGTTAAAAGACATAGTACCTGCGCGAAAAGAAACGAGGGTTAGATGTCAATACTACATCACAAATTCTGACATTTGGTACTTTAAATTTGTACCACACTGCAATGCAGGAAAAAGAGACCGAGGGGGAACCCACAAAATCAAAGTACGGCTCATCATTGATGAGATAGTCAATCATTAAGGAGGAAATCCTAAAAAGATTCTCATTTAATGAGAAACTCATTGGGCCAAGGAATTAAACCCTCTCGAGAGCAGTGCCCTGAAAACAGAAATTACATCTGTCAACTTTAATTATGAGGGGAATAAAAATTCCCCAAAATTTCTAAGAACCATGCTCTGTGAAAACGATGGAGTAATCCATCAGAACCCTAAAAAACAAAGCTTTTTACAGAGTAAAAACTCCAAGATCTTTAAGATCTACAAAACGAACTCTAAGAGTTCTTCATAGAGATGAACGGTGTTCTAATTAATGGGTTAAGTAACCCTAAAAATCCATTTTAAGGACTACGATCTGAGAAGAGCAAAGCTCTGTTAATAGGTTCGATCCTTACCAAATTTGGGCAGAGTTCTAACTCTAAAAGGGAATTTCCTTAGGCAGAGATCTTAGCTCTGAAGGGAGAATTAAATTCTCAGAAACAAGAAAGGAAGAAGATGAACAGAAATCATCTCAAGGGCCAAAGGCCCTACTTATAGGCGCTGGAAGACGATCCAACTTCCAAGATGATCCAACGGTGGAAAGGTGTAGGGTTCCTAGGCACGCTCAAGAGGTCTCACAAGGCATCAACCATGCCAAATTATAATTTTTCCGGTGCCGAGAAACCCTAACTAGATCGTTAACTAGAGTTTAGGCGAAACTACAAGCTACTAAACTACTTTAGTGCTAAGTGAACGGAAATACAACCTTTGTAGATCAGGTCCTCCACCTCCATAGCTCCGTGATGAAGTCCCCTCACTGCGATCATCGGATCCCGGGCTCTAGCGTCGGCTTCATCGGAGAAATGGACGGGCTAGGTCGTCAACTTCAATGCCGAAGATGATCTACGTCGAGGCAACACAAGATCAAGCTCCAACTTCACCAAGCCATGAAACTTATGAAGAAAACACCCTATACTACTTGGCAAGTGGTAGAGGATGAAGAAATAGGAAGTGGGTTCACTTTAGAATTGGATTTCTCACTCTTTTTCTCAAGTCACCATTGAAGCAAGCAAGTTTCATTCTTCTTGGAGAAGAAGAAGAAGAAGAAAAAGAATATGATAAGAATTAATCAATAATAGAAAATAAATGATTCTTATCATATTAGCAACCATGGTTATGTGTAGAGAGTAAACTAAGGTTAGGTGAATGGCTAGGTTAGGCATGAAACAAAAATGGTAGACTTTTTCAAAACTTCATGAAGCTTCAATGTAAAACAAAGCAAGCCACCATTTCTCTTTTCGCCAAAAGAAATAAATAAATAAATGAATAAATAAATTAAAACCCTAACCATTTACTTAACCAAGATTTAAATCAAACATACACCCAAGTTTGCATGTATCATCAAATATGATACAAACTAGTGTACAAAACTATATCATATATACAATGTGCACATCAAGTGAGAAAATCCATCTTAAGTGAACTAATACTAGTTAATGTAAAGTAATATATCAAATATATAATTATACATTAAATCATTAAATCAACACTTGATTTAATGATCCAGTCATATCGCATATAACCGACTAATATCAAGTGTATCAACGTATCGAATCAACACTTGATTCGGTATCCCGGCTATATCATATATAACCGTCCAATGATACAAATCGCGAGAATAGAATACAGTATCACATACTGGTATTATTCTCGGTCCCGCACATATCTCATATGCGCTCCTATTTCGTTTCGCTTGAGCCAGGAAACCTCTGTGTAGGACTCTAAAGACTCGTCAATACGCCGGCAGCAGATGATGATCATATCAAACACCCACAAGCCGCAAGCGGTCTGCTAAACGTAACGGCCACCCGGGTATTGAGCGATCAGAAGATCGACGAGCAAGCCCGCTCACACTCCTGTGAATCCAACCAGTAACACTTACCGTACAGTCCGGTCTCGTCGTCTGATATGTCGCATATCTCGCCTAGGGGTGGTAAACGTCAGACCCCAATAGCTCGATAAGTCGTGTCGATATGAGGTCTATAACAGTTCGAGAAACTACAGGTAACACTTACCAGTAAATCTCAGCAACCCTGGCCAGGGATTTCCGGTTATAGCCAATCGAACACAGCGCAACATCAACTCCCTATACCGGGAGAGACGAATCCCCTCCTATCGCTCATTGCCTCCATATGATTCGGGACTGTACCCAAAAACCACCGTTTTGCACGCCCTCTTGGACGTGGTAAGGTGGAAATCAAAGCACAGTGGGAACCACACAAGACTCTATGACGATCTCGGGTCAACAGACTACTCTGTACCAGTGTCACCTAAGAACTGCCATCTGACGTAAGGTATAATACCATCTGGGAGTTCTCGGCGAGTCCGTCCAGTGTACCCAGTCTCCACTGAGCACCCGTATATCATCTCTGATGTCAAACACCAATGGATATGGGATCATCCATCGCCCATCTGTATGGGTCGAGAAGGTATACGCTAGTCTACTCTGGTATATCGATGCCCCGTCTCGATACACCCACGACTAGGGACCTTGAAGGATGTACTTATGGACTACCATGTCCCCACTAGTATGATCCGCATCATAGTCCAGGTAGTCAAGTACACATCCTAAGGGCTTTACCAACATGTAACAGAGAGACAATCAGTATACACGTTAAGGTAAAGTGTAACCAGATAGCATACTATCATGTCGAGTAAGAAAGTCCTCCCTATATATGTCCAAGCATCCACTACAATATACATCCTATGTATAGTAATGGCCTCTAGGGCATACATATAACTAACAAAAGGTTGCCACCGCTGCACTCACGTGTGAGCCACATGAGCGCAACGGTGGAGGGGCATTTGTTTCCTCCTAATAAGAGAGCAAGGCTCTGCTCAAAATTTGAACTGAGGTAGCGCTTCACGTGCAAAGCACGAAGACGCCAGCACTAAGAGTTAAAAACTCTGAGGCAGCGCCTCACGTGCCCCGCACGAGGGCGCTAGCGTCAGAACTAAAAGTTCTCTGTCGTTGGATCAAAGATCCAACGGAGATGATAAATCATCAAAGCACAGAATTAAATTCTGATTGAGGAAATACTCCTCAGATCTTTCTAAATAAGAAAGATTATGCTCTGTAAAACAGAGCACCGTTGGATCAAAAATCCAATGGTGATTAAAAATCACCAAGCTACAGAATAAGCTATGTAGGGGGAAAATATTTTCCCAATCTTGTTAAAAACAAGAAAAATACCTTCTGTAAAACAGAAGTCCTTGGATCAAAGATCCAACGGTGGATAAAGTCCCCAAATGAATTAAGAAATCTCTTAATGAGAGATTTCCTTAACTGAATCAACAAATCAGCCTCCACTATATAAAGGCCCAAGACTTCAAGTCTTGTAGAGAAGAACCCCCCATAAACTTCAAACTTCAAGACGAGAACGATTTCTTCTCAAGGTAAATAAAAACAAGAGAGATCATAGTATCTCCTCCATATCTAAGAGCTTAACTCTCACGTCGAAAGAACTCATTTTTTTTTCCAGATCTCAGATTTATAAGACAAAGTTTTTCACAAGTGAGAATCTAATTCTCAGAGAATTGAATTGAGCAAGAACAGAAAACTCAGTGCTTAGCACTCAAAGTCTAGCGCTCAGCGCTGAGCGCTCCACGTGCTCCTCACGTGGGCGCTATTTAATAAAAAGCACTTAGCACTCAAAGTCTGGCGCTCAGCGCCGAGCGCTCCACGTTCTCCTCACATGGGCACTATTTAATAAAAAGTGCTTATCACTCAAAGTCTCACGCTCAGCGCCGAGCGCTCCACGTGCTCCTCACGTGGGCGCTATTTAATAAAAAGGTGGTTAGCACTCAGTATCTGGCGCTCAGTGCTGGGCGCCTTACGTGTTCTGCATGTGGGCGCCGTAAATTGTTTAACACTCTATATAAAAGAATATAAATAAAACAAAAGGAAAAGGGGTGTCAGAACCCAAATCAATGCTCAGCAGTGCTGATACAGAAAGGGGATCAAGCCCAAATAAGTAATCAAGCAGGCTGAGCCCAAGATTGGCCAAACCCCAACTTGACCGAGCCCATATGTCTTCTTCTAAATTGGCCTTAGTTCCAAACAAGACTACCAAGTCCCTGACGAACATTCATTGGTTCAAGGGTACATCTCTTCACACCTCGGATGCATGTCGTTGTGATTTTTCAATGTCTTCAGAGAGGTGGAGGGTCCCGACAACCAGCAACTATGGACCGCAATGTCCTTAAAATAATAATGGACCGCAACGTCCTTAAACTATTGTGGACCGCAACGTCCTTAAACTAAACCCTCACCTCAAAAATGGTAACCTATGGACCGCAACGTCCTTAAACTAATAACAGACTGCAACGTCCTTAAACTACTGTGGACCGCAACGTCCTTAAACTAAACCCTCACCTCAAAAATGGTGACCTATGGACCGAAACGTCCTTAAACTAATAACGGACCGTAATGTCCTTAAACTACAATGAATCGCAACGTCCTTAAACTAAAACAATAGAGCCCAAATGCTCTTTTGCTGGATCTGAATGATCCCAAAATCCTGTTGAGTAGATCTTAGTCTAAAATTAGACTAACGTATCCTCAACAACCGTTTAAGTTGATCTTAACTTCAAACGAGATTAACGATCCTTAAATCAACCCAAACCAAAATCTAAGAAAATACGGATTTGGACTAATCCACGCCCTACGGGCGACAACACGAATTAGTCTCCGTATACAATCCACGGGCAACCAAAAATAAAACAAACGCACACGACACAAAGTGGCCTTCTGGAGCAGGAGAAAGTAGTTATCGCTACGCGGTAACGTAATTAACTGCAGGGGCTTGCGCCTACAGGGAAGAGCATCCCCACAATAAAAAAACCCTCACAACGAGGGGGCATCTGACGAAATCTGCTACAACGGCCGCATCTGTGTAAACCTTCGATACATGGTACCATAAATCAACTTGGCATCTTCGGAGAAGTAGACAGATAAAACCAAATAGCATCTGCACACAAATTCAGGCGAGATGGCCTACGTAGTCCCGTCTCCCGCTTTCGGCGGTAAACAATGCATTTCAGAGGATTCATCTTCAGATTATATTTCCGAAGGTGCTAGAACACTATTTTCAGATGACTCCGGTGCTCCTCGTACAATATGCTTTTCACTACGAGATCGTCGATATAACATTCGACAATCTCGTGTATGAGGTCATCGAAGATCTTTGTCATGGCCTTCTGGTAAGTAGCGGCAGCGTTCTTCAGACCGAAAGGCATCACTTTAAAGCAGGATATGCCTAGTGGAGTCCGGAAGGCGGTGTGCTTTTGGTCTTCAGGATACATTTTTATTTGATTATACCCTGAAGATCCATCCATGAAGGAGAAGACTTCATGAGTGAACATGTTATCTATCATCAGTTCGGTAACCGGTACTGGGAAGTCATCCTTCAGGCAAGCTTTGTTGAGGTCCCGGAAGTCCACGCAGACGCGCACCGTCCCATTTTTCTTCATTACTGGGACAGTGTTGGCGATCCAGTTAGAATATTGAACTTCCTGGATGAAGCCGGAGTCAATTAGCTTCTTAACTTCAGCATTGATTCTCATTTCAAGTTCGAGCCGCATTCTTCTTAGCGCCTGTTTGACTGGCTTGACGTCCGGTGATATCGCCAGTTTATGCACAGCTATCTCTAGATCTAATCCCGGCATCTCGGAATAGTTCCATGTACAGTCTTTATACTGCATAAGCACGTCTTTCAGTGTAGTCACCTGCTCTTTAGACAGTAGCCCACCGACGAATGTTGGCCTCGGATCGTTTGCCATCCCCAAGTCGATTTTTCTCAGGTTGTCCGCTGTGGTGTGTATCCCATCTTCCCGCTCTTTTGGTGCCGGTGGAAATTCTGAAATCATTTCGTCCTCATCTTCATTTGCCAAGCAATGGGAGAGGTCATCCATATTCTTATGCTCTCCCTCCTCCGATAGTGTTTTCATATGGCAGGTACGAGTTCGTTTCCAAGACCGATGTTGATCCGGTTCTATTCTCGTCCTATAGATTGCTTTTGGCTCATGCTTCTGTGGTGGGGTTACCCTCTAACTGTCGGATAGAGCAAACCTACTTCGCTGATACTGCTCTTCAACCCAGTTTTTGAAAGTGAAGCAGTCTTCAAGCGGATGTCCTACTACCCGATGGGAGGAGCATTCATCCGAGTGATGGACCTCGTTTACTCGTTCGGGATGCTTGAACTCCGGGAGTGTCATCATTTGGTGCTTCATGACAAGGTTGAATATCTTCCTTGTCTTGTCTTGGGGGAAAGAATATTCCTAACCCATCTTTTTCATCAGCGATGAATTCCGGCAGACCTTTTCTCGATCGCGCAGATTCTTGGATCCGCTTCCCTATTTTTGGACGTCATTCCCGTTCTTCACCTTGTTGTTGCTTATATATCGGGCTTTCTTTTTGCCACGAGAGCGCACAGCGGGTTGAGGGTGAAGGGGATCATCATCCTCCGTAGCCTGCTGAATGATACGTTGCGTCCTGGCTTTTTCGTAAATGGCCATTTCGCGACTATGGTCATCCCGAACCTTTTGACATGCTTCTCTTATTAGCTTGTCGATCTATTTTTCGAATGACGGACTTGGTATTCTTACGGCGGGATTTCGCTCTGGTTCAATATCAGAGCTATCTGGACGAGCATTCCCTTCTCCACCGGAGTTGTTTATAACATGGCAGCCAAAGAATCGCTCCCGTTTCTTGGACTGGACGTATCCAAGCCCAGTCGTCTTCATCCTCCCGTTGGGCATTTTTCACTGAGCCCCGGGGACGTCCCAAATCTTGTTGTAGAACTGGACTTGTCGAGCGATCTGTTTGAAGGGTACGCCTTGGCATCTCAATAGCCTTTTCAGTCCCTCTGCATAGTATCTGGGCAGACGGATTGGTTGAAGCCTGTCGAGTGCAGAATCGGCACCATGCCAGACTTCTTTCTCCACTTTAGTCTCCGTGGATTGGTAGAAGAGGATCGCATTTTCACATTTTCACCTAGGAGGAACATAGAAGGTCTGCAGCTCTTATACGCCGTACGCATCGAGCGCATCAAGTTCTCTGTAATAGTGCTGCGGAACCATGGTGATTTGCAAGATCTGATCAGCTCCAATAAAGGTTTGTATTGATGGACGAACAGAGAATATTGTGTTGATTTCAGCTTCAGAGTCGCTGCCGAAGACCAAAATAGAAGTAGATGGTCCTAGCTTGTTGCCTTGGGGTTGCCCTGAATAAGCCATCTCTTCATCCTCCTCGGTATCACTCCCGAAGACCAGGATAGTGGCAACGGCCTTTTGTTTATTCTTCAGTTTATGACATCTTTCCGTGTCTTCGAAATATGGTAGGAAGTACTTAGCATCTTCATGCTTGCAGACTTCATTTACGGAGAATGGGTTTAGCTCCCATGTAACTGTGTACTCGAAGCCGTCTTTGAAGTACTTCATACACTGATGTTGTGTATAAGGGATGATGTTGTACTCGTGTAACCAAGGCCAGCCGAGCAAAGCATTGTAGCAAGTCTTGGCGTCGATGACGTGAAATTTGATGTCAGTGACGAGCATCCCGAATCGTAATGTCAGTAATACGGATCCAAGCGTCCGTGATGACTGCGAGTCGAACCCAGAGATAGTAATTTTGTCCCGGGCCAGGTGTTGAACGTTCATGCAAATCTCCTTCAACACTCTTACACTGAGAAGGTTGATGGAGGATTGTTTATACCATAATTTTGCATTATTATATTCCCCAGTCCTAGTCATTTTACAAATAAACAGGTGCTTTTGACCCATGTCTACTACATAGTTGCTGGTTACAGGTTCTCAGAACAAAAACAGTGAAAAAGACAAAAGACGATACAAAAGTGAGACTACGACCAACAAATGGAAGAATCTTGATCAAGCCTACAGTTGGAGAATAAACGAAGATCGGTTCATAAAGTACAAAGCAGCGCAAGGTTCAAGAATTCGACACGAAGCGAATGGTAAAGATCCACTACATTACTCACTGTGGAGATCTGGAAGAGAACTAGAAGATATTCTGAAGAACCAACCAAAGATACAAGAAGACAAAGTCAACCAGAAGTCAACCAGAAAATCTCAGCCCAAGATGCCTCCATTTGGCCGCGGAACCGCGGCCAAACAGGGCCTATGGCCGCGGTTTCGTGGCCGTCTATTACCCGTGTCGGTGCAGAAAATTCGTGGCATCTGGCGGCGCGTTGACTAGTCTTCTCTAGGGGTAAAATTGTAATTGCAGATATGACGCGACTGTAACCCTAGGGTTTCTATGAATCTATAAATAGACGCCCTAAAACCTTTTTTAAGTTATGCCTCTTCTTGTGCCTCATTGTAAATCTCAAATTCAGATCTGTAAATTTCTGTAAAGAATGAAGAGTGCATCAAATTAGAGTAAGTTTTCAATTCATGCCCTAGTTAATTTTATTTCATTGCCCTAGTATAATTTCTTATCTGCCCTAGTTAGATCTTTTATTCTCTGCCCTAGATAGATAGTTTAGAAATGTTTTTCAATTCTCTAATGAGCGAGTAGTCTCCTCGCTTGTTAGGGTTAGCTTTGGGGAAGGCTTGAGAGATGAAGATCCCTCACCCCTTTCTTGCCCATCACACGTTTTTATAGGACTCCATGCATACATGCACACACCGCTCCCTACGGCACCTTACCCCACGAGGTAGCGGTGATACCGTAGTATAAAGGCCCGGTTGAGCGTGTTTTCCATGGAGGTTATGGTAAGGATTAAGAAAGGAAGGACAAGAACCTAGAGGAAGAAACACCGTTTCTTCCCGATGGTACTAATCTCCTTTATTAATAATTACCGTAACTCCTAAAGAGATCTTAATTTGGGCATAGAAAGCGGTGAGGAATATTGACTTTCCAAACTTAACCTAAACCTAACCCTAGCAAGATTTAGATAAACTTTAGATTTTAGATTTAATCAATCCATTAACACCGTTTGGAATTAACTCGTTAGAACGATTAAAGAATACACAAAATCCTTGTGGACCGACCCGTACTCATCGGCTAGCTACCAAGCGACGCCGTTCTTGATTGCGGTTATAAATTATTCTTTGAGAAAAATCAAACGGCGCCGTTGCCGGGGATGGCGTGTTATTTTCTTTTTGTAATTTCGGGTTAATATAAATTAAAAAAATCATAAAACTGAAAAATTAAAAAATATAAAAATTTATCATCTTTTTATTGTTTGAAGGGTATTTTTGTTTGAATTTTGCAGGACCGAAGAACAAATTCAGATCTGGAAAAATCCAGAGATCGAAACAGAAAACAGTAGATCTGAACAACAGAGGAAAATCACAATAGAGCAACAGAAGAAGTTGGGAGACCTGAATCGACTTTTGTACCGCGTTTCCGCCGCATTGACCAGGCTTTGACCGCGCATCCGCGGTCAGGAGGTGACATCATCATCTCCAAAAATTTCTCGGGAACCATGCAGCCTCCTCTACCGTGGAACCGCCGCGCGACCCCCCTTCTGGCCGCGGAACCGCCGCGACCTGGTGACTTCAGCTAGTGGAAAAACCTCTGTGAGCTCTCTCTCCCTCTTTGCAACCCAAATTTCTCCTCTGTAAAATCTCCTGCAGGATTCTTTGCGCTAAAAAATCTCTCCCCCTTCCAATAATTGATTTTGTGCAGGATTCTTTGCGCCGCGCAAAAAAAAAATTGTTTGCAAGTGTTTGATTGTGTTTACTGCTTTGCATATTTTAATTGGATTTTAAGGGGCTTGAAACCAATCCAGATTGGGTGGGGATTTCATCACCCTTCTCAGGACCCCAGAAATCACATAAGGCATATTGCATTCACCATCTTTTAATTAAAAAATATTAGACTCAGCCCTAAGGACTTCGCGCTCAATAGGACAGAGGACTAGTTGTAGGCATCGACCGTTGATCCTAACCTGACTTTGTGGTGTTTAGGAAAGTGTGTCTAAGGCAAGTGGTTACTTAATTAGGTCCACTACTTACGTGGTGGAGGGCCTCCCACTTACCTGGCACTTACCTGGCCATAATTGGCGGTTTGAGGTCCTATTTCTTACCCTTTGGAACAGTTAGGAGCTGTCTAGCTGACCTAGGTGACCCTAGATCTAGGCCTGATTATGCATTTGTGGTTGATTGAACGTGTGTCTAAGCCTTTTATCGAAAATCTTTTTGCAAAGAGCACCACATAAAAAAAAAGAAAAAATTTTTACAAAAACTTGCAACTTGTCGCTAAGAAATCCGTGCACCCCACATTCTTTTTCTTTCTCTTTCCTACATCATGGGTACCCCACCTCACAAAACTCTTGCCGAACTTTGGTATCCTGAACCTAACTTTACTTCCTGCGCGGATTGTTTTGGTCGATTTACGGACGACCCCTCCATGCCCAAAATTTCTTTGAAAGATCGAATAGAAGCGTCTAGGAGAAACAGTTCGACTCCACAATCCACTTTATATCAACCATGTCGACCTTCACAACCTTCTTACGTTGATACCCCTTTTTCGAGTCCTGTTATAACTCCAAAACCTATGTCTATTGCTGAACACATTGAATAATCTCGTAACCGATCTTTCACTCCTTTCAACACACCCAGTTCTTGGGATCAACAAGTCCATTCATCTTTTTATCCAAATGTTGATCCTACTCCTGTCCAACCATTCAATTCCTATCAGTCCTACCCGACTTTCACACCTTCCATAGACATTGCTTCTACACAACCATTTGGGAGTTTCCAAAATCCAAACAACTTTGAATCTTTTACTGAAACCTCTTCACAACCCATGTCTAGTCTAGAACAGTCATTAGAAGCTTATATGGTAGCGACAAATTAAATGATGAAGAATGTGGATGCGTCCATGGCCGCCCTTCTACAACCTAGTGAACCGGTAGCTAGTTTCCAATTAGCTCCAAATTTTCAAATGTATGATGAGGCGGTTGGACAGAGTGAGAATTTGAGTGGTGAGAGTGAGTTCTACACACTTCCAAATAAAACCTACCCATACCCAATTGAATCCCACAACTCCGGTTTTCAAACAAGTGTCCCAAATGATTCACCAGTTGAAAATAAAACGTTTAATGAGTTGTGTGACTTTGTAGTGCTTGATTTGCCAGATTGTGAATGATCCCTTTCGAGTGAAACCATCACCTAATCCTTATGAACTTTACACCTCCAATCTAGAACCTGAATTGATAAATATCCATGCTTTTGATGAGGTGTCTAAAAAAATTGATTTTCACCTGATTAAGGATATTGACGCCGGGAATATTTTGGATGATGAACCCGTAGATTTGACTGAAATTTTATCTCCAATTCATCATCCTAAGTCATTAAATGTTTCTCCCGAACCTCATATGCGTCTTGATTTTGATGATAATTGCATGGATGAGATAACTTTTGAGGAGAATTATGAGGATAGTATTGAGGAGAGTATTAAGGATAGCATTGAGGATGAACCATTTTTGTTTGATGTGTCGGATTTTCCAATTCATTCTCCTGAACCTTTAACTGTTATACTTCCTAAATAAAACCCCCTCCTTTCCATCGTTCCGACCACGCAAAAGATCACGCTTGAGGACCGTGAGCTTGAAAATTTTCTCTTCGATCACATCAGTTTGGACGCCACTAGCGCGTACCTCTTTGAATCTAACACAGTTCTCACAGACGATAACGATTACGAGTGTTTCACTTTTTCGGACGATTTTGAATACTCACCGCCCAAGTTTGAGTCCTTTGAATTTTCAGATGGGTTAGTTGAACCATTAGACTCGGTTGCTTACAGTCAATTCGAACCATTGATGGAATCCTTCAAGTTCGAGACAGATTACTTAGGTGAGAATAAGACTATCCCTAAATCACTCCCTTTCGTCCTTCCTATCGTTTCGACCACGCAAGAATCCGTCGCGTTTCCATTTTCAACGGATGATTTACCAAGTTCAAAATACCCATGTTTTCTTGCGAATCTTGAGGGATTTGACCCCATTTCTCGACGGGTTGATAGATTAGCACAATCGCTTTTAACACATCGGTCATCACAAATTGCGCTAATTTATTCGCTCAATTTACACCCTCAAGTTCGTGCTACACTTCTTTCTCTTTTCCGCCATTCTTCTCCTCCACCGAGACCATATTCCATCCTTCTTCCCATACGGTCTCGCATGTTTCTCAACTCCTTTCTCTACATTCCATTCTTCCACCAACCCTACCATTATCACAATAGAATTTTTGAATGGTTGGTACTAACCTTTGGGCTGTGTAAGGCCTTGTATAGTTTGATTTTTCTCCTCCCTAACTCTGAACTTTAACGCTTAGAACAGTGGAAACACCGTTTTGCTTAAGTTTGGGGGGAACCTTGTTGTATATATATTTTTTGTTTTTTCTTTTAACAATAAAAAAAATTATAAATAAATAAACAGGGGAGTGCCGACATTTTGACCCTCTTGGTGTAGCCTGACAGTGAGGACACTGTCAAGTTTAAGTTTGGGGGTATGCTCGGTAAGCCTTCTTCCTTCGCATTCATGTGTACATTTTTGCATTTGCATACTTATTTTAAAACCCATAAAAAATTGAAAATTTTAAAAATTATAAAAATTAAAGTATTCAATTTTGGCCTTAATTGACTTGAGTTTGCCAAATAAGTTAACTAGCTAGGAACAACTAGATCTTAGACTTAGTAAAATTAAAAACTCTAAAAATAACCTTTCTTAAAATTAGTAAAATTAAAAACTCTAAAAATAACCTTTCTTAAAATTTAACGGTAGAAAGTATATGTCTTTGTAGTTTATTTAGAAATAGGCAGATTTCGAGTTGACTTCTTTGGCTAAGTTAAAACAAGGGAAAAGTATTGATATTTTTATTAAAGTGTAAGTCTGAAAAATAATCCCTAAGCTTAAATCTAAATTCTGAAAATATATACCCTACAAAATTGAACAAACACAAACCTTGAAACTTGGAATGGTAGGAGAGACCTTGAAATGCTCGTCTAAAGTCCTTAGTACGAAGAAAAAAAAAAAAATACAAGTGTGAATAAAGAGATAATAAAAAAAATGAACACTGGTTGTTGTGATTACTTAAGGCTGCATTAAAAAAAATATTTAGCGAGGGTGCTTCATCACCTAGTGCCTTAGACCAACTGGTTTGGGAGTCACTGCTATAAGCCTTAGGTATTACAAGACTAGGAATTACGCATTAATGTGCAAGCACATTTTGTAATCGGTCGTTGGTACCTCAAGAAGTATTAACGGTCGCATGAAGAATGTGTGAGCAATTTCATCTAAAAATTCACCAATTAAAAAGTACTTTGGACGATAGACAAGAGTATAATAGCTTGATTTGAATTTCCAAGTGTAGGGGTGATATATACACACACGTAGGGGTATGTGATTGGGGTTTAGATGAGAGATAGGAATAAAAAATAGGACTTATATCTTTAGTAAAGATGATAAAAATTCCTAAGTTGAGATAGAACCCAAGAAGGAAAACTCAAAAGATGCTAAAAGCTAAGTAAGTCTACAAAACATATATAATCTTAAGTTAAATGGTAAAGACGCGTGAAAAATACGGGTGGATAATTTATGAGTCAAAAATAATAGAATTCCTTGTTAGAAAACCTAAGTGGAGAATAAAAGTCAATAGGCCAAATTGATAGGATTTTGTGGGTAGTATCCGCTGAAAACCCTCAGGAGACAACACTCCTCCTACTAGGGACACCTAGAGGTTTAACGGCTTGTTGCACGAGCTCAGTGCAATCGCGTTTTCCTGCGAAAGTGAGATTAGGTTTTTGTTGAGAATAAAACTAGGTTTGCTCGAGGACGAGCAAAAGATAAGTTTGGGGGTATTTGTTCATACCATAATTTTGCATTATTATATTCCCCAGTCCTAGTCATTTTACAAATAAACAGGTGCTTTTGACCCATGTCTGCTACATAGTTGCAGGTTACAGGTTCTCAGAACAAAAACAGTGAAAATACAAAAAAACGATACAAAAGTGAGACTACGACCAACAAATGGAAGAATCTTGATCAAGCCTACAGTTGGAGAATAAACGAAGATCAGTTCACAAAATACAAGGCAGCGCAAGGTTCAAGACTTCGACACGAAGCGAATGGTAAAGGTCCACTACATTACTCACTGTGAAGATCTGGAAGAGAAGTAGAAGATATTCTGAAGAACCAACCAAAGATACAAGAAGACAAAGTCAACCAGAAGTCAACCAGAAAATCTCAGCCCAAGATGCCTCCATTTGGCCGCGGAACCGCGGCCAAACAGGGCCAATGGCCGCGGTTCCGCAGCCGTTTATTACCCGTGTCGGTGCAGAAAATTCGTGGCATCTGGCGGCGCGTTGACTAGTCTTCTCTAGGGGTAAAATTGTAATTGCAGATATGACGCGACTGTAACCCTAGGGTTTCTATGAATCTATAAATAGAAGCCCTAAAACCTTTTTTAGGTTATGCCTCTTCTTGTGCCTCATTGTAAATCTCAAATTCAGATCTGTAAATTTCTGTAAAGAATGAAGAGTGCATCAAATTAGAGTAAGATTTCAATTCTTACCCTAGTTAATTTTATTTCATTGCCCTAGTATAATTTCTTATCTGCCCTAGTTAGATCTTTTATTCTCTGCCCTAGATAGATAGTTTAGAAATGTTTTTCAATTCCCTAATGAGCGAGTAGTCTCCTCGCTTGTTAGGGTTAGCTTTGGGGAAGGCTTGAGAGATGAAAATCTCTCACCCCTTTCTTGCCCATCACACGTTTTTATAGGACTCCATGCATACATGCACACACCGCTCCCTACGGCACCTTACCCCACGAGATAGCGGTGATACCGTAGTATAAAGGCCCGGTTGAGCGTGTTTTCCATAGAGGTTAGGGTAAGGATTAAGAAAGGAAGGACAAGAACCTAGAGTAAGAAACACCGTTTCTTCCCGATGGTTCTAATCCCCTTTATTAATAATTACCATAACTCCTAAAAAGATCTTAATTTGGGTATAGAAAGCGGTGAGGAAATCTTCAATTTCCAAACTTAACATAAACCTAAACCTAGCAAGATTTCGATCTAGATAAACTTACTTTTTAGATTTAATCAATCCGACAACAATCGGAATTAACTCGTAAGAACAATTAGAGAATACACAAAATCCCTGTGGACCGACCCGTACTCACCGGCTAGCTACCAAGTGACGCCGTTCTTGATTGCGGTTACAAATATTCTTTGAGATCAATCAAGGATCCATTGTCAATCAGGATCTTCCCTATATTGATGCCGTGGCAATACCCAGTGACATACAGGGGACGGTTGTGCTCATACGTTCCGAGGAGGAGATTTTCATCGCTGAATAGGATGTCAGCTGTGTGAACTTCTTCCGGCTCGTCTTTCATCTTTTCTTCTGCAAGGAACGCTTGAAACTGATCGGGCTCTTGTAATGCCTTGATCAGGGAATCTCATGCCTCTTTAGACATGAGAAGGGCATCCAAAATGCTCAATTGCGAAGGTATCTTCCTCAGGTGTGCCAAGCACCTTGTTCTTCTTAGACGGGTCCTTGGCTGTGAGCTCTTCGACGACTTTATCATCGAGGGCAATCTCCTCAGGGACTTTTTCCTTCCCCTTGTCTCTTTTGCCCGAACCTTTATTTGAGGGTCCGAGATTCTTTTCAGCCAACGTACGGTTACGCAGCTGAATGTTCTCACGGTTCTTCGTCTCTTCTTCTTTTCTGGAGGTGGATTCCTTGAAGAGAGGGCCAAGGGCTATTTCTTCGTCAGAGTCGCTCCCGAAGGTAAGAACATAAGATTTTCCTTTTGTCAAAATGGCATCAACCATATGACAATTACCGGCTGTTCCTTTTTGCTCATCTATCGTGCTTCTCTGTTCCCGATGAGCTCTGCGCTTCATCCGCTTGAAGTGTTGTCGGTAGGCAACATATCCCTGCCACTACTTCTTGAAAGCATTGCACTCTTCGGTAGGGTGTGTGGCCCTCCGATGGTTCAAGCAGTAGTTCGGATGTACATCCGCTTCGTCGGGGCACATACTCCCGGAAGTATTTTTTTGAAAGGTGGCATCTTCATTCCTATTGACAGAGTTTTGGCGAACTACTTCCTTATCTTGATTCTTCTCTTGCTGGTGGCAGGGGCGCTTCGATCCAGTTGAGGTACTTTATGGCTTCTCATTACCGGAGCTTTTTCAGCCTGACACCAACGCTTAGCCTTTTCGTATATGGCCGCTTCATGTTCTCGGTCAGCTTTTCTCTTTTGAAGAGCTTCGCTCAGCAGCCTGTCGATCAGGTCGTCTGATGGTTCTAGGGATTTTGGCTCTGGTTCTGCCCCCAGTTTCTCTACGTCAGGAGCTTCTTTGCCATTTACCGACGAGTGAGAGATCATGTGGCAACTCACCCCACTTCACCACTGGTACACCTCTTTGTTCTTGGTTAGCGCTCATGTTTTCCTTGCGCACTCTTGTCCTCGGGTTCTTCTGACAAGCCATCTCCTTCATTAATTTCACTGTCTCCATTCTCAAGAATATGCTTAAGGAACTCTTCCAGTGTAACTGGGGTCCGTGCCTTTTGGTTGTATTCCTCTAGTGCGTCAATGTATTTTTGCAGACCCGTACGATTGTCGTCAAGCTGCACGGGCTTCTTGGCCCTCTTCTTTTTCTTCGAGGACTTCGAAGGCTTGGCCTGGAGGTTTTGCCCATTGTTACCAACTTTCGGCGTTGAGCACGGTTTAAGCATCCCGTCTATAATCTTGGGCTCCAGCGGGCTTTTCTATTTGATCGCCGGACACGTTTGAAGATCCTTTAGTATTCTTTTAGTTTTAGCCGAAAGAACAACTTCCTACAGAGCTTCCTCTACAAATGAGGATGATGCCCCCGGCGTATCCACCTTTTTAGGAGCGTGCTACTGTGGCGGGTTTACCTTCCAGTTTTCGGACAGCGCGAACTTGCCCTGTTGGTATTGGTCCTCAACCCGGTTTTTGAAGACATAGAAATCTTCGATTAGGTGGCCCACTATTCTGTGGTAGGGGCAGTAGTTGGGATTGTTGACATCACCAGGTTGCAGTGGGCATCTCGGATCCGGCAGAGTGATAAGCCAGTTGCACACTGCTAATTCGAAAAACCTCCTCGTTTTATCCCGGGGAAACGAATATGGACGTCTCAACTTTTCTTCGAGGGATCGTGGTTTTTTGTTTTGGCGAGCAACCAGTTTCGGGTTACTCAGTTGTTGTTGAGCGTTGGCAACGAATGTCGCTTTCCCTTTGCCCTTTTTCATTCCGGAGATCTATTTTTGAAGAGGACGACCTATGGCCTATCTAGTCCATTTGGGCCAGTTTTTCAATCAAGGCCTGAAAAGTGGTCAGCTTGAAGAACATCATAAACTGGGATATAGTTGCCTGGGGATCAAGGGTTCCCATGAACATGCCCACGGCAGGAGCTTCTTCTATGCGTTGTTCGCATTTTGACTATAGGTTCCGGCAGCGTATTGCGTATTGAACCCAAGTCTCTCCTGGCTTCACCCTGGCGTTGATTAATGCTGTGATTGGGGTGCACTAGCTTACGCTTGCGAACCGCTGTGTGAATAGTAATTCCATCTCCGTGAATATTTTGATAGAATCATTTGGGAGCTCAGAGTACCATTCAAATGCTATCTCTACCAAGCTACCGACGAACTGGTGAAGCAGTAGTTTGTCGTCGCCCCCGGTATTGCCGCATAGAGCTCTGAACTGAGCGACGTGCTAATGGGGATTGCATGTCCCCTTATGCACATGAAATTTAGGGATCGTATATCCTGGCAGGTACTTGATTTGATCGTACCAGTCTGGATAAGGTCGTCCGGTTCTGACGACTTGGCCAGCCGCTTCACTTGCCTGATGAGCTCGTATTTGTTAAGCTATGTAGTCATCAAGGGCAGCTTTGGAGATCGTCTCCTCTCTGGCTGCTGATAAAGCCGGAGGAGGGTTTGATGTCTCCCCTTTGTCATCTTCAATGATTATGGGAGGGTCTTCGGCTGGAGGGTCCGGCTGGATCATCATACGGACCATATCTTGGAACAGGAGCGCCATCTGCTTCATGTTAGCGGCTTGCTTCGCGGCTTCTTTATCCTTTCTTTCTAGTACCCTCCGCAGGAACTCCTTATCGGTCTCCTGATCCTGGCGCTGCTCAGACGATGCTTCCGAACTTTCTTTCTGCCCAGCAAGTGCGGCCATCTTTGTCAACATCTCCTGGAGCTTTTGTTGCTGCTCCTGAGCTTTTGTCACAGACCATGTAAGTGGTCGATGACCCATGGAAGTACGGATTTCCTCTTTCCCGTAAGCCATGTATACCGTGTGTACTACCATGCCCCTAGACTTGGAGCGTTTGAGTCCACTACCTTTGAGATTTGCCGTAGGCGGTGGTTGATTCTCTGGCCTTTTCTTTCTGTGGGAGGCCGAAGTTGAGAGGGTCGTTGCAGCAGGCACCCATGCAGACGATACCTTCCGTGGTGTGACGGTAGGATGGTCCTCCTCCTGCCGAGCCTTCATTTTCCTCAGTCGGCTGGAGTAGTCTTTATCAATCACAGAATCTTGGACCTTCCGCCAAACTCTGTGGATGTTGGAGGATAGCCGCTGAGGGGGCTGCTCCGGTTTCGCCTGTACCGCATTATCAATCGGTGGCGGAGACTTCTTCAGTATAGCAGTTAGAGAGTTCTTTCGCACCCTCCTAAGCGGTTCAAAGTTGTTCCCAGTTGGAACAGCAGTATCCATTTCCACCATTGGAGCTGGTGGAGTAAGTTCGGAAGGAGAGTTTCCTCCATCTTTCCTCACTCGGCGCCAGTGGCGACGTCAAGCATGTCTTGCGGATGGGATCACCTCAGTTGCAAAAGCGACCTTGTTATGCCCCTTGCTTTGATGAGATGCTGCTGTTGGTGCCAACCTGTCGAAGACTGACGTCCGTTGAGAGGGAACGTCTAACCTGTCGAAGACTAATTTTCGAGTAGGGGAAGCACTTATAACAACCTCACCCACAGCAGGAGTCGGGAGGAATATCTTTTTTGGGATAGCCTTCTCAGGTATCGCGAGCCTCTTTATGGGCCCACTTGAGCTTAGGCTCAGCAAGTCGAAGACTGAGGCGCTGGAATTGGACGACCCGTTGAGAGGGGCCGCAGTAGTTGCAAGCCGATCGAAGACCGACTTCTTCGAGGCCTCTTGTGATGGCACTGAACCATTGAAGTTTATTGGCGGGAGCATAGTCCCGAAGAACAGACCAGTGGTGTCCTGAGTCACCTGTTCCACTGGCATTGCGAAGATGGAGGCCGCTTGGGGCCCATAAGTCACTCCTCCGGCAGGGACGGAGTGGGAGTTGGTGTTGCAATTGGTGCAGTTGGAAGCTATCGATGTCATCTTCTCTTTTGCACAGGAGCAAGACACCAAATCTTAGTATCTCGAATCCATAGGCAACCATAGCAAACCGCGATTCGTTCACGAACACGACACACGAAGTGTGGAGTGGAAAGAGGAAGGGGTCCCACCGGGCGTACCAGAATCTGTTTACAGCCGAAATCCGGGACTTGCCTGAATTTGGGGGCAGATGCTATTTTGGTTTATCCGTCCACTTCTCCGAAGATTCCAAGTTGATTTATGGCACCGTGTATCGAAGGTTTGGACGGATGCGGCCGTTGTAGCAGACTTCGTCAGATTCCCTCTCGTTTGCGAGGGGTTTTTGATTGTGGGGACGCTCTTCCCTGCAGGCGCAAGCCCTTGCGGTTAATTACACTACCGCATCGCGGTAACCACTTTCTCCTGCTCCAGAAGGTCACTTCGTGTCGTGTGTGTTTGTTTTATTTTTGGTTACCCGTGGATTGTATATGAAGACTAATTTATGTTGTCACCCATAGGGCGTGGATTAGTCCAAATCCGTATCTTCTTAGATTTGGGTTTGGTTTAATTTAAGGATCGTTAATCTCAATTGGGATTAAGATCAACTTAAATGTTTGTTGAGAATACATTGGTCTAATTTTAGACTGAGATCTACTCAACATGATTTTTGGGGTCATTCAGACCCAACAAAAGTGTAAGTCCACGTTGCCCATCCCGGTGCTTGCGGGGAGGCGGAAAACGGAATAAAAATTGGATTTTTATGAGCTTAGGCAACATGGACTATAGCTAGAAGGATCTTTGCTAAACAAAAACTTGCTAAAGCTAACTAGTAACTAGCTAAGTGCTAGAAAGGTTATACCTTGGGCTTTAAGTCCTTCTCTCCTTGCTCCTTGGAGTGGTGGAAGGAGGTCACCTTGGTCGTCTTCTCACGTCGAAGAAAGATCCACCCGAAAGCCTCAACCTTTGGCTTCAACTCCAAGCTAGAAGTAACTAGGGTGCAAGAAGTGCTAGTCCTTGAACCCTAGATGAGAGTAAAGATGATCAAGAGAGGGTTTTTCTCAAGCTCAAGTGTTTCTCAACACATGAGAGGGAGAGAGCTTGAGGGAGAGGAAGAACGAGAGAGAGAAAGGATATGATAGAATGAGAGAATAATATGAAGCATTCTCTCATATCTGTGAATTATTGTAATTAGATAATTAGTGAGATAATTGTCATGGCTAAATCAAGACATGACCATTATCATTTCATTTTTAATGCAAATTGCAAGGATCAAAGAGCATCTTCCAAATGAAATGATGATGGTCAAAGTGTCAACAAGGTCAACAAGTCAAGGTGGGTCAAATGGTCAACAATCATAACCATGCACAATTATTAAACTAATATCAATTAACAATAAAACACACATAAGCATTAAGGTTAATAAAATGACAATAGTCATTAACCCTAATCAAAGTCCTATCCCTCAATCTCAAGCATCCGTGCATACGCACCAGCATTCGTGATCCGAAGAACATGAATACAATGAGAAAAACCAATCCCAAATCATATACTAGGATCCGGCTTAAACCAAAGCCCGCTAGTATAAACTGTCCGGACAGCAAACGTGCACAAGTGCGCGAATGTGAACGAACCCTGTCGCAAAACCATGCGACCTCTACTCATTTTGCCTAAAGGCGAATAGCTCTCTATATGGGACTCTAAAGACTCGACACTACGCTAGCATTGGGTTTAACCACAGACCGCAAGCGGCACTAGCTGTACGTAACGGTCCCCAGGTAGATGTCGATAAGAAGACTGACGAGGTGAACCCCATCCGAACTCCTACTGAGCCTGTATGTGACAATCTCCGTACAGTCCGGTCTGTTCGTCTGATACATCGCATAGCGGGCCTAGGGGGGCGGTGAACGTCAGTCCCCTAATAGCGGTACAAGTCATGTCGTAGTGTAGCCCAGAACACCCTGAGATAACACTGGAAACCTACCAGTATATCTCGCTTGCCCTGGCCAGGGACTACTCGTGTAATGGCTCTCCTGGACACAGCGCGATGTCAACCCCCAATACCGGGAGAGACGAATCCAGTCTAACCGTCTCTGCCTCCAAGTGCTTCGGGACTGCACCCAAAAACTACCTGTTTGCACGACTCCTTTGAGTCGTGGTAGGGTAGTGATCAAAGTGCAGTGGGAACACACTCGAGGCGAAGTGACAGTGTCAAGTCAGCGGACTAAGTTGTACTCATGTCACCTGGGAACTGATAACTGACGATAGGTATAATACCAACCAACAGTCCCCGACGAGTCCTGTCCAGTGTACTCGTAACCTAACGAGCACCCGCATACTATCTCAAGTACGACGTACTGACGGCTGTGGGACAGACCATCTCCCACGCTGGGATGAGAAGCGCATACGCTAGTCTACTCCGGAGTATCGATGCCCTGTCTCGATAGTCCAACGACTAGGGACCAGTATAAGGATGTTCTTAAAGATCACCCAGCTCCCACGAGTGTGAGCGCCATCACAACGCTGGTAATCAAGTAAAGATCCTAAGGGCTCTACTAATATGTATATCAGCAATATGCTAAAAGAAACACATGCACATATTAAAGCAGAGACAAACCAAGTAGCATACTACCATTTCGAGCAAGATTGTATATACAACTGTGAATATCCCAAGCTTCCATCAAGTAATATACAAACCAGTATGATACAGTAATGGCCTCTAGGGTATATACACTAACAAAAAGAGCATTTAGGCTCTATTGTTTTAGTTTAAGAACGTTACGGTCCGTAGCTAGTTTAAGAGCGTTGCGGTCCATAGCTAGTTTAAGGACGTTGTAGTCCAAGGAGTTGTTGGTTGTCGGGACCCGCCACCTCTCTAAAGACGTTGAAGAATTACAACAACATATATTAGAGGTGTGGGGAGATGTACCCTGGAACCAATGAATATTCGTCAGAAGCTCGATAGTCTTGTTTAGGACTAAGACCACTCTGGAAAATAAAGAGCCCATGTGCTCGGTTGATTAGGAGTTTGGCCAAACTTAGGCTCAGCCCAGTCATTTCATTTTTAAATAAAGTGTTAAACACTTGCTTGGGCTTGGTCCCCTTTCTGTGCCAATGATACTGAGCATCCATATGGGTTCTGATGCCCACACTTTATCTTTCTTTTCCCTTTTTTTTGTTTTTTATGGAGTGTTAAACACTCTTTATGGCGCCCACGTGTGGAGCACGTGAGGCGCTTGGTGCTAGGCGCCAGGCATTGGACACCGGTTTATGAGTGCAGAGCACTTTATGCTGAATAGCGCCCACGTAAGGAACACGTGGGGCGCTTGACGTTGAACGCCAACCATTGAGTGCTAAGCACTCTTTATTGAGCAACGCCCACGTGAGGCACTTGGCGCTAATTTTTCTTCGTGTATTATGTTCTGAAGAGTTCAATTCTCTGTTCTTCTCTGGATCTTCAATCCCCAAGAACAAATTCATCCACATGAGAATTAAATTCTCATTTGTGGGAGACTTGTCTCATGGATCTCAGATCCAGGGAAAGAACTATGTTCTTTTATGAGGGTTAAACCCTTAGATATGCAGATGAGATGATCTAATCTCTATTACTTTTATTTACCTTGAAGAAAGTTCTTCTTCTTTCTTCTCTCTTAAAGCTTTCTTTTTTTTTTTTGCTTGCTTTTCTTTTTGAACTTGAAGTTTATGGGGGGGGTCCGCCGTACAAGACTTGAAGTCTTGGATCTTTTATATAGTGGAGACAAGTTTGTTGATTTAGTTAAAGAAATCTCTTATTGAGAAATCCTTAATTGATTTGGGGATTTTATCCACTGTTGGATCTTTGATCCAAGAACTTCTGTTTTACAGAAAATATTTTTCTTATTTTTAACAAGATTGGGAAAATATTTTCCCATACAAAGCTTATTCTGTAGTTTAGTGATTTTTAATCACCATTGGATTTTTAATCCAACGATACTCTGTTTACAGAGAATGGTCTTTCTCGTTTAGAAAGATTTGAGAAATATTTTCTCAATGGAATTTAATTCTGTATTTTGATAATTTATCATCTCCGTTGGATCTTTGATCCAATGGCAGAGAACTTTTAGTTCTGGTGTCGACGCTCTCGTGCAAGGCACGCGAGGCGCTACCTCAGAGTTTTTAACTCTTGGCGCCGGCGTCCTCGTGCAAGGCACGTGAGGCGCTACCTCGGAGTTTTTTAACTCTTGGCACTAGCGCCCTCGTGCAAGGCTCGTGAGGTGCCGCCTCAGAGTTTTTTTTAACTCTTGGCGCTGGCGCCCTCGTGCAAGGCACGTGAGGCGCTGGCCCATTGTTTTTTAACTCTTGGCGCTGGCGCCCTCGTGCAAGACACGTGAGGCGCTACCTCTTTTAAATTTTGAACAGAGCTTTACTCTTTTATTGGAAGGAAACAAGTAAGTCTCTCTTCTCTCTTTTCCTTTTATCTTATATCATCTTCTAAAACATGTCGGTAAAGTGGAGTTAGAACCGATATTGCTTTCTTTTCAAACCTTTTCACCCGCTCTTTAAGCATAATAGGTCAAACTAACTTTCTCACACCACTCG
Organism: Agapanthus africanus; assembly: GCA_030015575.1. Lineage (NCBI taxonomy): Eukaryota > Viridiplantae > Streptophyta > Magnoliopsida > Asparagales > Amaryllidaceae > Agapanthus > Agapanthus africanus. The sequence goes on from CM057337.1 coordinate 846,477,970, forward strand.
TAACTTTATTTTCCATCATTTAATTTTGAGTTTAACCAAAATTTTCATGTGAAATAATCAAATAATGAATATTTTCATTAAAATACCATGAACTTTAGTATAACCTTTCTCGATAACTAACTTATCTACCTTTAGGAAAACTTTCATGGGGTAAAGACCTACCCCACACGCACACTATTGTTTCATGGCATGGTATTCTAAACATATGGCTAATCTAAAGAATAAGTTTTACATTAAAATACTACACCTTTTCAAAACGGGTTTCTTTTAATCGAGATTTTTAAATATTTGGCAATTACGCCTCTACAACTCTCGTTAGGGGACCTGGTAATGGATGGTGTGGATTATCGCACATTCTTGGGACAATAGAGCGAGATGCAGAAATACGAATTTTCTAAATAAAAACTAAATTTTGGAAAATTATATAAAATTATAAATTCGTATTTTCAATAAAAACATGTTATGAAACTATATTTTTAAAAATGAAGATTTAAAATTTTTAATAAAATACCATCAAGTTTCCAAAAGAGCTAGTTTTCAATAAAATACCATAAACTTTTAAAAAGGCTAAGTTTCATCACTAAAATACCATTTAAATTAAAATACATGTTCGTGAAAATCCTAAATATTATAACTCACCCTCGAGATTTGTTTTTAAACTATATTAAAGTAATTTTTCATAAAACCCTCTCGAGATATACAAACAATATTTAAGGACTCTAAATTAATATAGGTTTAAGTGGGATCAATTCTCTTAAGCCTCGGGGAGCCGAAGAAAGTGAGGGCTTTCCTATTTAGGTTAGACAACTTAACGGAGTTATCAAATGGCAATTATCTTGGAAAAAGACACAAATTCTGCCGTCCATGTGCAGTTGTCGATTACTCTCAAACTTAAGATATTGTAAGAACTAAGTTCTTTCATAAGATTCTAACTTCAATATGAATCCAAACTCAAACTAGAATCCAAAATCAAACATAAATTTGAATACTTGATCGTGAACCTAAACACTCGAATTCAAATATCAAATTCAAACTTGTATACTTGACTCGACTTGACCGAACCATGGTTATAACTTGACATGAACTTGACATGACTACCTGAATATATGATTACATCTTGAACATGAACCTGTACATTTTATATCCATAGATTCGGCCAAGACCTATAATCTTAAAGCTATACAATACAATACACGGGGATAAAGGGGGTAGATTGGTACGGAACGTATATCGTGGCACGGGATGTTACTTTAAAAGACACCTACATGAATTCACGTGCCGTTATCCCGTGGGTTATGATGGGATCTTGTACTGCATGTTACCATAGTCCACGGGGTAAGATGGACTCCTCTCGTATACATGAATACTTTCTTTATCAAATTCCAACTAACCACGTTAGAATAACTATCTTATACCTGTGAATGATCATATACAACTTTACATGTCCTTTGTTCATTTCACATTATATACCATCTTCTCTTATTTCTTTTGGGACTTACCGAGCGGTAGTTCGCTGACGACATTCCTTTCTGTTTCTTTATTTGGAATGTTTGTCAGGAGGACCGGATTATGAGGAGATAGACCCGAGTCCGGAGGACTTGGACCGGTTTGCTGCTCAGCCAGACTACTTGCTCCTTTCCAGCCTGCACTTAATTTCAATATGCCATTGTTTAGGCATTTGTTTTCTTTATTTATTATATCTTTTATTTTCATACAGTTGTATATAAAGTTGAATGTAAATAAAGTTGCTATTTCATTTTATTACTCTTATTATTCTTGCTCACTGTTATATTGTTTAATTATGCCTAACATATTTTTATAATAAATACGTTGCGGGCTTGCCACGTCACCATTTCCGTCTACTGGGAAGCGGGGCATGACACCTTGTTGTCTACCACGGCCTTTGCCGCCCTACCCTCGGCCTGCTCCACCGCCTCGTGGGCCGCCCGGGCATCTCTCTTAAACAAGTCTCTCTGCCTCTTCATGGCATCATAGAGCTCGTTAACCTCACCGACCCAGGCCTGAAGGGCCTGGTTAAACTCGGTCAAGGCCCGATGAGACTCCTTCAGCCTCGCGACCGTCAGGCCTTCCGCGACCAGCCTCAAGTCCAGGAAGGCCGCATTGTCCTCCGCCTCCTTTAGTTTGGCGAGAAGCTCTTCCTCGCACGAGGATGACTCTCCAGCCTTTTTCATCGCCGGGGCCACCTCCTCAGCCTCCATGGCGGCAAGGAGGGCACAATATTAAAGGACCTGCATAAAGACATGAACAGTTTTCATCAAAAGCTAAACAGAGGAAAAGGTACTTGGAAATTTTTTAGAAAATTACCAACCTGGACTGCCTCCTGGGTTATTGCCGCCACTTGAGACTTCATGGTGCCCCGGGGAATTTTAGCCCCCGTTGCCTTCTCCATGTCTGCCAGCAAGCTGTCGGCCACAGAGAGCTCCGACGGCACCTCAATGCAGAATTTGCCCTCCTGCACCTGTATCCCTGCCGAGGGTGGCAGGGAAACCACTTTCTTAAGTCTCTTGGCCGGAGACTCAGCGGAGTACAATGTCTCCGTCCTGGCCCGGGGAGCCAGATCCTGGGTGTGCTTCTGCCCTCCACTCCGATATTCCTCCGAGACGGGAGGAGCAACAGTCGCCTTGGCGGGAGGAGCCTGCCGGGAGATCGTGCCGGGTGCGAGCTTGGACGAACTAACGCCGCCGCCCTTCCTCCCCTGCTCTTTGGCAGCCATAATCTTTGATCAATCCATTGGCTCTGCGGAAGAAAATGAAGGAAAAGGTCAACAGCAGGAATAGCAAAATAATGCTAAGCCTAAATTAATCGGTGAAGTCCTAACTTACCCTTGAAGCGCGCGGGACTGAGTCCCGCCCAGCTCAAGGCCTGTTCAGAAAGCAAAATATCGGCCCGCTGGATCGGCTCCCACTGCGACACTACCCCCGCCTCCGGGGCGTTTGACTACTTGACCCTCGGGCAATCCGCCCTATGCCATTTGGTAGGCACTTGCCAATCCTTTCCCTCTGGAGGACCGACGAAAACAAACTTCTCCTTCCACTCATGGATGGAAGAAGGGACGACCACTACCCCTGACCGGCCGCCCTACCTTTATATTTTTTAAAAGAAAGGTAAACCCAGCTCGGCTCGTCCTTTCGAGTGCCGGGATGATTTTTGTAGCAAAAGAAGGGGAAAAAAGGAAGCTCAAATCAAAGAGGATCCGATCAATTTTCAACCGGACCAGGAACCTGAGGAGAATTCTCTACGAGTTCGAAGCTAGCTGGCCCGAGTCAAGCCAGGAGCATTGGAGAACAACATAAACCTCGGATGAGAAAGGCAAACGCATCCCCGCTCGGAACGCTTCCAGGTACAGAATAATCTCATTACCCTGTAGCTGGTCTGCCCATTCACCCTCCCTGGCCAAACGAAACGAATAGCCACGGGGGATATAGAAATGAGCCTGGATATCGGAAAGCTCGTCCAATCGATTCAATATCTAAGGCGCATCGCGGGTATTTTCGATGCGCACCTTAGGGGTCCTCTTTGCCACCCGACGATGAAGGACAAGAGCGTTGCCACCCCTTGGGGGCGAGCCCGACGCCGAAGAAGAAGATGAACTCTCTCAGCTATCGGAACTCGAGAAAGAAGAAGATGGCCCTCTGGACTCGGCTTCAGAAGCTGAAACCTCATTGCTCGACTCAACCTAACTAAATCAACGGAAACTTCAGAAGAAGACATCTAATCTGAGTCAAGGAAAGATCGGCTGAAGATAGATTTTGGCTGAAGATCCGACCTAAGTAACAGAGCGCCAGGAAATTTTCAAACAAGGGAGGCAAATAAAGCAAAAGTGTTTTCTAAGGAAAGGCTTCTCCTATTTATACTCCCAGCAAAAACCATCCGACGATTCAAATCCACTCCCACCAAAACGAAGCATCGCACCCCCACGGCCCCGACGACGCCACGTGGCAACCGACCATGGGACGTCTCCCACTCACACGAATCCGACTAGCAACGTCTCGCAGTCCGCCACCCAGTTGTGGCCATATGGCATGAAGATCAACCGCCTGAGCGAATGAAGCGACGTCTCCTTTATGGCGCAATCATTTCACTGATTCGCTAACGTCATCAAGGATACGTGCGGAAACCTAGGCGTACCATGAATCGCCGCGTGGATCCAGAGATCGAAGAGACATGACCGCCAAACACCACATCGTTCTCAGACAATCCACCGTAAAGATTCCTCGGCGCCAAACAGAACAGAGAAAACCGATCAAACCACTCTCGGCCCGACCTATAAACAAGTCGGAACGAGAGTGAGGGACTAAAAGTGATACTCGTAAGTGGGAACTCTCTAGATCTCGACACGTGGCGAATGATGTGCCATCCACGTAAGCCCGCTAGAGTAAGTATGATGCATTGAAGACATTTCTCGGCGCCTCCCCTCCAAGGTTGCGCCTGACCTTTTAGAAGATCTCCATCAATTACGTTCCCCCTTCGGCTGACCACTAGCCAATAGCTTGTCTTCAAGCTATCTTATAGCTGGGATTTCTCAGCTCACTTGCTCGTCTCCGAGCTGTCCTATAGCTGAGACTCCTCAGCTCACTTGCTCGTCTCCGAGCTATCATGTACCTGAGATTCCTCAGCGTCTCTGTTTGACCGGGAACACGGAGCCCGAGCGTCCCCGTAACGACGAGATCTCTGCCGCTCCACAACCCCGCATCCCACGCTAGTGCATCTCGCCATTAATAAGCGTATCCCGCCATCAACGCGAACGTGACGTAGGGGCATAACGAACGGCGAGAATCTCGCATAGGCTCGCTCCATACGACCGTTATATAAACCCATCTTCCAGACGACTCGGGTACGTCGAAAGCATTCCAATACGCTGCTACCCTGCCATTATTATTTCTCAGTACTTGCTTGATCGTCGGAGGGTCCTACGGTGGTTTTCCACCCCGGGACTTCCCTTGTAGGTAGCTCGGTGTCATCAATATCCAACAACCCATTGAAACCCACACGCTCAATTCTCATATCAAATCTCAACCATTCACCTCCGCTGGCAAAAAGATCGACGGAGGACAACATTTGAGGGAGATTCCGACCTCCGTCAGCCGCCTTCCTAGTTATTTCCATCTTTTTGGACCTTTTTGGTGCGCTAACCATATGCAAGTTGTTTATTGTCGGCCACACCTCCATTTTTTAATATAAAAATAAATTTTGCACATATAGCGGCCTTGGCTCTCTTTACATTTTACTCATTTTGATTCTATATTTATTTTAGATTATATGTTCCACAAAAGGCATATGGAACCATTGATGTAGGGGGATTATCTATTTATTATGAGAGCTCTTGTTAAACATAAAGATAGACTTCCAACTTTTACCGAGAAAGAAAAAGAGATGGTTATACATCTACATACGCAAATGAGGCACCAATTATTCTGGATGTAGAGCACAAACCAAGCTACAGTTATATGGATGATATGGCTGTATCAAGGACAGGTAATTACTAATTATCTAAATCTATTTCCTTTTCCTAATTAATTAAGTTTAATTTTAATCGCTAAAGAGATGTTTCATTCATTATCGAACAAAAATTATATACATATAATACTTAAAATTAGAATATAAAGATGATTTTAACCCTCAGTGCAATCCCCCACCCAACTTGGGCCTATGAACCTGGGCCTGTAATTACCATTAGCTCCGTCACTAAATTAATATTTACAAAACACCACTACCTTTTCACTTTCGGAAAAATTTTTAAAATAGTTTTTTTTTTTAAAATATTATTAAAAAAATTCTACTATGCCATTTTTGGCCTCCTAAGCGCCATATGAGCGCCAACTCAAATCCGCCGTTGGGCCTTTTATTTTAAATTTTTCTCAGGTAAAAATTTATTAAAAATGCATAACTTTAAATTGTATATCTCTTTCCTCCCTCTCGTCTTCTTCTTCCTCTCTCTATCCCTTTCTCTCCCGGCTCCAATATCAATTCTCTCCTCCTCCACCGTCGCTGTGGTCCCAATCACAGCCACCTCACCGTCTTCCTCTCACCATCGGCCTTAACATCCTTCTCATTCAAACAAATCCCAAAATCAAATTTTAGCTATCAAATTACAACCAAAACAAGAAAAATCAAGCAAAAAATTTATCCCGGCCTGCTGCAGCTTTAGAGAGCCTCCCACGATTCGAAAAAATGATGAGCACGACCTCACAAAAGCTCGTAAGCTTTTTTGAATAGTCCATTTCTTCTTTTGGCAAAGGTGTAATATGGTGAGAGAAATGGTCGCGTTGAGAAGGAGGAGGGCGATGGTGTCGGTAAAGGAGGATCAATGGCGTCGGTGAAAGAAGGAATTAATGTTGGATACGAGAGAGAAAGGGAAGAGAGACAGGAAGAAGAAGGTTAGAGGGAGGATGGAGATGAGTCTCCAGAGAAAAGAAGTATTACAATTCAAAGGAGATGAGCCTCGAAGAAGTACATCTTTTGGAAAAAAAAATTTAAAAGAAAAAAGTCGAGAGTCAGCGTTAAGCTGTCGCTCGTGTGGTGTGATGTCTGCGTGGCGAAAAATGCCCTATATCTATAATAATCTTTGAAAGTGAAACTTTCTTAATAATATTTATTTAAATTCCTATTTTTTTTTTTAAAAATCCTTCCATGCTCGCTCTATCATTTTATTACCGATTAATCATCAAGTTCCCAAATCCCCAATGTGATAAAAAAAAAATCCATCTTCATCATCTCCCTCTTTCCCAAATCCAAATCCCAACCCTAATGGATCCCCACTCCAATAACGGCCGATCCAAACCCGAAACCGAAACCGAAACCAACGGCCCATCCCCCAAGAAACCCAAGCCCTCGTTCATCAGCGCCGCCGAGATCGCCGCCGAGTTCTCCCACCACGACCCCGCCGTCGCGAGAATCAACAACGGCAGCTTTGGCAGCTGCCCTAGATCGATCCTCGACGCCCAATCGAAGTGGCAGCTCGAGTTCTTGTCGCAGCCTGATGATTTCTACTTCAACGCTCTCCAGCCCTCGATCTTGAAGTCGAGAACCCTAATCAAAGACCTCATCAACGCCGATCACGTTGACGAGGTCTCGATCGTCGACAACGCCACCACCGCCGCGGCGATTGTTCTTCAGAAGATCGCTTGGGCTTTCACTGAGAAGATCTTCAATAAAGGGGACGCTGTCGTGATGCTTCATTATGCGTATGGGGCTGTGAAGAAATCCATCCAGGCTTACGTGGCACGCGCCGGCGGCCACGTCATCGAGGTGCAGCTGCCGTTTCCGGTGTCGTCGAATGAAGAGATCGTGCTCGAATTCAGAAAATCTTTGAATTTGGGGAAATTGGATGGGAAAAAGGTGAGGCTTGCTGTGATTGATCATATAACCTCGATGCCGAGTGTTGTGATTCCTGTTAAGGAACTGATTAACATTTGCAGAGAAGAAGGGGTCGATCATGTGTTTGTCGATGCGGCTCACGCGATTGGGAATGTGGATGTGGATGTTAAAGACATTGATGCTGATTTTTATGCGAGTAATTTGCATAAATGGTTCTTTTGCCCGCCTTCGGCTGCGTTTTTGTATAGCAAGAATTTGGGATCGAACGATTTGCATCATCCTGTTGTGTCTCATGAGTATGGAAATGGGCTTGCAATTGAAAGCGGGTGGATTGGTACTAGAGATTATAGTTCACAGCTCGTTGTGCCGTCTGTGATTGAATTTTTCAATAGGTTTGAAGGAGGGCTTGAAGGAATTCAGAAGCGAAATCATGAGAAAGTGGTAGACATGGGGAAAATGCTTGTGGAATCTTGGGGGACTTGTCTAGGGACACCGGATGATATGTGTTGTAGCATGATTATGGTTGGACTGCCTGAAAGTTTGGGGATTGAAAATGACAATGACGCTTTGAAGTTTAGGACTCATTTGAGGGAGGAGTTTAAGGTTGAGGTGCCAATATATTGCAACTCGTTGAAGAATGTGGTTAGTTCGGTTACTGGTTTTGCGAGAATTTCCCATCAGGTTTATAACGTTGAGGAGGATTATCGTAGGCTCAGAGATGCGGTAAACAAGCTTGTTAAGAATGGATTTAACTGCGGGATGCTTTCATCTAGTTGAGAAGGTTTGACATTTTAACTGCCTAACCTATATATCCTTTGGCATACTTTATATTTTGCTTAATAGCTTTTAACTTAACTGTGTGCTATCTAATGGCTCATATAACTAGGGGTGGTAATTGAACGAGCCAGCTCGGGTTCGATTAAGGTTCGGCTCGGTATCAGCTCGTTCAAATTCGGTTCATTTATTAACGAGCCGGACATGAGCCGGAAAGCCTGGCTCGTTTATTAAACGAGCCGGACTCGAGCTCAGCCAGGCTCGTTCGGTATTGACTCGGGTTCGGCTGGGTTACACAGTTTCAAAAAAAAACAGTAATATGTAATATATAGCAGATTCTATACAACTCTCAGAACACTTAATTCAATTAAATGACAGTATATAAAGTGTACTGAGATAAATATAAAAGCCAGCACTTAGACCCATTCAATGCCCTAGATGTTAATGTTTTTTTAATTTTTCCATATCTCAAAATCCTGAGTTTTAAGCATTATTGTTAATTATGTGTTTTTCTTGGAAGATACTATTAATATGAGTAAATGAGCTGAAAACGAGCTCAGTTGAGCTCGGCTCGTGAACTCGGCCCGTTTAGTTAATGGGCCACAAATGAACCGAACATGAGCTGGGCATGTTTAATCGAGCCGGACTCGAGCCGAGCATCTCTAGCTCGATTAACTAAACGAGCCGGACTTGGACCGACAAAAAGTACCACGAGCCGAACTCGAGCCGAGCTTGGCTGGCTCGAGTTCGGCTCGTTTACACCCCTACATATAACATGTTTACTTTAAATGATTTGCCTTGTTTATGTTCGCTGACGATACCTAGGAAGGAAAATCGATGCTTTACTATTGGGAAGTCTTTTTCCATACAAAAAGGTTCTTTAGATTGTACTTGCATATGAGTTTCAACCAGGGACTTAAGTTCCTTAACGATGATTGGATCAGGTCAAGTATGAGTCTAATAATTCCAAAAAAAAAAGTATCAGTCTAATAAGTTGTATTTGACCCCATTCTGATGAGCCTAGTGAAAAATCTTCAGAAGTTTTAATAGACTTTACCAGAGTTGAGCATGATGAAATTTTGTCAAATCTCACTTCATTATTAGGGTGATGAATTGGAATTGTGTGCTGATATAGGCATGAACCGGTATTTGATCAAACTAGACAACTTTATCAGGGGTGTACTGGATTTGGGTCCAAGATCAAAACTAGAAATTGCTGTAGCTCTAGATTAGAATCGACTAGAAGTTCATTAAAAGTATCTGAATTACCACAGACGGTCTTATTTACCCAGACTTCATCAGTATTTACACCGTATGAACCACAACTATCTCTTTTCGCACTACTATCGAAAGAAAAAACTATCTCTTCTCTTGCCTTCACCCCAAATGCTCTTACTTAAAACCTGCTGAACAGCATTTGCATTTTCCATTAGTTAAAAAAAAAACATTTGCATTTTTCAGTGACTTGGTATCAATATAATAGTTATCTGAGTTACATCAGATACATGAATTTTCTAGGCTGCACAAAGTAGTGTAGGCTGATATATGCATACGTACTTATATTTGTGTGTGCGCGCGCTGCGCGCATGTCTGTCTTTATATGTGTGTATGTATTTATGCGTATATATATGTATGCATACATACACAAATATTTATGTGTGTATACGTATGTACACACACACGTGTGTGTATACGCGTTCACACATATATACGTACACACGCGTATACATCTGCATACACACACGCGCGCGTACACGTCTGCACACACACACACACGCGCGTATACGTATACGTGTACATACATACATATATACGTACGTGTGTCCATACATGCACGCATATTTATACGTGTATATATACGTATACGTACATATATATGTATATGTACGCATGTGTGTGTGTAGAGAGAGTAATAGAGGAAAGAGGTCCTAAAAGGCTTTTTGCGTTGGGTGGCGGCACAAATCACGTCCTCCACCATTTTATTCGACGATCAGCACCGGCCATCTTGATCTTCATCGTCTAACATGTCGATACACCAAATTTCATGTGATTCCAATACCTTTTCACCGTTGATTCAGCAATGTAAAAAGTTCTGTTGTCGGTAAACCGTTAATTTTGAACCCACTAAATCAACGGTGAAAAGGTTGTAGAATCACATGAAATTTGCTGCACCCACATCTTAGATGATAACGATGAAGATGATAGGTGTCGATCGTCGGAAAAAATGAGGAAGGACGTACTTTTGCGACACCATAGGAGGAAGCTGCATTATTATTGTGAGTTGGAGAATTCCCTTCTATAGCATCTTTCCTCCATTATTCTCATATATATATATATATATATATACACACACACACACACACACACACACATATATAGTGCACGCGCGCGCGCGCGTGCACGCATAATATGTATGTATACTACATATGTATATGTATATGCGTACACGTGTATACATACATACCCATATATGTATATACGTACACATATATAAATGTGTGTGTAATACATTATCCTAGATATAAATGTGCGATTTTTCTTTAGCCAACCATTTGCTACTGGAGGTGCCCCTATGGATACTAGTTCCGTCGAGTCTTGCACAAATGACAAGAAAGTTATTAAAAAGTAATGTATGTTGACCATAGTGCCATGAAAGTTAAAAAATAATTAAATATCATTAATTTATGAACAGTGATAGAAAAGTTCTCAATTTCGTTATGTTTAAAGCTATTGTCTAATAAGTTCTCTAACGGGGTTAGTCAATTAGAACTACAAGATAGAACTAGAACTTATGGGGGTAATAAAAGTTTTAGGATTAGTCAATTAGGAATAGAATTAGAACTTTAAATTTTGGTGTTAGTTATAGTTGGAACTGGAACTAATAGTCTAAAAGTTTTAATTCTTAGTTCCACTATATAAAAATTTCAATTTCATCCTAAAATTTACCCCTCATATGACTATAACAAAATTATAAAATTGGTACTACTCTCTATATCTCTCTTCCTTCTTCTTCTTCCCTTCCAAATTAGTGCAAACAAAAAAAACCTAAAGCGTATAAAATTACTATATTTTATCATAGTTTTATTTTTTATTTAATAAGCTGCATTAAGTAGTGTTGAAAAAATAAATTAATCATAATCTTCTTTTTAATTTAACAAAAATGTAATAGAACCTTATTGCAATCTTTTTAGTAAAATATTTTCAATTATTTATTAACAACATCATTTATAGTAAATCCATAGTAATTTCAATGCTAAATAGATATAATATATTGTTTACAAAATAAATACGATAGCACATCATCAAAAATTCTATTTAAATATTTTTTGTTTAGTTCCGATATTAATTTTTTTAGTTTTAGAACTCTACAAAAAAAAATCTACTTCCACTACAGTTCTACGTAAACGGTTCCAGCTCTAAATGCTCTAATTCCATGTAAAAGTTTGAATTGATTATCAGGGCCTAAGTAATAATTAAGTTATGAAGGTAAAATAATTTAGACTATATTACTCATTTTTCTTGATCTGTAGAGGTCCATGCCTGTAGAAACCATTGGTTGAGTAGAAAGAAGCTCTAGTCCTCTGCAGGTTTCTATTTTGAGTATCTTTATAGACTTAACATATAGGCCTCTGTGAACTCCGTCTGTCATAATTTCTAAGATAAAACCATGTGTTTAAGGAAGTGGAAGCTCAAGTAGTCTGTGGATTTGAATTCTGATTATATTTGGAGTCGCAAAATGATCCCTTTGGATAGCGAATTTCATGATTTGAGAACTTATTAGCACAATACTTTTTTTTTATTTAAACATCTTCTCTTTATATGTCCCGGTATTTCTGCATTGAAGGTTGTTGGACAGTGATTCTAATCAATCATTTTATCTTGAATCCCATTTAGAAGTGAAACTATATGTACCTGGAAGCGAAAGAATAAAGCGGGAAAAATATACCTAAGATTAGTGGAATGTTACAGTATTTCCCTAATGTAAAACTTGAAAAGTAATTTACAGATAACACACCCGATGTTTCTTGGAAAAGCACATAATACACAGTTTTCTTTCCAGCCTGCCTAAGGATTGTACCTGATAGCACTATGTTCTGCTATTTGCATGACATAGATATGCGAGTATGCAACTCTGTGACAACAATGCGCCATCATCACTTTGTCTCAACCGGTTAGGTTACCATTGGAGAGGAAATAATTAACCCATTTCTCTCTCTAGCCTATTCATCTCTCCTACCAAACTCTTGGTCATCATGCATTGTTGGGGATGGCAGGTCTCCACCAACATGCTCTCTATCAACTTAACTTGATCTCATTATCTTTAGGGCTTCAATTTTAGCTTCTTAGGCTTTCATCTTTTCGAAACCTAGAGCTAAACCCTGCTAGTTTTTGTCCCACGAGGATGTGAGAAAGAGAGATGGAAAGAAGTGGTTTTTCACTAGTTATTACCAAATGTTTGACAGGTTGGGCGGAGTTTTCCTTTTGCCTTTTAAAAAAATAATCTTTCTTGCTATAAACCTCAACTTGTTTTTGTCGCTTGTCAGTAGTCATGCTGTCCTTTTCACTAATTCTTGGAAATTATTGCACTCTCTCATTTCATTCTTGCCGCCAATTGTGGTGAAACCTATTTACTTTCCTGTGGCGTGAAGTTAAGAAGAATCCAGTGTGAAATGTGTGGCAGCCAACAAGTTGTTACTGTTGCAATTTTGCTCCAGTACCAGATCTAAGTTTGCTTTCTTAAGAGCTTCGTGATTCTTTTAACAAGTTGCCATCAACTTGTACCAATTGTAATTTATTAATCACGCCATTAAACGTTAGAAGAAAAGGCACCTTCTTTATTTATTCGCGCCTTCATAATTGATCTTGAGAGTGAAAGATTAACGACATCATGACAAAAGGGGAGAGATTTTAGGGTGATTGCTGAACTGCTTTAATTTAAAGTTTACGCAATTTTTCAGATTTTTGTTCATGGCCTTTGTTTTGATTTAAACGGGGCTAAATCATACTGAAATGGCATGATCTTTCAGCGCTTTTGAGATAATTACTGTTACACAATAAATAGACCACAATTATTTTTGGGGGTCGGGTCGGGGTGGGGTGTGTGGGTGGGTGTGTCGAATACCATGAACTGTGCTTTAAATCATAACTGTGTTAAGGCTTGGTTTACTTTTCAGTTATTTTTTTCTGATAAGAAATCTGTGATTATCATTTCCACTTATGTTTCTATATGCTTGCATAAGAGTTAATGATTTCACTTGCAGAAACTTGACTCTTGTTCACTAGTAAATTTGATGTTTGAATTTAATATTACATAATTCTAGTCTGTTATACTTATGGTATTTTTCTGATTCAATCATTTTTTCTATTTGTTTTACTGCAGTTTTCTTGGTATCATGAAGTGATTAGTCATCAGTTCATTCAGTGGCTCGAAGGGTAATGCATCGATACAGCAAATTGATACCCGTGGTTAGTGAGTAGAATGATGTGTTTCCTTATTTTACCTGCAGATATAACCAAGCCAGCGATAACTTTTTTTTTCCATTTTCTCTTGCACATTTTAATGATGCTCACTTTGAACTTGCTAATTATAATAAATCAGCATCATGCATTCTCTGTCGACAATGTATTCAATAATTCAATCTGTTTTAGGTTAGGCTATTCTTTGTTCTCCTTTTTTGTATATAATTGTGTGATGTGGCCCTGGGTTAAATGACTGGCAGAAGATTTATACTGTTGTTGGCCAAGCATGATGCCAAAATTGTGGAAAAATCAACTTCTATGGTAATACTAAGTCTGGATATGTTTTCTAATGAATAGGAACAAATTGTACATTGCTTAATGATGATTGTTTTGGTCTTATTGTGCTTCTGGGTGAAATTGTTTTGCAAGTAATTTGATATTCTACTTTCAAAACACATTTTTTGGGCTAGCCAAGAGGAATTGAGGGGGGGGGGGGGGGGGGATGATTTAAAAAAAATTTCTCATAACCTAATTTCGAAAACCTTTTTTTGCATGCTATAACCCATAAAATTTATGAAATTTTAGAAAAACATGGCTAAACTTTTATTTCCCCGTCATTGATATTTGGCATGAAGTAGAATTCTAAAATTTGTAGCGAGTATAAAATTTCTAGTTTGCCAAAATTATGGATATTTGGCATGCTGCTGCTGGTGGAAACTTGAAAAACGTGGCCCACTTTTCTATTCCTCAAATGCCTAGATTTCTCAAATCAATAGCCCATTGAAATTGGTTGAAAAAATCTTAGACTAAAGTTGTTGTTTTTTATTTATTTTACCAGTGACATAAAATCATAAATATATGGCACAACATTTATAACCGCTACCTTATCAAAGTAAAATATACATTTATATGCGTATCCGTTTTTGTTGTGTGTCCAAACCATCTCTATTAGTTTCCTTTCTATTAGTTTCCTTCGAAAATGAAATGTCAAAATAAGTAAACTAGTTAACATCTTGATGACAATGGAGTGTCATGAACTCCAAACAAATATAGATTTTTTTTATAACTATGAAATGATATAAATAATTTCAGAAACAAGCTTAAGTATAAAATTATATCATTTACTCTCCCCACAAGTTTAAAGCATCGGCTATATATTATGATATATATTATGATAATACAGAGAACTGCAACTGCCACATTGGCATTCTTGCATTAAAAAAATTACAATAAAATCACAACACATCATCTTATTTTAAATACACATCAGCTATAGTTGCACAAACATGAAAATACAGGAAGTAAACAAAATTGTAACCATCGAAGCTCAACAAATACAAAGAAAAAAATTTAAAAATTGCGCTATTATAGGCAATGATATTATAGGCAATGAAGCAGAACTCGGGTGAAGGGCAGCTAATGATGCATAAGCCCCATCCTTGAAATTAATCAATGCATCATGCTTTCCTTTCTCTATGATCATACCATTTTTAACCACAGCAATTAGATCGGCGCCTCTGATAGTTGATAATCGATGAGCGATGATTATGGTCCGGTTGACATGACTCGATCTAGTGCATCTTGTACGACTCGTTCGGATTTAGCATCGAGTGCGCTTGTTGCTTCGTCTTGCAGTAGGATCTTAGGCTCTTTTATGATTGCACGTGCAATTGCTACCCGTTGCTTTTGGCCACCCGATAGCTGGATCCCTCGTTCTCCAACCATTGTGTCATAACCCTGAAGTTTTAAAATTTTGATTTAAAACTATACGTTAACGCAATTATAGATTAAGGTTGTGCATCGCTTTGCGGGATAACTCCAGTATTGTAGAGTTATCTAAACTTAACTCTAGAATCTTGACTTCACCTTGTAATGTAATGTAATTTTTTCAGAAGTGGGAAAGCGAGAACCAACCTGTTGCAAACTACTAATGAACTTGTGGGCATTTGCCGACTCTGCGGCAGCTACTTTCTCGGCCTCGCTGGCCTCTCCTTCTTTTCCGTAGGCAATGTCGGCTCGAATCTTGTCATCAAACAACGCCGGTTCTTGGCTCACTAGACCCATTTGCTGCCTTAACCACCGAACTTGGAACTTTTCGATCTCAGTATCATCTATTATTATATGACCTGAATCAGGGTCATAAAATCTCTGTAACAATGATATCGTAGTTGATTTCCCGCTTCCGCTCTCTCCAACCAATGCAACAGTCTGAATTGTTTTTAAAAAAATTGTTAGAATCCAGAAGCAACATACTAAAGTCTAGGGGTATAAAACAACAAACAAGCACTTAAATTAATTCCATTTACGAAAACTTAATCACGAAAATTAGCGGTAATATAACCTTTCCAGAATGAATCGACAAGCATAAGTCTTGGAAAATTGGGACATCCGGCCTCGTTGGATACTTGAAACTGACATGGCGAAACTCAATGTTCCCCTTCAATCTTTCTAATGTCAACCCAAAATCATCGCTTGGATCGATCTTAGACTTACGATCAAGAATGGCAAACACAGAAGCTGTAGCCGATTTAGCTTTGCTAGAATCCGGTGCTAACGAACTCGATTGAGATATTCCGATAGCTGCCATACAAAGAGCGAAGAAAACCTGCAATACACATCAAGACATGGATTTAATTTTCCGACTGTGATATGTAACTTTAAAAAAGAAGTTAATAAACGCAAAATAGAACAGCACATACTCAGAAAACTTTTCCAAATGTAGTCTTCCCATCCTCTACAAGGTGAGATCCAGCATAAAAACTTGTCGCGTAGACACAAAATAGCATGAAGAATGAAACCCCGAAACCGATACCACTAATCAATCTTGCCTGATTCCTGTTCTCATCGGTCCTTCGCATTTCTTCTTGTACAATTCCATAACTTTTTCTTCAGCCAAGAAAGAAGCAACTGTTCTTATACTTCCCACTGCGTCGGTGGCCACTTGACTGGCCTCCTCATACATCATCTGAAACCGATTTCAATATGCAAATATATATTATGATCGTATGTCATCTATTTTTATGATCAAATGATAAGGTTATAGAGACAAACCTTTGCATCAGCACTAAACCCTGCCATGAACTTTACTTGGATGTATCCGTTGGGGCCGATGAGGGGTAGCAAAGCCAAGATAATAAACGACAATTGCCAATTCGCAACAAAAGCGATTACCAAACCCGTAACTATAGTCGTAATATTCTCAACAATTAAAGCAAGTGTATCACCGACAAGACCCCTGACAGTTGCTGCATCTGCCGACAGCCTCGCTCCAATGGCTCCACTTGAGTTTTCAGGATCATCAAACCAACTAACTTCCATACGAACCGCTTTCTCAAAAGTCATCGATCTAATCCTTCGTATTAATTTAGCTCCGGTGACTCCAAAGAAATAAGTTCTAGCTGGAACAGCTATGAAAGAAATCACACCAAATCCCACAAACAACAATGACCAAAACCTCGAATCCTTCTTGAGCTTTTCGGGTGTCTGGTAAAATGTGTTTATCACATTTGATAGTAAGATTCCAAATATCGGAAAAAGTGTTCCATTAACAATAGCGGAAATCGCACCAATTATGAGTACAGGGATCTTGGGCTTGTTGTGAGCGACCAGGCGACGAATCGATACTTCTTTTGGTGGTTGTGAAGAATGTTCGGCATTTGATACGTCGGCATTGCTTTCCTTGATATCGATTCCTATAGGCAAACCTAATGGTGCATTGAAAGAGTGCCGACTACTGTTTCCTCAAGAGGGTGAGCCACGACTTATTGAACGATTTAATGACAAGTGTTGGCTAGAGCGCCTCCCTCCATCGTATGAGAGGCTAAGTTTACCTTTGTCGGGTTGAGATAAATGATCGGAATTTTGGTTCGTTTCTTGTAGGCGTATGAGTTGGCAATAGGCTCCATCAGGATTTTTTAGTAGCTCCGAATGCGAACCTAATTAAAATTAGAAGATAGTATTAGGTGATCTGGAGATATAGCTTTGTGCTTAATTGTTTTGTTCTCGTCTTTTCGCAGGAAAAAAAATTCAATCCTAAAAGTGATCTACACTTTCTTGGAATCGAACTT
Source organism: Agapanthus africanus (assembly GCA_030015575.1). NCBI lineage: Eukaryota > Viridiplantae > Streptophyta > Magnoliopsida > Asparagales > Amaryllidaceae > Agapanthus > Agapanthus africanus. Next base: position 846,495,609 of record CM057337.1, read on the forward strand.
TAAAGCGATTGAACAAGCAAAAAATGTGTACCTTTTTCAACAATTGAGCCTCTATGTATGACAGCGATGGTATCGGAGTTCCTAACTGTACTCAAACGATGAGCGACTATGACAGTGGTCTGGTTCGCCATCACCCTATCAAGTGCCTCTTGTACTACCCGTTCGGATTCTGCATCCAAAGCACTAGTGGCTTCATCAAGAAGGAGAATACGCGGGTCTTTCAAAATAGCTCTCGCAATTGCAACTCTTTGTTTCTGGCCCCCAGATAGCTGGGTCCCATGCTCTCCAACCATTGTGTCGAGTCCTTGAACACACGATCCACACCGCACATTCAGTCATATTAGGCTCAACAATATATCGACAGAAAACTGTGTTACCTACACTGACGCGCAGATGTGGCAATAGGTTGTGTTATAAAGGTCTGGAGGATTATACCTTCGGCATCTTGTCTATAAACTTCGACGCATTGGCAAGCTCGGCTGCAGCTCTAATCTCTTCGGCGGTTGCACTGTCCTTTCCATAGGCTATGTTATCTCTAATGCTCGACGCAAACAAAACAGGCTCTTGACTCACTAGCCCAATTTTTCCTCGGATCCATCTAACCTGAAACTCCTTGAGATTTATACCATCGATGAGAACGTCACCAGCTTGTGGATCATAAAACCTCTCGATCAAACTTATCACCGTAGATTTTCCACTTCCACTCTCTCCAACCAAAGCTGCCCGCAGTCCTGCCAGAAATTATGAATAACGAAAATCCTCGAAATATTTGTTCGTCTTGTCTTGTTGGATAGCTGAAGTACACATCTTTAAATTCTGTGTCTCCATGAATATCATCGAGTTTTTTTCCTGTAGGATCGGATGCATCAATCTCTGGCTTTCGGTTGATTGTCTCGAACATTTTGTATGCCGCGGCTTTCCCTGCTGCAAATGCCCTTAAGCATGGAGAAGCCTGGCCTAAGGCGCTGGGGAAAACAAATCATAGGATTTGGTTAAATTTTTTTACGAATTAGATATATTTTTTGTAGGTAGATGTCTAGACGATAACAGAGACTGCGAAAACTAGATTGCATTAAATTTTCCATTTTTTTTGTTGATATATATTCTTAATCAGATATTAAGACTATGATGAATGAACCACTTACTATGAGCCCCGCAAATATCACATTGATGACATCGCCTCCTGTGTAGCCTTTATCCACTATTAACTTGGACCCGTACCCATATCCCCAACCCGTAGTCGCAAAACATGACAAGCATTAAAGTGCCAAGTCCTAATCCGGAAGCAAGACCCTCGCGGACACTCGATTCGTAAGCACTCTGTAGAGATTTCTTGTACTTGTCGACGGAATGTTTTTCCCCGGTAAAAGACGCAGCCTGATTAAGAAAATATATCAACAAAAGTGTAGTATTTAGTGCAAGAATTCATTCCAAATTCACTTTGGTGTGCTTTATGTAGTGACTTGTTGCATGTTGATAATTGGAAAGTAATGGTAGTTATTTTAGAGGCAGTTTATGAAGTAAAATATTAATGTGCGCGAAACATGAAAATAGATTTTCTTTTCCATTTTTAATTTTGAAGAAAATGTTGCATGCGGTTCCATTTTCCAACCAAACAACACACAAGTGCAGAATTATCTACTATTATTTTCATATATTGCTTACAGTTCTAATTGAACCAACTGTTTCCTCGACAACAGTTGCGGCCTCAGAATAAGCTGCTTGTCCTAACGAGGCCATCTTTGATATTGCGGCGGCCATGGCTGCGCCAGCTACCACGAGGAACGGGATCGTGGTTAGCATAACGAGCGTCAGAAGCCATCCTTGATAGAATGCAACTATAAATCCCCCAAAAAATGTTGATAGTCGTTGAATGGCCTTGCCAACCTGTGAAAATAAGTGGAAAAATTAAACCTGAACAATTGCTTATATACATTTATAATATGTAGATAACACTAAAATACCTATAATTATCATTGTTTTACACTAAACTAGTTTTTTCACTTAAATACCCTTAAATGTAGCATTTTAAGGGAGCTCGCTGTAATTAAAAAAATAGCTTAAAGGTTGTTTAGCGAAAAAACAGCAAATCACATGTGATACAAAATGATGTATTCATTCAAGGTACAATTTAAATCAGAAAAGAAAACCAATATAAAAAGGTGAAAATGTATTATTACAGAATTTAAATATTTTTCCATTTAGATACACATGCACATGAAAACAGGCATGATAACGTCAACAACAAATGATATCAACTAAATCTATAAGCACTATTGTCAATGTAGCAGCAAGAAAAACAAGTTCTTGTCCCAAATTTTTTGAGCCGGCTACATGAATCGGTATTCTTCCATTATGCTCTGTTAAGGGCCGTCTCATCATTTAAACTAGCAATTGGCGTATCGGCACTATAAACAATTAATAAACCAAATGAAAATATTTCAGATCTAATTGTGACTATTTATAACCACGCCACTACGCCCCAAGTTACAGGATGTGGCATTAATTGTAGTAAAATTATCGGCATACTCAATACCTTTTCGCCCATGGCATCTTGGATGAGAACAGTATCACCCGACATTCTCCCAACAACTTCTCCGGTATTTGTTTCCTTGTCGAAGAATGCAATTTCTTGTCGTAAAATGGTTTTCAAGTACAAATTCCTTGTTCTCGCAGCTTGCCTCTCCCCGGTCACCATCCAACAACTCACCTCTAAAAAAAATTAGTAATATAAGGTTTCATATCCAATATCCAAATAGGCACAATATTGTTTCGTCAATTAATAGAAACAATTGAAAAATTGATGTACTTACGAAAGAAAGATGCTACTCCTGATCCCGCAGCTAAGTAGATAAACTCGAGACATACCTGAGATCATGAGCTTAAATGTATCATTATGCAAAATTTAATATTCTTTGTGGCTCATAAATTTAATACACTTGTACATCGCTTCGAGACTATGGTAGCACATTCCCGTAACCACTTTACCCAGAAGCTAAAGCTCATAAGCAGTTGACCTGCATTTGTTATTATACCCTCGAATACCAGTGCCGATATTAGAAACCATGGCCTTTTACTCGTGAAGATCTCAAACATTTAAATTTTCATTTTCTGAAACCTTATTTATGGATGCATGTTTAGATGGGCTTGAAGGAAATTAAGTCAATTGAAACTAATGTTCAAGGGAGTTTTCCATAATGAAAATATTTAAGGTAGTTTGGTGTTATTTAACTTGAAATAAATCATATATATTGTTGAGTTTGTCTCGTATTCTCGATCCCTAGAAGTTGAGACGGCTCGGTAAATTCTGAAACGGCTCACAACATGTCTGCAATTACATATTTCTTTATGTTTGTATGAGACGGCTCGACGTAATTTTGAGCCGGCTCCAACGTCTGTCGATGAGTCCTTCAAGATTTTAGTTTTGGTGAATATTCGTTTTGGAGATTAATTAGGAAAGTTTGTTGGAGAGTTATTTGAAAATTTGATAGGAGATTTGTGAAGAGATTTGTTAGAAATTGTTTTGGAAATTTAATGAGATCCTAATAGAAATAGATTTAGGGATTCTAGGCCTATAAATATAGATTGATTATGGTATTTTGTTTAGAAGAAGATGAGAATGGAAAGATTCTGTAATTCATATTAAGTTGAATAAAAGCAGAGAAATTAGAAGAATTTTTTGTGTTTGGTTGTGTTTTTCATATTATCCTTTCATCTCAAAAATTCTTTGTTTATTATATAAATTGTTTGGGACCTAAAAATCCTTACAAATTGGTGTCAGAGCTTGGCTGAGAGAAGAATGGGGAAAATGGAGACAGCTCAAATTGAAACAAGGTTGATGTAGTTGAATAGCACAAATTGGTCTGTATGGAAACCAAAGATGGAGGACGTGTTGTGCCTCAATGATTTTGATACGCCCCTTGCTGGGATTAGCGCCAAATCAGATTAGATGTCTAATGAAATTGGGTAAGGATGGATCAGAAGGCGAAGGGTCTTATTCGGGATGGATAGAAAATTCAGTATTCCACCATGTGTCATCAGAAAAGACAACAGAGGAATTATGGAAGAAGTTGACAGATCTCTATAAGATAAAGACAGCTACAAGCTAGGCTTTTCTAATGAGAGAATTGATGGATCTGAAGTTCCAGGAAGATTCTTCAATAGCGGAGCACTTGAACGAATTTCAGAATATTATGAATCAACTAGCAGCCATGAAGATGCCGATTTAAGACGATTTGCAAGCGTTTATAGTGTTGAGTTTCCTTTTGAATAGTTGGGAAACTCTGATAGTTTTTTTGAGCAACCTATCTCCTGATGGAGTTATTTCGATGAGCGCAGTAACAAATTGTCTTTTGAATGAAGAACTAAGAAGAAAATTATCAAGTAGACTATCTGATTCATCTGCACTTACTGTAAGAGAGGGTCCGAAGTGGAGGAAGGAACAAAATAACGATGGAAGAAATCAAAGATTATGGCATGCAAGAGATGTTTCGAAAATAAGGTGTCGTCACTGCAACGAGATGAGTCGCTTTAAATCCGATTGCCCTAAGTTGAAAGAGGGCTTAGATGATCTAAAGAAGCTTAAAGAGTAACAATAAGCGAACGTGGCCCACGATACCGAAATAAAGCATGATATGCTTATGACTAGTAATGGAGAAGTTAAAAAGGAAGATATGCAGTACATGAATTCGGAAGCATTCTTTCACGTATGTCCAAATAAGGAGTGGTTTGATGAGATTGAGGAGAAAAAAGAGACAACGATGTTAGCGGATGGCTCTGAAGTACAAGTGGAAGGCATAGACACCGTAAAGATGAAGATGTTCAATGGGAAGTAGAGAGTTCTTGAAGATATCAGGTATGTCCAAAAACTGAAGAGGAATCTAATTTTGCTTGGGTGATTGGATACAAAAGGTGACACAATTATCGCTCAAGGTGGAATAGTGAAGGTGGCCAGAAGAACTGTGTCGTGATAAAATAAGCCAAAATCTCAAGCAATATATATCAACTTATGGGGAAGCACGTGTCTGGATGAACAATCTTGGAGAAGGTGGAGAAAACTTGAGTCAAGATGGAGCTTTGTGCAGAACTCAGAAGATATTGTGGGTGGAAGTTGTGAAGAAAAAATAAAAGATGGTTCGTTGAATACAAATCAAGATGGAGATTTGTTGAGTTTGGCTCGTATTCTCGATCCCTAGAAGTTGAGACGGCTCAGTAAATTATGAGACGGCTCACAACATGTCTGAAATTACATACTTCTCTTTGTTTGTATGAGACGACTCGAAGTAATTTTGAGCCGGCTCAAACGTCTGTCGACGACTCCTTCTAGGTTTTGGTTTTGGTGAAGATTCATTTTGAAGATTAATTAAGAAAGTTTGTTTAAGAGTTATTTGAAAGTTTGTTAGGAGATTTGTGAAGAGATTTGTTAGAGATTATTTTGGAGATCTGATGAGATCCTAATTGAAATAGATTTAGAGATTCTAAGCCTATAAATATAGATAGATTATGGTATTTTGTTTAGGAGAAGAAGAAAAGAAGTAGAAGATTTTGTAATTCGTATTAAGTTGAATAAAAACAGAGAAGTTGGAAGAATTTCTAGTATTTGGTTGTGTTTTCCATATCATCCTTTCTTCTCAATGATTCTTTGTTTGTTTTCTGAATTGTTTGGGACTAAAAATCCTTACATAAATGCAATCACATAAATTACATACTCCGACAAAGTAGGAATTTATTTTCATGTCACATGTTAGAAAAATATACCTTGGAAACTCTATGAACCACATCATGAACATCAGTAGCTCCCCCAAAAGACTGGATCAAATTCCTAAACAGAAGAGTCATAAGAGGCAATGCATACCCATTTGCCAAAGCTCCGATCGAGCCGGCGATCATAAGCAAAGCATCCGTCGAGTCCGCGAACGCGAACAATCTGTAGAACGGAACGGTCAATTTATTAGTCATCCTGCTTGTGTTGGTGCATCCTGAGACAAATGGAACTTCATTAGTCATTGTTCTCTTTTTCACCATTTAGACAAATCAAGAGCATAAGTCAGGGTTTCGTCTGCACAATTAAATAACTACATGTAATATTCATATTCTTATTTTAAAAGATACAATTCTAACTGTTTTTTCTCATTCATATCTATTCCAAAACTGCAAATATATTTATTATGCTAATATTTTGTTTAAAATCGGCTTGGATAACAAACATTCTTATCCATATCCTAGTTTTTCTAATCAAATCTAAATTACAAAATTCTAATGAATGTTTTCTTGCTATTATATATTTATACAAATATATGAATTAGTTTGTCTATATGATTACATATTCTTCACATAAGGAAGTCCTTTGGGTGAAATATCATTTTAGTCTTAATAACCCACATTGATAATTCGTAACTCTGCAATTATCTTTTAAAAAGGTATATTCCAATGTTACAATGAGTTTTAAAGTTTTGAATCTATAAAATTCCACGAGTAAATGTATTAAATTAATTAATTGTTGTTATTAAGATATATAAAAAAAATATTAGCCAAATTACATACATATTTTTTAACATGATATGAGGTCTAATCTTGTAGTACACTCGGCTAATACTTTTCTTTGATTCAAGCTCGTCCCCGTCTTGTTGATTCCTGGCTCCGCCCTGGGTGTTTGGCTGCTTGGTATGTTGGGCGGCGGCTTGCACAGTTGCACTGCTTACCTACACCAACCCTTTTTAAATATTTAAACCCCTCTAATCTTTTGCTTGTATATACATCCCTCTAAAACTTGAATTTATATGTAATCTCCTAAAATTCTATAAAATGTTGAAAAGTAATCCAAGTCGACATTCATGTAATGGATGTAATGGATGATTCATTAATTATGGTTGGGTTAAATAAAGAAAATAATCGACTACATCATGATTAACCCTAAGTAATTAATGCATTTTTTCTTTTTCTACTTATGTCCTAACCGTGAGTGAGTGTGAGTATCTCTGTTGCATAATGGGAAAACTTTTATAGCTGAATAAAAGGTCTGAGGTTAAAACCCCAGCTGCATCGAGTTACGACCTATTAAGCGAAAGAAAGAAAAAATAGTATTCTCCTAAAAAAATAAATTTCCTGTGTCTTGCTCCCTTCGTTTCGTTTTATGGGTATATACTAAAAACCACCATATGTTTTATCCTATGATTTGAACCTTCTACAAGAAACCACGCTCTGGTTTTCCGTTAGCGAATTACCACCCTTAAGTATGCATTATTGGTTCTTCGCTAATAGTGCATATTTCTTAATGGTTTTTGCTAAAACGATCAAACTTGTGTTCTTTGGTGAATATCCCAATTTGATGGTTAAAAATAAAGGATATATAAATGTCAATGGTTATATACTCGGCGAATGGTGGTTCTTCGTTAACGGTGCATCCTTTATAATCGTTTTTCTCCAACAAACTAACTATATGAGGGTTTCTTATAAAATGTACGAATCCACAAGTTGATTAATATCCCTTCTTTTATACTATTTTTTTTAACCAGTCTCTTAGAATATCTGTAAGCATGTTCTATTCTATTCTATACTTCTGAAACCAATACACTTTATATATTTTATATATTTAAAAAGAACAACCCAGGTCAAAATGGAATTCAAACTGCCTTTTTTTTGGTACTTTCCCCTCGAGAATTAGCCTCTATCCCCTAGGTTTCAGGGGACTTGCATGTAACCCCCTTATTTCAATGATAATTGGTTATAAAAAAATTTATGCTCTGTCATTTATATTTTATAGAAATTTGCATTTGGCATCTTCTATGTTTATCTACATAAAACTTAGAGATTGAAAAATTAGATCTTACCTTTTCTTCTAATTTAAATTTTCATTCGAACCATTTATAATGTATTTTTTGGCCTTTTTTACTAATAAACTAAAAATTCCATTTCTTCTTTCTGTTTGAAATTGATTAAGCTAATATGCATAATTTATTTTGTATTAAACATTACTTTGCATACATTTTCATGTTAATAATTTTTATTCAAGCACGGTATTAATATAGATTACAACATGCTATCTTTATTTAATTGTCATAATTTATTTTGTATTAATTGCCACAAATTTTTTATATCAGGCCATATTTATTTATATGACTTGTTTATATTCATCGTAAATCATATAAAATGTCAAAATAGAATTTTCGCGGTATATTTCTCGCTTCTTACTTATGGAAATTAAATCTTAAGCCAAACGGCAATTGAGAGTGATTAATTTTAATAAAACCAACAGCTCAGGCCTAAACCCTACCCAGTTCAATAATTAAGTATGCTATATAGTTTGGAAACTTGGGATCCTAGCTGAAAGTTTCCCGAAAGTTCAGATTCCACTTGGTAGTCCATTGTCATTGTTAAGTATAAAACTGTGTGCTGAATTTTCATATAATATTTACTTCAGACTCTTGATATCACAGGTGGACTAAATTGACATTGTTATCTAAGATGGTGTAGGGTGTTTTTCGTCACCCCATTGAGATGGGAATACGCACGCGCTTGTCAGGCGTACTACAGATTCTCCCTGTTTAGGATAGACGGGGGTTTATTGATTGTGGGGATCCGAATCTCCGGCAGCCGCGGACTAAGCTGCCGTTAATTACCCCTCGTCTTTGGGGCGAGAGAACCTCCGGTTAACGGATTAAACTGGTCATGCGAACTCAATGTGCAGTGTACATGTGTGTTGTTTTGGAAGGGGGGTTTGGATATATCGGGAGCCACGCAGAGTTTTCACGGGGGGCCCGCTACCCGGATAGCACGGGCTGGGGGTCAAGGGGGCTAGCAGCCCCCTTGCGGGGTGCGGGGCAGCGTCCCGACCCAAAATTTTTTTGGAAGGGAGAGTGTTGTAGAGTATGTGTATGTGTACATATGTATACATATGTATATATATACATGTATATATATATAAAGGGGGAAAAGACATCCAAAGGATGCGTGGGGCCAGCGCTTTGAGCGCAAGAGCGCTAGCGCGCCACGTGTCGGCACGTGGACGCTTTGCGCTTGAGAGCGCGCCACGTGTCGGCACGTGGGCGCTTTGCGCTCGAGCCCAGGGCATTGATGCGCAAGCGCACCGCGCGTCGGCACGCGGGCGCTTGGCGCTTGGGCGCCGGCGAGAAAAAAAGGGCTTTTAGTCCCAGAACCAGAAGCTATGCTTTCAATATTTATTATTATTATTATTATTATATATATATATATATATATATATATATATATATATATATATATATGGAGTTAAACTCCTATGATGTTTTGAAGCTGATGGAGGGCTTCTCCCCTTGAGCCCTAGTTCTTCCCCAAAGTGGGGTTTCTGAAGACGAGTCTCCTTCTTCTTCCTTTGTTTGGCCGGATCTTGAAGATCAAGAGATGTGAGATTTTAAAGATCTCTTCTTTTTAAGATCTAATGACAGATCCTGTTGGATATATGTATGCCCTAGAGACCATCATGAGATAGTGTATGTACTGATGTGTATGTATATATATATTCGGGGGACATTCTTGCTCAAAATGATAGTATGCTATCTGGTTTTTACTTTATCATATGTTCACTTGATCATGTTTATATTCATTTGATGCATGTTGATAAAGCCCTAAGGATATTGGCTTGACTACTGGAATTATGATGCGGATCATACTAGTGGGACATCTGTAGTTTATAAGCATATCCTTGAAATGTTCCTAGTCGTAGGTATATCGAGACAGGGCACCGATATTCCAGCTTAGACTAGCGTATACCATTCTTGTTCCATATGATGGGCGATGGATGATCCCATATCCGTCTGGTGTGTTGACACCGAAGATAGTATACGGGTGCTCAGTGAGACTGGGTACACTGAACGGACTCACCGAGAACTCCTATATGGTATTATATCATACGTCGGATAGCAGTTCTCAGGTGACACTGGTACAGGTTAGTCTGTAGACCCGAGATCGTCATAGAGTCTTGTGTGTCCTCCCACTGTACTTTGATCTCCACCCTACTGCGGCTCTACTGAGTCGTACAAACAGGTGGATTTTGGGTATAGTCTCGAGGCATGTGGAGGCAGTGAGCGATAGGAGGGGTTTCGTCTCTCCCGGTATTGGGGGTTGATGCTGTGCTGTGCACGATTGGCTATAACAGGAAGTCCCTGGCCAGGGCTGCTGAGATATTACTGATAAGTGTTATCAGTAAGTTTCTCGATCTGTTATAGACCATATACCAGCATGACTTATTGAGTTATTGGGGTCGACGATTCCATCCCTAGACTCGATATGCAGCATATCTGACGAAGAGACCGGACTGTACGGTTAGTGTTGCCGGATGGATTGACAGGAGTTTTGACAGATTCGCTTGTTCTTATTCTGATCGCTCAATACCCGGGTGGCCGTTACGTTTAGCTGACCGTTTGCGGCTTGTAGGTGTTTGATATGATCATCATCTACTGCTGGCGTATTGACGAGTCTTAGAGTCCCACATAGAAGTTTCTCGGCTCTGGCGAAACGAAGTGGTGCACATATGAGATATGCGCGGAGCCTCGATTAAATACTAGTATATGATACTGTATTTTAATCGGGCATTTTATATTAGTCGGGTCATATGAGATATGATGGATTTATTAAATCAAGTGTTGATTTAATATTGGCTTTTATATTTTTTATTTAAAACCTTTTCTTCTTATGGATACATGCATGTATATGTACATGATGATGTGCACACATACATACATACATACATGAAATGTATCATGGTTGATGATACAAAGAGGAAGGCAATATAAGAATCATATTGTAGATAAGATAATGTTTGGATTTTTCATTAAAGATTAAAGGCAAAAGAAATGGTTAATGAGTCATTGCTTCCACACTCATCTACACATTTCTTTAACTCAACCATAGTTTCCATTCCTTTTGCCTTTTAACCTTAGATGAAATATCTAGATTTTTTTCTACTATGGTTAAAGTTATGATAAGATCTCTCTCTCTCTCTCATTTTATCTTTTAACATTATCATTATCTTAGAAAAAGAAAAGAGCGAGACTTCCTCTTCTTCCCCAAAACCCTAGCTCTCTTTTAATGGTTAAAAAGAGTTAGAAAAAGAAAAGAAAAGGTAATAAATAAGAATAGCAACCACTTCATCATCCTACACAACCTTAGCCATCTTGTGTAGGGTGTTGTGCTTCAAGGATTTCCAAAGATCGTAGGAAGCATCAAGCTTAGGGCAAAGTGCTTCGGGTGGATCGTCGTGGACGAGGAGTAGATCAAGTGAACCTTTGCAAAGCCTAGGAGTCTTCCAAAGTGAACTACAAAGGTTGTAGTTTCAACACTTAGCATAACATAAACTTAATTTGTTGATACTATTAATAGTTACTTCATAAATTCTAGTTCGATTCTTTGTATAGTTTGCTTAGCACCTCAAAATTTTATTGTTACAGCATGTATGATGCTTCTAAACCTTTATAGAGGTGTTAGGAATTCCCTACATGGTATCAGAGCCAAGCTAGAACTTTGTGGTAACCTAAACGACGTTGAAAACATCGAACGGACGAAAATCGACACCCGGGGGGTGCTCTCTGGAAATTTTTAAAAAACCTGGAATTTTTCAAATTAAAAATATGTAAAAAAATTAAGCAGGGAAATATAAGGACTCACCAGAAAAACGATCCCATAAATCGACCATACGTCCGCGGATCCGCGGCCCAAGAAGCTTTAGGCGCGGCGGATCCGCGGCGGTATAGTTGATTCATGGGCCGTATTTTCTTATGCTGGCCCGTATGTACTCTCTGTTGTTACTGGTATTTTTATAATTGGCTCAGGTGTTGAGCTTTCAGAGCAGTTTGTGGATGTTTAATTTGTTTGATCGGATGTTCCAACGTCGCTTAGTTTAATAGTATGTGTTACAATAATTGAAATCTACAAATTTGTTTGTTGCGTGTAAATCTAGCAGTCCGGTCTCGGGATAAACGGAAATCTTGTTGAATTATCCCGTTTGTTTTGAAAAGGTGTTTTCTTGAATGAGACCCAAATGTGAGCTTTACATTGTTTAGGCATGAAATCTTGTATATGTGATATTCCGGATTTGTGTTGTCTGAAGGCGGTTAAAGATTCCAATTGTTGTATTTTTTTCATTTTATTTCTCTGTGTGGATGAGATTTGATATGCAGGATTGTCGCAATGAATAGCCGGGGGTTTTCTTTTTATGTGTGTCACGCCCCGCTTCCCAAAATACGGAATACGAGGGGTAGACAAGGCCAGCCATGCTCCTACGGTCAAGGAAAAGTCCTGCCGTAGTCACACTTCGGCTTCTAGTTTCTCATGGTAAACAGTAAATGATGCGCAGGCAATGAGAAATGCAGTAACTGAAAGAAACAATGTAAAGACTGACCTGAAGTGGAACAAATGAATGTAACTCGGGAAGGCAAGTCAAGAAGTCTGTGATGCACGTCTAGTTGTAATCCAAGCTAAATCTTCTCCTCACACTGAGCATGCATACTCAGGTCGTCAGAGCGACACAATAGCAATAATATATATATAAAATCAAGGGATAGTTCTAACAGTGGTAATGGAAATGAATAACAGTAAATCAATGACAGTATGAATATGTATGTGCAGTAATCAACGCAGCGGAACGGTAAATCAGTATAACGATATGTCACGTATGCCACGCAGTATATAAGGAATAAAAATGCCAGTATCCCTATCAGTCTCTAAGTCTCACGGTACAGGTCACTAAGGCTATCGTCAGTCCAAGTGTGAGAGTCAACCACTCGCGAGTGTCCTCCACCCAAGGGTAGAACCCAAGGGCAAGGGACCACGGGCCCAACATGTAATGAGTGTATCACGGTGTATATATCACATACCCTGTAAATCTCCATATAACTCCCTAAATATATAAGCCGGCATGGGACTCCCGAGATTCTGTTGAACTCACACTTAAACTACCCCACACCCCGAGGTCTACATCAAACGCTAACCATCAATCTAAATACTAATCGATCCGTGACAAGTCTGCGCGAGAACTGGAGGCATGACCTCCATCAAGCACGTCCCGATTAATACCTAAGATAAATGGCAGTGTCTGGTGTCTTATCTGTGACACCCGTGCAACGCTTCCATAAATGTCCCATTCCACTTATTAGTCACACGCGCACGCATCCCACAGACGTCGACAATGCAATAGAATAATAGGGTCACTGATTGTGCACAAGTACGTATCACTTTCACTTAAACACGGATACACGAACACTGACGTACTCGCCACAATCATCACTAAAATCTAACACTGGGTAAATGCACGATGTCACTAAGTTATCAATACGATGATATGGGTATGATATGATGCGTGAACAAGTATATAAACATGATGAGGATGTTATGAAACAACATTCTTTCAATTGCACAATTTATCATGAAACGTACGTATATAATTTGGCGAAATGATAAGCAGGTAGTAATTAGTATGTTCAGTTAGCTATCCATCTAATTTGGTTTCAAGCCAATCGGGTTCCAGGATCATTAGTTATAACCATTTCATTTTAAGCGCTCGCGGCTGGAAATCCAATTTCAGAATTAGATGTCCGTTTCGCAACGCATTTTAACCCCAGTTGGGATCAGATTTTAGCGACGCTACAGTTGGATGAATTCTAGGGTTTTCAGTAAGGTTTTCAACGCAATAGACGGATCTTCGATCGCGTCTGCACGTCAAGGGCTATACACTGTTTAACACTAATATGTCAGTTCTGATTTTGTTGGGACTGTTATGCGTCCCGATCTTCTAAATTACAGTTTAAATATCAAACGGTGACGAAAAAGAATGAGACCAATCGTGTTGTCTAGCTAACTGAGTTACCTACAATAAGCAGCAGAGTTCTGCAACCTACGAGCTAAGGAAAATCCTATGGTATCCATTACGGAATGGCAAGCACAATCTGAGTCGCTCTGGACTGCAGTCCAGAGTCGCACTCCGATACAAATATCATCCCAATTTAAGTACAGGAATATCCGGAAACCAGCACAGGGTTGAAGTTCGTCGAGTTAGATTCGATTTGAGCCCTCAAACGCACCATTCTAATATGTATATGATTTATGGTGGATTTAACGATTTTCAGGTACAGTAGAAATTCAGTTTTACGGTTAAACTTGGGGGCAGTTGTTTTAGTCATTATCGATTACATCATCCAACAAAATTCACACACTATGTTCACAACCCTACGGGACAACCTACACCATCGAGTTCTGTCAAATTTGATAATATTTTCCTAAGGGAACAAGCATCGAACAGTTGTGTTGCAATATTTAACATAAGGCAAACATGGGATATATATACGATGTTGATTTGTAACATATATAAAATAGCATGAAAGCAAGTAAGAACTTGCCTGGGGGCGTCTAGGCGATGCACGGCAGCAAGTACAGTACGGTCACGCGACGAACTGGCACGACGACGGCAGCGGGTGAGCTCGGGCAGTGAGGCTCGTCGGCGTCATCGGGGTGTCTGCGGTGATCGAAGCTTTTGATGGCGGGGCTGCTGTGAATTCGGCTGGCCAGTGATGTACGGAGGAGCTGACGGTCGCCGGTGTAGCTCAGGCGGTGGCACGTCGGATGTTGGGTGAGCTCGGTTGGGTTTTGGGATAGAGAGAGTGTTAGAGAGAAGAAGAGAGAGGGATCCAGGGAGAGAGAGGGCAGTAAGATGTAGAGAGAGTGAGGGGGAGAATAGAGAGAGACAGAGAGATAGAAGACAGGGAGAGAGAAAACAGAGTGAAAGAGAGAGAGAGAGAGAGAGGGAGAGAGAATGCAGAGAGAGAGAGAGAGAGAGAGAACTCGGGGAGAGAGAGAGGGAGAGACAGAGTGAGAGAGAGGGGGAAAGCACAGAGGGAGAGAGAGGACGACGAGAGGGTTCAGGGCTACGACGATGAGGAGATCGCCGGCGAGAGGCGAGAGGCGGCCGGTGATGGGTGCAGGTGGTTTGGTGCTCTGTGGGTGCGCGTGATCGAGGGTGGAGGTGGTGGTGGTCGACGAGGGGGTGCGGCAGTGGTGGTAGTGGCGTTGGGAATCGGTCGTCGTCGTCGCCGGTGAAAGGAGTGGGTGCGGGAGTGGATGAGAGAGGAGGAAGAACAGGAAAGGGAGGAGGGCTGAGGAAAGACAACGGGAGTGATGGAGAGAGGCGCGACGTGGTTATAGAGAGAGGAGCGCGAGGGGGTAACGTCGCGCAACGTGGGCACAAGCGCGGGCAGAGGCGTCGGCGACGGGAAACGCGCGCGAGAAAAGGGGAGAGAGCCGTTGGAGATTAAAAGAGATGTACAGTGGAGCGGGTCGGGTAGGGGAAGAAAAGGGCGTGGGCTGAAGGAGAGAAAAGAATTAAATGGGGAACTGAGCGGGCCGGCCCAAGGAAATAGAAATTAATCCCCTTTAACCCACGAAATGGGCTGGGCCAGCAAGGAAAAACAAAAGGAAATGGAATGGAAAGGGCCGGGGTTTGGGTTAGGGATTTGGGCTCTGGAAAAATGAACGGCTGAAGACAAAAATAGGGGAAAATCAATTTACAAGAAAAGGAGTTGGGCTGGTGCAAATAATAATTAGAAGGATGGGCTGACGTTAGACGGGAAAAATATACATACGATTTGTTTTGGGTTTAAATTCAATAAAAGTGAAAAGCGGCTGAGACAGAGGAAAGAAAGATAGAATCTGGGTTTAATAGGATTTTGAAAATAAATAAATAATTATAACTAAATCTTATAGGTAAAAGAAATACGGATTTAGACGTATAAGAAAAACTGGGTATTACAATGTGAGATGAGAGTATTCTTTCAATTCATGTAATATTAATTTGTATGTAATATTCTTTTATTTGGGGCACTTCCGGGGTGAGGTTGTTGTCACCAGTGTTGTATATTATTTACTTTTCCGCATTAGGACAGACCCAAGGAGGAGGGCACAAGTGACCGGGTTCTTGGGTTCAGTGGGAGGCCATCTCGAGGAGTCGAGACCGGGTCTCCTAAACTCCAGAATTGGCAGGGTCGCTTGCCGCTCTCGTAGGGGTCTAAGGGTGTGGGCTTTGGCTATTTATTGCGACCGTGGAATCCGTATTTTTATTGCTGGCTAAATATAAAATACGGACCTCCTAGATATCCTTTATGTGCTTCTGCTGTTTTCATTATCTGATGTGATCTTTTAATGCATGTCTGAGATGAATGAAATTTTATATATGATATATTTTAAACGTTACTTATGTTTTACACCCGCACTAGCCCCGTCCCGGTATGCCGTTAGTTAAGTAACCTAACAGTGCATATCAGGACACTGTGACGAATGCGAGTGGCATAAGTGTACGTTATATTTTCGTTTCTCTCTGTAATGGCTTAGGATTTAAATGATGGGACTACATTAATGAGATTAATGTAAAAGATAAATGAACCTAAAAGGATATTGTAGAATCAAGATTTGAAACACACTCGGCTTTTTTCAAAAAGCAAGTTTCTAAATGCGGAGCTTAAGCCACTCCTTTTAAAAACCCATTAGATTCTACAATGATATCAAGTTCAAAGCGTCAAAAGTTTTCTTAAAAACTATCCGCCACCCTCCGTCATTTTAGGAAGCAGAGTACTTAGTATTCGTGCTGCGTATTTTGACTTTAGTTAAGGCGCAGTGAACGGTAGCTAAGTGATGTCTTCCTACCCTGCATATGATGCAGATTAGTTAGGACATTCATATGATTATGTTGACTTTAGTTAAGGGTCATATGAGTGGGTCTAGTTAATCACGAAATAACGGGAAGAACTTGACTAGTACTTATGATATGTTGACTTTAGTTAAGGTCATAAGTACTAGGGGTAAAAATCATATCGGGAATTTCAAGAGTTGAAAATTACAATGAGATTGTATACCTACTATATGATAATAGGATCCCGATCCCACTGCGAGCAAATGTTGCTCCCGGAAGAATTTTACACTTTACAATTAGCTGACTCGGTAGGTGTCTAGAAAGGTGCTAAACGGGGCTACGCCTCTGGGAAGACGAGGTTTACTTTAATTAGGTCCGTGCGATAGCATGGGGAACCTCCCTCAAGTACCGGCACTGGCCTGGCTGAGAGGTTGGCGAAGTTGTAGAATGTAATTAATCCCGGCTAGTTTTCTTTTTAAAAGGTTTTAAAGAAAATTTGATAAAAACAGTGGGAGACATCGATTAGACAAGATAATAACCAATCTGATCTTTGCAAGAGCATTCGCTAAGTGTATTCTTTTCTCTCTCTTAATGGCAGATACCCATGACAGGACTTAAGCTTCTATTAGATAAAAACAAGCTGAATGGGACCAACTATAAAGACTGGCTGAGGAATTTAAACATAGCCTTGACTTATGATAAAGTATCATATGTCCTTACAGCCCCAGCCTTGTCCCCCCTAGGTCCTAAACCTTCAGTTGCGGATATAGAAATCCACAAGACATGGGACGCTGACTGTGCCACGGCAAAATGCCTCGCGCTTGCATCGATGGATAACACACATCAGAAGCAGCACGAGAATATGGACGTACAAGCCATATTCCTCCATACAAAAGAGTTGTATGGAGAGAAATCCCGCGTATTACGATACGAAGCGTCTAAGAAACTGTTTCAGATGCGCATGACCGCTGGCACAGCAGTAGGAGACCATGTTCTGAAAATGATAGCTCTCATAGAAGAGCTTGAGGACCTTGAGTGGACAATGGACAATGAACAATATACAGATATTATTCTACAGTCTCTCCCCTCCACCTTTGCTCAGTTCATCGTTAACTTCAACATGCACAACATGGAGAAGGAACTGCCTGAACTCCTTAATATGTTAAGGAGTGCAGAGAGCACACTGAAGTCAGTGAAGACTCCCGTTATGTCTGTTGGGCAATCCTCCTCATCTTACCCAAAAGCTAAGGCCAAGGGAAAGATGAAGAAGAAACCCACCAAACCTAAGGGTGGAGTCAAATAGGTGAAGGGAAAAGGCAAGTCCAAGGTTGGGGCATCAGAGAAAGGTGAATGTTTCCATTGCAAGAAGACGAGACACTGGAAGAGGAACTGTATTGAGTACCTAGCACTCAAGAAGAAGCATGATGATGCTTCAGCTTCAGGTGTGTTCGTAATTGAAAACTGTTTTTCTATTAATTCTGCTTCCTGGGTATTGGATACCGGTTCGGGTTCTCATATTTGCAATTCTGTGCAGGCGTTGAGAAATAGCAGAGTTCTGAAGACAGGTGATCATACTCTCCAAGTAGGAAATGGTTCCAATGTAAATGCAGTTTCAGTAGGAGAGTATCACCTAGGTTTGCCTTCGGGTTGTATATTGGTTTTGAACCCGTGTTATTTTGTACCGAGTATGCTTTGTAATATTATATCTGTTTCCTTGTTAGACAATGAAGGGTATCATTTTGCTGTACAACACAATGTTATGAACATTAGACTGAATCAAGAGTTGATTGGTTGTGGTACATTAAATAACGGGATATACGTCCTTAATCAACACACAGTTTTCAACGTACAACACAAAAATAAAAGAAAATTTTCAGAGATAAATGAAGCTTTTCTTTGGCATTGTAGACTTGGTCATATTAATGAAACAAGACTAAACAAGCTTCATAAAGATGGATATTTAAATTCATTTGAGTATAAATCTTATGCAACTTGCCAGTCTTGTATCAAAGGTAAAATGACCAAAACCCCGTTTACAGGACACGGAGAAAGAGCTACTGAGCTCCTAGGCCTCATACATAGTGATGTATGCGGACCAATGTCTACACATGCAAGAGGCGGTTTTTCATACTTCATAACTTTTACTGATGATTTCTCAAGATTTGGTCATGTATATTTGATAAAACATAAATCTGAAGCTTTCGAGAAATTCAAGGAGTATAAACATGAAGTAGAAAACCAAACAGGAAAGAGTATCAAGATACTTCGATCGGATCGAGGTGGAGAGTACTTAAGTACTGAGTTCTTAGACTTCCTAAAAGAGAATGAGATTCTCTCTCAGCGCACTCCACCTTACACACCACAGCACAACGGTGTGTCAGAACGAAGGAACCGTACCCTATTAGATATGGTACGATCCATGATGAGTGATGCTGAGTTACCTCTCTTGTTTTGGGGGCATGCATTGGAAACAACAGCTTTTCTGTTAAACAAAGTTCCAACCAAGACCGTGTCTACCACTCCATATGAGATATGGCATGGGAAGAAACCATCTCTTAAAAGAGTTAAGATTTGGGGTTGTCCGGCTTTTGTTAAAAAGCAGAATCCAGACAAACTCGAGACACGATCAGTCAAATGTATATTTGTAGGATATCCTAAACATTCGTTTGGGTATCTATTTTACCACAAAGAGGAACAAAAAGTGTTTGTTTCTCAATATGCCACCTTTTTAGAAGATGAGATTTTTTTCAAACAATACAAATGGCGATGTGGTAAATCTAGAAGAAGTTCTAGAAACACAAGTTACAAATGACAACTTGGCTGAACCTGAAGTCATAACAGAATCTAATGAACCTCAGCCACTCCGAAGATCTGGCAGGATTTCTCGCCCACCGGAGAGATACTACGGTTTCCTCGTTGATGGTGATAGAGAAGATTGCATCATGGATGATGATGATCCTTCCAGTTTTCATCAGGCTATCACGAGTGGTGACTCTGTGAATTGGCTGGATGCCATGAGATCCGAAATGGAGTCCATGTACACCAACAAAGTATGGACTTTGGAAGATGTACCCTCCGGGATAAAACCTGTGGGATGCAAATGGATCTTTAAAAGAAAGATCGGTGTAGATGGACAGGTAGAGACCTATAAGGCAAGGTTGGTAGCGAAAGGTTTTCGTCAAAGACCAGGTTTGGACTATGACGAGACTTTCTCTCCGGTAGCCATACTTAAATCCATTCGGATCCTACTTGCTATTGCTGCTCACTACGACTATGAAATCTGGCAGATGGACGTTAAAACTGCATTCCTAAATGGTGATTTAGAGGAATGCGTTTATATGGATCAACCAGAGGGATTCATTGATAGTGGGAGCAGCGGTAAGGCATGTAAGGTACTTAAATCTATTTATGGATTAAAGCAGGCATCACGGAGTTGGAACATCTGTTTTGATGATGTTATCAAAGAGTTTGATTTCATCAAAAATCCAGATGAACCTTGTGTTTATAAGAAGACTGTAGGAAGAAATGTCGCAATCCTCGTATTGTACGTAGATGACATACTTCTGATAGGAAATGACATTCCTATGCTACAGTCGGTCAAATCATTCTTATCACAAAGGTTCTCCATGAAGGACCTGAGAGATGCCACATACATATTGGGTATACGGATCTATAGGGATAGATCCAAACGGTTATTGGGATTGTCCCAAACCAAGTACATAAACACCATCCTAAAGAGATTTAGTATGGAAGACTCCAAGCGGGGTGCCTTACCCGCTTGCCATGGAGTCACTCTCTCAAAAGACGATTGCCCAAAGTCTGATATAGAGAGAGCTCGCATGAGCATTATTCCCTATGCTTCGGCAGTAGGATTGATAATGTATGCGATGTTATGTACACGCCCTGATGTTGCTTATGCACTTAGTGTAGTAAGCAGGTATCAATCTAACCCAGGGGAGAATCACTGGATTGCTGTAAAGAACATTCTTAAGTACCTGCGAAGGACTAAAGAATTGTTCTTGGTGTATGGTAATGGGGATCTCCAAATGGAGGCCTTTACCGATTCGAGCTTCCAGAGTGACAAGGATGACAACAAGTCTATCTCAGGGTTTGCATTTACCCTCAATGGAGGGACGGTAAGTTGGAAGAGTTCCAAACAGGATACCGTTGCAGACTCAACGATGGAAGCTGAATATATTGCTGCAAATGATGCTGCCAAGGAAGCCGTCTGGATGAGAAAATTCATCGCGGAGCTAGGAGTAGTTCCAACCATTATTGATCCAATACCTCTGTATTGTGACAATAATGGGGCTATGGCGTTGGCCAAAGAGCCCAGGTCCCATCAAAAGTCCAGACACATCCTGAGGCGATATCATGTGATCCGGGAGATAGTTGATCGCCGCGAGATCGAGATTAAGAGAGTAGACACAAAGAACAACGCTGCGGATCCATTCACCAAGGCCCTCCCTCAGCCGCAGCATGAGCGACTTTTTGAGATGTTAGGTATGAGATATGCCAATAACTGGCCTTAGTGCAAGTGGGAGATTGTTGGATATATGTATGCCCTAGAGGCCATTATGAGATAGTGTATGTACTGATGTGTATGTATATATATATTCGGGGGACAGTCTTGCTCAAAATGATAGTATGCTATCTGGTTTTTACTTTATCATATGTTCACTTGATCATGTTTATATTCATTTGATGCATGTTGATAAAGCCCTAAGGATATTGGCTTGACTACTGGAATTATGATGCGGATCATACTAGTGGGATATCTGTAGTTTATAAGCATATCCTTGAAATGTTCCTAGTCGTAGGTATATCGAGACAGGGCACCGATATTCCAGCTTAGACTAGCGTATACCATTCTTGTTCCATATGATGGGCGATGGATGATCCCATATCCGTCTGGTGTGTTGACACCGAAGATAGTATACGGGTGCTCAGTGAGACTGGGTATACTGAACGGACTCACCGAGAACTCCTATATGGTGTTATATCATACGTCGGATAGCAGTTCTCAGGTGACACTGGTACAGGTTAGTCTGTAGACCCGAGATCGTCATAGAGTCTTGTGTGTCCTCCTACTGTACTTTGATCTCCACCCTACTGCGGCTCTACTGAGTCGTACAAACAGGTGGATTTTGGGTATAGTCTCGAGGCATGTGGAGGCAGTGAGCGATAGGAGGGGTTTCGTCTCTCCCGGTATTGGGGGTTGATGCTGTGCTGTGCACGATTGGTTATAACAGGAAGTCCCTGGCCAGGGCTGCTGAGATATTACTGATAAGTGTTATCAGTAAGTTTCTCGATCTGTTATAGACCATATACCGGCATGACTTATTGAGTTATTGGGGTCGACGATTCCATCCCTAGACTCGATATGCAGCATATCTGACGAAGAGACCGGACTGTACGGTTAGTGTTGCCGGATGGATTGACAGGAGTTTTGACAGGTTCGCTTGTTCTTATTCTGATCGCTCAATACCCGAGTGGCCGTTACGTTTAGCTGACCGCTTGCGGCTTGTAGGTGTTTGATATGATCATCATCTACTGCTGGCGTATTGACGAGTCTTAGAGTCCCACATAGAAGTTTCTCGGCTCTGGCGAAACGAAGTGGTGCACATATGAGATATGCGTGGAGCCTCGATTAAATACTAGTATATGATACTGTATTTTAATCGGGCATTTTATATTAGTCGGGTCATATGAGATATGATGGATTTATTAAATCAAGTGTTGATTTAATATTGGCTTTTATATTATTTATTTAAAACCTTTTCTTCTTATGGATACATGCATGTATATGTACATGATGATGTGCACACATACATACATACATGAAATGTATCATGGTTGATGATACAAAGAGGAAGGCAATATAAGAATTATATTGTAGATAAGATAATGTTTGGATTTTTCATTAAAGATTAAAGGCAAAAGAAATGGTTAATGAGTCATTGCTTCCACACTCATCTACACATTTCTTTAACTCAACCATAGTTTCCATTCCTTTTGCCTTTTAATCTTAGATGAAATATCTAGATTTTTTTCTACTATGGTTAAAGTTATGATAAGATCTCTCTCTCTCTCTCATTTTATCTTTTAACATTATCATTATCTTAGAAAAAGAAAAGAGTGAGACTTCTTCTTCTTCCCCAAAACCCTAGCTCTCTTTTAATGGTTAAAAAGAGTTAGAAAAAGAAAAGAAAAGGTAATAAATAAGAATAGCAACCACTTCATCATCCTATACAACCTTAGCCATCTTGTGTAGGGTGTTGTGCTTCAAGGATTTCCAAAGATCGTAGGAAGCATCAAGCTTAGGGCAAAGTGTTTCGGGTGGATCGTCGTGGACGAGGAGTAGATCAAGTGAACCTTTGCAAAGCCTAGGAGTCTTCCAAAGTGAACTACAAAGGTTGTAGTTTCAACACTTAGCATAACATAAACTTAATTTGTTGATACTATTAATAGTTACTTCATAAATTCTAGTTCGATTCTTTGTATAGTTTGCTTAGCACCTCAAAATTTTATTGTTATAGCATGTATGATGCTTCTAAACCTTTATAGAGGTGTTAGGAATTCCCTACAGATCCAAGTTCCCCTTTATGGGTTTTGTGGTGGAAAACTATTTAGTTTTGGAAAAGGAAGAGTAAAACTCTTATTTTAATTCAAAAGAAATGTGAAGGTTTAGAATGTTGGAGAAGGAGCAGGAAGCACAGACCCTAGGTTTTTTTGAGAGAATGAAAAGTATTACTTTATTCATCATCATTTTGCCTTATATAGGCTTACATATTTACATATAGCCCCTTGGGCTTTGCAAAATGGCATTTTGTCTATTCCATGGCTCATGTGCCATTTCAGTTTTGCACATAAGCCACGGGCTTACAAAATATTGGCTTTATGCCCATTTTACATACATTCATGTATAAAAAATTACATAAAAATTATTTATTACATGATTTTGTTGTTGGCATGAGAGAGGCTGGCCGCGGGCTCGACTTGGGTATGGGCCCGCTTGACCTGGGCTTGGACCCACCTAGCTTGGGGGTTGACCTTGACTTTGACTCGGTCATCCGGGATGTAAATTTTTACCCCAACAGATGGGTCGAGCTTAATCAAACGATCCGTTTGGATCCGGAATGTCGAAATATATGTATGCATTGTTGGGTGGAAAAGGATAGAACATTCTAAAGCGAACCAAAACCGACCGACCTACCGTTGTACAAGTGGTTTGAGCCTTAGGCCTTGTCGAGGCAGACGAGGTAACTGTATATTTTCTTCTCCATTTTCGTTTTTAACCTTAAAACCCCCTATAAACTCTTTTTGTTTGTTTCTAAATATAGGCCATTTTAACTTTTAACCTCAAATTACCCTTATAAACTCCCTTTTTTGTTCTAAATGCAGACAAATGAACTACATAATTGTTAGTTATGAGCAATTTCACTAAAACCCATGTAAACAAGGTATTAGATACGGGAAAAAAGAAAAGCTCATGATGTTTATATGCACCTTTTGCAGATCATATTATATAATAAAGGATAAAATATGTTGCTATTACATCACCGCAGCATGCTTATGCAGTTATACGCATTCGATTATTTTACATTTCTCATGGTTTTAAATATTTGTTTGGTGTTTTAAGCGAACTTTTTGCATGATAATGTTTTCTGAAATAAAACCAAATATTTTCATTTTGTTCTTTTGTAAATGATCATATAATTTAAGATAGTACGGTTTCTAGAATGTAGGGGTTATATTCTGGTGGCAATAATAAGACTTAGATAATTTATGTTGGTAGCGTAGATGCTTAGCCCAAATTTAAACCATTAACAATGAGATATGCATGAATTCTATTGAAAACTAATCATCTATCCTTTTTAATAAAAAAAATACAGGTGAATATTTTGATTACAACGTACGCCAAATTTCTAATTTAATTAGTATAAATAGAAGCAAAACTATGACATCTCACATGACACAAAGTAGTGATTATATGTCTTGAATATGAGAGGCTCCCAGCTTCTTCTTATCATTAATTTGGCTCTTTGTTTGCATATAAGCGCATCAAATTATACCATATTATTTGTCATGTGATTTTCCTCTTTTTGGCAGTTCAAAGTTGAAAATTATTAGAGAGGTGGTACAGTTTAGATGTAAACATCCCTTGCTTGTTCCAAATACATTTCATGCCAACTTCTACAATTTAATTACATTGACACTAAACCAATTGCATTATATATGGGTCCCACTAAACTATGATCTATCCTCTTTTTTTTTTTGGATGCGAGGCTTTCTGCAAATCAGACCGACAAACACTTTGGGAATCAGATTCATTTGTAACCGTCCTCTGAAAATTTCTGCATATGTTCCCCTATGATCGGTTTCGAAAAATAATATCCTAACCAATGGATAGTAGCCGCAACCTTTATTTTATAGGTCTTTATATTAAAATATGCAGTGGTTTTACTGTTATGCTGGTCGGCAATCATTTATAATCCTCTTTAAACTTGTTGATTTGGAAAGGTAATCAATTTTTTTTGTGCTTAATGACAAACACATGTGCTTGGAAATATACGCGGAAAATAAAGATTAGTCTAAAGCAATCCAATATATAAAATATGAACAACCAGGTTCTGTAGTGACCATGCAGCTGGGGCGCGGAACTGCAGTTCCCTTAATTTAGAAAGGAAGGGAAAACAAAGTCATGTTCCCGTTCCGATAACAACAACAATCCAACATAAAGCCAAGACAAGCCTATCCCCAAAAAGGACGATGGTTTTTCTAGTATAATTTATACAAACGAGTAACTGTATTCTTCCGATTATAATTTCATCATTAGTAAAACATTTTTGTAAAAAATAAATATCACCAATAAAACATATAACAGATGAGATTCAAATAACAAGGACACGACATCAATTTATACCACCCCAAAATCATAAATATTTGCATTGAGTGGCAGCCTCATCCTTGATATTTGATTAAGCCATATGTTTTTGCTTTCTCCATGATAATTATATTCTAGCAAGGAAAATGAAATGATAGAAGGTAATGGGCCCATAACAGACCGGACCAGGACCCAAGCCCATAAGTTAAGCACTCCGGTTTCTATCTAAAAACACTTTAAAAAAACATAATAAAAAAAATAAAATATCCTGTATAAATATTCTTTTAGCCATTTGCAACTAAATTTTGTTAACAAAATTATTGTATACAATTGTCAATTAGCTCTTTTAATAAAATTTAAGTGAGTACAATGCCACCTCAACCTCAAGTACAAATATTATCTTTTGCAGGTTGAATTTTTCTTTGTTGGAAAGGGAAAAAAGCTAAAAGAAAACTCAGAGCTTGCATTTAGCGGACGACCCTTTCAAATACTTGTCAACGAAATATTAATCATAAACCGCAATGGCAATACGACAATAATATACCATAGAGGTTTATAGTTTACAAGAAAAAAAAATTCTGCTTTAAAGAAAACAATAATGTTTGTTAAAACCAAAAAGTAAATTATATCGGTTTGGAAATGGAGGCCTTTTTTTTGCTTTTTTGTTTGGGTACAATCTGGGCCTGGAACTCCAATGATAAAATGTCCTAGTCCAGCCCATGTTATATAAATAAAAAAGAAGTTTTGATTTCTAAAAGCCAATTTTTTATTCTCATAATTAATTATTAATTGGATTTCCACTAAAAAGGAAAAAGGCAATATGCTGGCTAAAATTAACTTTTTCCTTCCAAAAAAAAAAAACAAAAAGACAAAAAAAACAAAAACAAAAAACACACACACACAAAAGGAAAAGGGCAAAAAAATCAAACAAAAAAAGTTGTTCAAAAAGAGCAAAGATTCTGATCGCGACCTTAAAAATCCATGCCGCAATTTTTCTCCACTCATTTCACGATCCCTCTTCTCTCGTCAATTTTCTTTCTTGTGCCCACACACCCACAACAGCTCTCTCTCGCTCTCTTTCTAATCTCTGAAACCCTAATATCAGAAAGCTCCTCTTGATTTCGAAAAGAAAACCCCCATAAAAAATGGTGGATTCTATCGAATTATTCTGTAATCTCTATAAATTTCCAATCTTGGGACCAATCCATTTGAGGAATTCAACTCAAAAGCCTGTTTCTGTTATGAATTTCTCAGCCTCGAGCTCGAAAAAGAATATTGGGCCCTTTTGTTGTAGAGCTCTTGATGCAAAGGCTGTAGACGGTGAGATGTTCTCTGTGACTTCTTCGAGCAAATCGGATGTGGATTATCTCGGGGAGAGCACCAAAGGCGATTTGAATGTGAAAAAGGAGCATCTTGAAGCATTTGGTATGTTGGGTTCTTGTAAATTTTGAAAATTTATACATATATTGAAGCATTTAGTGAATGGGGTACTTGTAATTTTTGAAAATTTATAGCATTTGGTAAGTTGTGTGCGTGTAAATTTTGATAGTTTTACATGTATTGAAACATCTAGTTAGTTGGGTACTTGTAAGTACTGAAAATTTATGCATATATTGAAGCATTTTAAGTTGTGTACTTGTAAATTTTGAAAATTGTGAATTTATATATACACACAGTTTTTTTTAGGAGTAAGTGGATAATTAGCCACCCAAATTCATTAAAAAGATTTTAATGGTTATAACCAAAAACGCCCAGATTACAAGCAAAGCAAAGTATTACAACACAACACCCGCAACCTCCCCTTCTAAATCAAATACCGTCGTTGCCTATGGTGTTCTCAACTGGGCCGCCATCATCCCCTGCGTACCATCGGTCTCCAGTATCACATTTCTAATTTTCATTTTCGTCTTATCTGCAGTGATATGGGACCAACTTTGAATCATGCAAGATATTAGACGCACAACCGCATTTAGGGGGTTATTTTTGTCCCTAAAAATTCTATCATTACGTTCTCGCCATAAACCTCACAAGATGCCCATAATAATGTTGTTCCAATCTCCATTCGCAGGATCCCCCTAATCGCTGTCGCTCGTTTCTCCAAACTTCCTCAATAGAAGTAGGCAACACAAGGACATTATTCAAAGCACCGAAATGGGACCACACCCTCGTAGCAAGGAGATGGGTGAAGAAAGGGTGACCCATCGTCTCCTCATCGCTTTTGCAATTGACACAGATGGAAGGACTTTGCCACATGTGTTCATAAGGCTCTCTCTAGTTAGAATCGCTCTTCTAACCACCAGCCAATTGAAAGCTTTAATTTTGCTTCGGGCTTTAACCTTCCAGACGTGTGTCAAATGTTCGCCTGTTTTCCTTACCATTGATGATCTTATATACAGACTTGATATTGAATTTTCTGTTAGAATTCCACCTTCATTTCGGACGATCCAATGTTTGTTGATTCGGACGCCACTCAATTAGAAACTCCTTGAGAAGCTGAAGCTTGTGTTTTTGTCTTGCTATTAGAGTCCTCTTGAAGCTCAACCTCCACTCCCTTCCATTCCAAACATCAGCGACCTTGACATACATGTTCCTCGCAATACCATAAAAATTTGGGAATTTATAACGAAGGGACTCCTCCCCGCACCAAATATCTTTCCAAAAGTAGATTTTTTCCCGTCTCCAATTGTGAAAATTACACTAGCGAGAAAAATTCCTTTGGTCCTGAAGACTCTGCCCCAAAAGCCCGAACCGGTCGTTGCATTCTTATGCTTTCTCCATATGTTTCCATTTCTTATATAATTCCCAGAAATCATGCTTTCCATATAGGAACATCCTCCCCATACATCTTCCACCACCATTTTGCAAGTACTGTCATGTTCATGTCTTTCAGGTTTATCATCCTCAGACATCCCAATTCCTTAGATGTACACACAGTCGACCACTTAACTAATTCGTAACCGGTTTCCTTGCCACCCCTTTCCAGAGGAAATTTATGCGGATTTTATCAATGCGCTTTTCAATAATCCCAGGCAATTCGAAAACGGTAAGAAAATATGTTGGAATTGCATACAAATCTGTGTTTAGTAACGCCACCCTTCCCCCGATAGACAGCAGACGTCCCTTCCAACCCTCCAGCCTTTTCGTCATTCTATCAATAACAGGCGCCCAATCCGAGTTTTTTAATTTACTCGGTCTAAGCGGTAAATCCAGGTATTTGATCGGGAACGATGTCCTCTGGCATCCAAAGATTCCGGTAAGGTCGTCAAGATTTTTTCCATCATCCCAACAAAGGTTAATGAGCTTTTATGATAATCGATCTTAAGACCCGACTATTCCTCAAAAAGACACAGTAGCCATTTCATCCTCCTAACTTGAGTCTTGTCTCTTTTCCCAAAAATCAGCGTGTCATCCGCATATTGCAAATTAATCATCGACATTCTATAAGTTCCCAGACCATCAAGCAAACTTGACATGGTAGCTAGTGTAATCATCTTGTTAAGACCGTCAGCCACTAAAATAACTATTACCGGAGACAAAGGATCTCCCATTCTAAGTCCTCTTTTGCACTTAAAATAACTCGTTGGCATGCTGTTAACAATTATAGCAACCTTGGCCGTGAGCGATCATTCCTTAATCGAGGAGCACCACCTTTCTTCAAAACCTCGCTTTTGTAAAATCTCCAAAATGCACCGCCAGTCCACTTTGTCGTAAGCCTTTTCGAAGTCCAATTTTAACAAGAACCCCTTTTGATTTCTTCTCTTGCATGCCTAAATGATCTCTTGCGCCGCCACTACCCCCGTAATAGATCTACCTAAGGTAAAACCCATTTGGTAAACATCAATAATGGAATTAAACAACAAACCCATCCTATCAGCGAGAATTTTGGCGATCTTCAAAATATTATTCAACAAAGCTAATCGGTCTATAGTCATGAACCTTATGTTGGTTAGTTGTGCTCACTCTACAATGGAAGTAGAGAGGCGGAATGCACAAAAATCAAATTTTGAGCAAGTACAATCAACAAAAACTCAAGTGATCAAACCATAACCCTAAACTAGCAACCATTAGGAGTTTATCTACTATGATAGAAGTTTTATACTGAAACGATTCGTGTCCTTCGGATCTTCAAAACTCCTTCCTCTTGTGCTCCTAGGAATCCTTGATTAACCTTGCTTGAGGGCTTTCTTCATCCTAGATGATCTACCCGAGAGTTTGTAGTCCAATCTTGCACATAAAAAAGAAACGACTAAACAAACTAGTTTGCTAATCTAGTTTGCTTAGGTGATGTAGAGATATTTAGTAGTGTTTCTCATCTCTAAAACTATATGTTTTTCAACTCATGAAAGGGTTAGAGTTTTAGGAAGAAGATGAACTCAAGAGAGGAGAGAGAATGACAAACTTAGAATGAATGAAGAAAATGGCTAAGGAAAAAATCAAGCATATCATTTTTCAATAAAAAATTTCAACTATGCTTGAATAGTTTTCCCAAATGAATAAATAAAACCAATAGCCATGCTTCTCACCATGCTTGAAGCCATCCTACCTCTCCACCTCATTTTCTATTTCTAATAAATAGAAAAATACATAATGAGGTGTCATCTTCTAGAAGGTATTTTGTATAAATACAAAATACTTTCTACCGTATATACAGACCCGTATTCGTACCAAAATATAAATACCTTAGAGATAGAATAATACCAATATAATACTAGTATTAAATGATTTAATAAACCGGCTTAATTCTAAGCCTGCTAGTATTATAATGTGTTCGATTAAATTTCATGTAACTAGTACACGTAATTAATTGGAACTCTGCACATATAAATATACGGCCTCTACATCGTTTCGCTTGAATCAGGGAAACTCTCTATATGAGACTCTAAAAACTCGACAGTATGCTAGCAGTGGGTTTAACCATAAGCACGTTAGCAGCACTAGCTATACGTAACGGCTACCTAGATACCTGTCGAAAAGAAGGCCGACGAGTAAGCTCATTAGAATCCCTACTAAGCTTATCCGTGACAATCTTCGTACAGTCCGGTCTTTTCGTCTAAGAGTATCGCATACCGGGTCTAATGGGGGTGTAAACGTCATACCCTTACTGACCCGATAAGTCGTGTCGATGTGGCTCAGGACCGATCCGAGAAACTACTGATCTGACCATCAGTAAATCTCAACTGTCTTGGCCAAAGTCTTATGATTCTGGCCAACCGGACACGGTGCGATATCGACTCCCAATACTGGAAGAGGCGAATTTCTGACAATCGCTTACTGCCTCCATGTGGCTCGGAACTGTACCCAATCTAAAGCACGACTCAGTAGAGCCGTGGAGGGTAGTGATCTAAGTACAGTGGGAACTCACACGAGACAAATGACGAACTCAGGTCTAAAGACTAAGCTGTACTCATGTCACTTGAGAACCACTATCTGATAATAGGTATAATATCATCTAGAGGTTCTCGGCGAGTCTGTCCAGTGTACCACCCCCAATGAGCACATGTATACAATCTTGAGTGATCATATCAATGGCTGTGCGACCAACCACCGTCCCTCATCGGGGTCTTAGAAACATATACACAAGTCTACTCTGGAATATCGATGCCCGGTATCGATACTCCTGCGACTTGAGACATTTAAGGATGTGCTTATGGACTACCCAGCCCCCACAAGTATGATCGCCATCATAACGCTTGTAGTCAAGCAAAATCCTACGGGCTTTATCAACATGTATCAGCCAGCCATATGTGATATCGAGTAAAACATATGCATATGTTAAGATAAAGACAAACCAAAATAGTATACTACTGTAACGGGTCTTTATTAACATGTTTAAGCAATATAAAGCAGCAAGAAAAACAAATACACATGTTCGGTTAAATACAACTCAAATAGTATACTATATAACTAAGCAAGATTGTCTTGTACATGTATATCCTTAGCATCCTATACAATAGGCCTCTAGGGCATACATATCTAACAATCTTCCATTTACACTAAAACCTGTAATTAGTGTACTGAATACCCAATGTTTGTTCTAAGGCCAGTTATTGGCGTATCCCATATCCAACGTCTCATAAAGTCATTCGATCTGCGTTTGAGGGAGGGTCTTGGTAAATGGATCCGTCCTGTTGTCTTTCATATCTACTATCCGTACCTCGATCTCCCGGCGATCAATGATTTTCTTGATCAGGTAATACCGTCTCAAGATGTGTCTGGATTTATGATGGAATCGTGGTTCCTTCGCTAAAGCCATAGCCTCTTTGTTATCGCAATACAAAGGTATTGGATTGACAATGGACGGAACCACCTCAAGTTCAGTAACGAACTTCTTCATCCATACCGTTTGTTTTGCGGCATCATTGGCAGCAATGTATTCAGCCTCCATCGTCGAGTCTGCGACGGTGTCCTGTTTGGAGCTTTTCCAACATACCGTCCCTCCGTTGAGGGCAAACTCAAAACCCAAGACAGACTTGCTGTCATTTTTGTCATTTTGAAAGCTTGAGTCGGTAAAGGACTCCATCTGGAAGGCCCCATTATCGTAAACCAAGAACATCTCCTTAGTTTTTCTCAGGTACTTGAGAATGTACTTGACACATGTCTAATGATTCTTATATGGGTTCGACTGATACCGGCTCACCACGCTAAACGTGTAAGCTACATTTGGTCTGGTACATAGTATCACATACATTATAGATCCTACCGCCGAAGTATAGGGTATAATGCTCATGCGAGCCATCTCATCATCAGTCTTGGGAGACATCTCTTTTGAGAGGGCGATTCCGTGCAAAGCGGGTATATTACCGCGCTTGGAATCTTCCATATTAAATCTCTTCAGTATGGTCTTTATGTGCCTGGATTGTGAACGTCCCAACAATTTCTTGGATCTATGTCTGTAGATCTTAATTCTCAGAATGTAGGAGGTATCACCCAGGTCTTTCATGGAGAACTTTTTTAACAAGAACAGTTTGACCAATTGCAGTATAAGAATGTCATTTCTTATCAAGAGAATGTCATCGACGTACAAAACGAGGAATATGACAGTTCTCCCTACAATTTTCTTATAGAGATATGGCTCATCCTCATTTTTAATGAAATCAAATTCCTTGACTGTTTCATCAAAACAGATGTTCCAGCTCCGCGATACCTACTCTAATCCATAAATGGATTTAAGCAACCTGCACACCTTCCTGCTGTTCCCACTGTCTACGAATCCCTCCGGCTGATCCATATAAATGCACTTTTCAAAACTTTCATTTAGAAAAACCGTTTTTAGTTCATCTGTCAGGTATCATAGTCATGTAAGGCAGCAATGACAGGTAGGATCTGAATGGATTTCAGCATAGTCACTGGAAAAAAAGTTTCGTCATAATCCACTCTCTGTTTTTGATGAAAACCTTTTGCAACAAGTCCAGCCTTATAGGTTTCCACCTGTTCATCTACACCAATCTTCTTTTTGAAAATACACTTGCATTCAACGGGTTTTACCCCAGGAGGAGCAACATCCAAAGTCTAAACTTTGTTGGTGTACATGGACTCCATTTCGGATCGTATAGTATCCAGACATTTTACAGAGTTTCTACTAGTAATGGCCTACTAGAAACTAGTAGGATCATCTTTTTCCAAGAGGCAATTCTCTAGATCTTCGTCCATGAGAAAATCATAGTATCTCTCGGGCGGACGAGTGAGAAATTCTACTAGATTTGCGGAGTGGCTGAGGTTCGTCCGGAATTATTGAATTCTGAGGTTCCACCAAATCTTCAGTTTCAGTTTGTGGTTCCAGAATTTCTTCCCATTTACCGTGCTCCTATTAATTTCTTTTGAAATAAATTCCATTTCTAAGAAAATGACGTGCTGAGCAACAAACATATCTTCTGTTCCTCGGTGTGGTAGAACATATATCTATAACCATTCTTTGGATGTCCCACAAACTTACATAGAACTGACCACGTCTCGAGTTTGTCCGGATTATGCTTTTTAACGTAAACCGAACAACCCCATATCTTAAATCTTTTTAGATACGGCCTTTTACCATTCCATATTTCGAATTACGTCTTAGGTACGGATTTGGATGGAACATCATTCAATAGATATGCTGTTGTCTGAAGCACATGGCCCCAGAATGAAAGATGCATATCAGCATTACTCATCATGAAGCGGACCATGTCTAATAGAGTACGGTTCCTTTGCTCCGATATACCGTTGTGCTGTTGTGTATACGGAGGAGTAAGCTGAGAGAATACCATTCTCTTTTAGGTATTCTAGGAATTCCGTGCTTAAGTACTCCCCTCCTCTATCAGATCGGAGAATCTTGATACTTTTGCCAGTCTGGTTCTCTATTTCGTTTCTGTATTCTTTGAACTTCTCAAAAACTCCAGATTTGTGTTTTAAAAGATACACATATCCGAATCTAGAGAAATCGTCAGTGAATGTGATGAAATATGAGAACATATCCCTTACATGTATAGACATTGGACCACACACATCACTGTTTATGAGTCTCAGGAGCTCAATAGCTCTTTCTCCGTGTCCCATAAATAGAGTTTTGGTCATCTTTCCTTTGAAACATGATTAGCAAGTTTCATAAGATGAAAATCCCAACGAATTCAGAAATCCATCTTTATACAATTTGGCTAGTCTTTTCTCATTGATATGACCAAGTCTATAATGCCACAAGTAAGTTTCGTTCGTATCTGAACTCTTCCTCTTGCATGTGTTTTGTATATTGAAAACTATGTTTTGATTAAGAACATGGATACCATTACAAAGCGTACCTTCTGCAACCACTAGCTGGTTAAGGTAAATGTTCATGATATTTCTATCTAGAGCAAAGTTATATTCATCTTTATCAAATAAAGAAACTGATATAATGTTGCAGAGCATAAAAAAAGTACATAGTAATAATTGTTCAAAATCATAGTGTTGCCACTTGGCAACATAAGGTGATATTCACCGACGGCAGCAACATAACTTGTGCTCCATTCCCTACTTTTAGGGACATCACCCGGTCCAACCATACTATTTTTTCTTAGCCCTTGTAATAAATTACAGATATGAGATTCTGATCCGGTATCTAGTACCCAGGAGGTAGGGTTGACCGAAAAATAGTTTTCAATAACAAATACACCCGAAAAAGATGCATTAGAATGCTTCTCCTTCACTAGGGTCATATGGAATTCCTTACCGTCCTTTTTCCCTTGCTCACACTCGTGACAGTTGTCATAAGTTAGAGCCGAACCGACGTTTCTCAGCCCAGTGTAATAAGCTGGTTCGGTCGAGTTAAACATTTTATTATCTTGATTAGGGCGTGACATTGTTGCTACCTGGAGAGAAAAAAGAAATATCCAGCGTGCGCTCTTGCAATATTAGATTGGTTAGTAGTTTATCTAATCAGGATGGCTCTCACTGTTTCCTCGAATTTTTCTTCAAATCGTTCAGCCAGGTGGGTGTTGGTACTCCGAGAGAGGTTCCCCGCGCTCTTACACGGACCTAATTAAAATAAATCTCGTTTCCGCAAAAGCGTATCCCCGTTAACACCTTTCTAGACACCTAATAGATTACCTAATTGTGAAGTGAAAAATATCTCTCAAGAGTAATCCTAACCATCAGTGGAATTGGGACCAAACTATTATCGCGTGATAACCTAAATGGAAGCCACTCTAGTCACCACACTCCAGAAAGTATGCAACACCAGCAAGTTTCCTGTATATTTGAAACTCCCGATGTGATTTTTATCCCTAACGGTTTATGACCTTGGCTGGGTCAACAAACCATAAACCGCTAGTCAAGTTCAACCCGTCATTTTCTTGATTGCATTAAACCCACTCGCATGTGTCCTTGACTAGGTCAATAAGGCCGTACGACTGTCCTAACCAATTGAATTACAATGCACAGAAAATCACTACTTAGCTACCGCACATTATACCTTAACTAGGTCAACAAACGCGGCATGAATACTAAATACAGTAAAACCTCTATACAGTAATATCCTTGGGACCGGGGAAAAATATTACTATAGGGGGGTTATTCTTAAGTAGAGTTTTATATATAAAAATTAGATTTTTTTTTGAAAAAATAGTAGTCAAAATTCTTAGACCTTCAAAATTCATATAGACCTTCAAACTTATTAACAAGTCAAAATTCTTAGACCTTCAAAATTCATATAGACCTTCAAACTTATTAACAAGTCAAAGTACTTTATGTCATCTTAAGTTCAATTGTGTAGTTAAGTAATTTATGTCATCTTAAGTTCAATTGTAATAGCCAAGTAATTTTATGTATTTTTTATATATATAAAAAATTATTTAAAATTTAATGCCAATTTATTACTATATAGAGGTAAATTAGTACAGGCGGGACTTGGAAAAAGTATGGAATATCACACTGTGGAGGTTATTCTTATTTATAACTGGTCCCGAGTCGGGACCGGGACTTTTTATCACTATAGGGAGGTTATTCCTATATAGAGTATTCCTATACGGAGGTTTTACTGTACTACTAATCCGAAATGACGGAGGGATATGGCTGGTTTTTGGTGAAAAATCTTTAACGTAATGAACTTGATATCGTTGAAGGAACCGAGCGGTTTTGAAAATGAGTGGTTTAGGTTCCGCTTTAGAAAACTAGTGGTGTTAAAGAAACCGAGTAATCTATAGTAATGTAAACTTTTGCTCAAGAGATCACTTTCCGTGAAGGAATTTAGGCTCTTGTCCCCTCGAATGAGGTGTGATATTCCTGACCGAATATCTCTATGCAAAGTAAAAGAATACGACTATAATTTTTCGAAATTTGTTCCAACAATATGTTTTAGGTTTATTTTCCTTGCATTAATCAAAATTAACGCGGTCCCATTATCACACCAGAAAAGAACGAAAATACAATGTACGTATATGCCATCCGCATTCGCTATAGGGCCCGTCATGCACCGTTAGGTTACTTAACTAACGGCAGAGCGAGGGCAGAGCTAACATGGATGCAAAACATACATAACATCTACTAATATATTTATATATATAACACCATTCGTCCCAGGCATGATATAAGTAACATCACAGAAAAGCGATAAGCAAAAAGGAATAGCGGATAATCTAGAAGCTTCGAGTTTCATTTAAACCACAAATGAAACTCGACGTTCCCCGGTCGTGTGGATAGCCTGTGCAATGTAAAACCAATACCCCTACGAGTGCGGCAAGTTACCCGCCAATCCTGGAAGTGAGGCAACCCCAATCAACGAAGTGAATGGGCCACCCAGCACTTCATAGAATCCGGTAACTTGAGCACCCCTTCGTGGGTCATCTTATACCCATACGAATACGGCGAATAGCCCACCAATTCTATAGTAAGGCTCTCTCCGTGAGATAGAGGCCCGTTGCCTTCTAAAACCTGGCTACTCGAGCACTCCTCCGTGGGGTAATCTTAGTACAGAAAAGAAAAATATATACAATGGCGACATCGACCTCAACCCGGCTGTGCCCCAATAAAAAAATATACAAACTGGCAGAAACGACAGTCCACATGTCAGACACGCTCGTCTTGCAATAATGAATATACAAATAATTCAAAACTGTACAACAAACATTGCACTAAAGGCTATCCATCACGACAGTCCATCCAAAACTTCACAGAGATAAACATCGCAACAACCAGATGCGTGTAACCCCTTCTAATTGACGTATAACGATTAGAAGACATTCACAACACATATACGCATCACATAACCAAGTAACGAAGGCCACGACAAAAGAATTCCGTGTACAAATAGCAAACAAAAACAAGTTTTCCCAAACTCAGAAAAACAGTTCACTAAGTCCCAAAATTTCATCGTTTAAAACCAATACGGGAGTCGAAACTCGCCCGAACCTTCGCAATAG
Organism: Agapanthus africanus; assembly: GCA_030015575.1. NCBI lineage: Eukaryota > Viridiplantae > Streptophyta > Magnoliopsida > Asparagales > Amaryllidaceae > Agapanthus > Agapanthus africanus. The sequence continues at coordinate 846,533,011 of CM057337.1, forward strand.
CGAATTACCCAAAATTAACCGTCGCCTGGAAGGCTAAGAGGTACCCACCCCTGGGGGCCACCACAAGATGGCCCATAAGGGAGGGTAGATCTGAGACTACCTTTTAAGGGTAGTCTCAGGTCCCCACCCCAAAGCCACCTTGTGGTGGTCTCAGGGGGTGGGCCCGACCTTCGTCCTCCCGGGGCGATCCCGGGGTATCCACACAACACCACGCGGCTTCTCGGTCCGAACCGTGAGCCCGCGAGGAGTGCAAACATCTGAAAACTTGAATTTTTGGGACTGTTTTCGTCGACAGTTTTTGCGCGACGAAAACGACGGAATTGAAGCGTAGTAACAAGCTAGTTAAGGCTTATGGAATGGTTTTGATACCATGTTGGTTAGTTGTGCTCACTCTACAATGGAAGTAGAGAGGCAAAATGCATAAAAATCAAATTTTGAGCAAGTACAACCAACAAAAACCCAAGTGATCAAACCATAATCCTAAACTAGCAATTATTAGGAGTTTATCAACTATGATAGAAGTTTTATACCGAAACGATTCGTGTCCTTCGGGTCTTCAAAACTCCTTTCTCTTGTGCTTCTTGGGATCCTTGATTAACCTTGCTTGAGGGCTTTCTTGATCCTATATGATCCACCCGAGAGTTTGTAGTCCAAGCTTGCACCTAAAAAAGAAGCAACTAAACAAACTAGTTTTCTTAGATGATATTGAGATGTTTAGTAGTGTTTTTCTATCTCTAAAACTCTATATTTCTCAACTCATGAGAGGGTTAGAGTTTAGGAAGAAGATGAACTCAAGAGAGGAGAGAGAATGGCAAACTTAGAATGAATGAATAAAATGGCTAAGTAAAAAACATCAAGCATATCATTTTTCAATAAAGAACATCAACAATACTTGAATAGTTTTCCTAGATGAATAAATAAAACCAACAGGCATGCTTTTCACCATGCTTGAAGCCACCTCACCTCTCCATCTCATTTTCTATTTCTAATAAATAGAAAAATACATAATGAGGTGTCATATTCTAGAAGGTATTTTGTATAAATACAAAATACTTTCTACCGCATATACATACCCGTATTCATACCAAAATACGAATACCTTAGAGGTAGAACAATACTATTAATATAATATTAGTATTAAAGCAATATTTGAAGCAACAAACCGGCTTAACCCTAAGCCCGCTAGTATTATAATGAGTTCGATTAAATTTCGCGCAACTAGTATACGTAATTAATCGGAACTCTGCACGTATAAATATACGGCCTTTACATCGTTTCGTCTGAACCAGGGAAACCATCTGTGTGAGATTCTAAAGACTCAACAGTATGCTGGCAATGGGTTTAACCACAAGCACGTCAGCGGTACTAGCTGTACGTAACGGTTATCCAGATACCAGTCGAAAAGAATGCCAACGAGTAAGCTTATCAGAACCCCTACTGAGCCTATTCGTGATAATTTCTGTACAATCCGGTCTCTTCGTCTAAGTGTATCGCATATCGGGTCTAACGGGATGGTAATCGTTAGACCTCTACTGACCCGGTAAGTCGTGTCGATATGGCTCAGGACCGATCCGAGAAACTTTTGATCTGACCATCAGTAAATCCCAACTGCCTTGGCCAATATCTTATGGTTCTGACCAACCGGACAGAGTACGCTATCGACTCCCAATACCGGGAAAGACGAATCCCTGACAATTGCTCACTTGCCTCCATGTGGTTAGGGATTGTACCCAACCAAAATCTGTTTGCACGACTCAGTAGAGCTGTAGTAAGGTAGTGATCTAAGTACAGTGGGAACTCACACGAGACAAATGACGATCTCAGATCTAAAAACTAGTATGTACACATGTCATCTGAGAACCGCTATCTGACGATAGGTATAATACCATCTAGAGGTTCTCGCCGAGTCCGTCCAGTGTACTCACCCCAGTGAGCACCTGTATACAACCTTGGGTGATGGGTGATCACACCAATGGCTGTGGGACTAACCACCGCCCCTCTTCGGGGTCTAGAAACGTATATACAAGTCTACTCTGGAATATCGATGTCCGGTCTCGATACTCCTGCGACTTGGGACATTTAAAAATGCGCTTATGAACTATCCAGCCCCCACAAGTATGATCGCCATCATAATGCTGGTAGTCAAGAAAACTCCTACATGCTTTATCAACATGTATCAGCCATATGTGATATCGAGTAAAACATATGCACATGTTAAGATAAAAACAAACCAAAATAGTATACTACCATAACGAGTCTTTATCAACATATTTAAGCAATATAAAGCAGGGAGAAAAACAAATACACATGTTCAGATAAAGACAACTCAAATAGTATACTATACAACTGAGCAAGATTGTCCTGTACATACATATCTCTAACATCCTATACAATACAAGCCTTTAGGACATATATATCCAACACCTTAGAAGCACTTTCCTTCTTGGGTATCAAAACTACATTTGCGTAATTGAACCTATGGAGTTCACCTACGTCTTCGTACCAAAGTGTGACCGGTTGGGAGATATCAACCCGAACGATTTCCCAAAAGCATTGAAAAAAAAACATCGTGAAACCATCCGGTCCCACGACTTTGTCCGATTCGAGATCAAACACTGCAAGCTTAACCTCTTCCTCAAGAGCATCCTTTTGTTCGGGCGTAAACATGAATCGAAACTGTTATTGGATTTGAATTTTGAAGCAGAATGCATCGAATCATAATCTATTTAGTGAAAGTATGCTCAGCCAAAGTGCATTGAACAAATAGTTTCCTCTGTTCAAGGTGTACTTTAGCGAAGAGAAGAATCATTTGGTTCTGAAAGGCCACCTCTTATGATTTACTGAACTCTATAAACAGAACCTAATGTGAACATGAAATCCATCTCAGAAATTCCTCTCTCAAAGCGTAGATTCGGCTTGAGTTATGTACTGCAATTTCAAAACTCAACTGCAGCATAAATCTTGTGTTGGAAGGCTATTTTGTCATACAAGTCTTTAGGAGAGAGCATTCCTCCACTCAGACGATCAATTCGGCGTGCCATCAACAAATTCGAAAGTTTGTCGGGTTCATCACCAAATCAACAGTAACATTTTCTTTCTTTAGGGAAAAATAAATGGGTTAGATTAATCTCCTAAACTTTTCTTTTTGTTGGTCGCATCCCTTGAACCTGAGACCTTGTCACGATTCTTCTTCCCTACCAATTCATTTGCCCTTTGGGTTTATTTGTCCTGTTACTTTTCATAACCAGCGATCAATCATTTATCATGATGGTGAGATAGAGTAGGATGTGTCTCATAGGATAAGAGCGGTAGAATCATAGCAGGATGGCCAAAATGGAGTCCTGCTCAGAATACATATACCATTGAAGATGAAAGTTTTATAGGATTTCAAATTGACTAACACTTCTTTTTAGATTAGTCAGTTGGACATGAAACACTCTGTACCAAAAATGAATGCAGCTGAAATGAGAATGTAAATATGTATGAGTGGCAATACCCTAAATGATAGGATATGAATGGGTTTATAATGCAATGCTTTCTATTGCTGGCGTAAGCTTTATGGGAGGTGATTTTTCATTCAGCCATTACATTGCAATGAACTATCTTCAATTTAATATCGTTTTCATCTATTGAAGTGGACAGTCAGCCAACTTTAGATGGCCCCATTGAAGAAATAGCAAGAGTTGAAGCTAGAGAAGCAGAGGCGTTGCTTAGCGAGTTGGGAATAGCGGTACAACTCAACTCTAACCATATATTGGTTGTTAATTAATTGTATTATTTGAGCAATTCATGAAGAGCATGTAATTTTTATATGATTCTAGTTTTTCTTCTTCTTTTTATTGTTGCTAATAGTGCTTGATCTATTAACATTAGTAGTTTGGTCGTGGCTTGACTTCTATCTTTTTCAAAATTCCATTATTAGACTTTTCAATTGTGGTGTGGGTAACTAAGACTACATATATGTAGTCTTAGTTGCCGAATCCACTACTATGGAGATTCATTCTTCTAATATTGTACTCCTTCACAGGATCCTTTTTCGTCCAGCCATTCACCTCGTGGCATATTTTGCACCAGGACACTAAATCTTCGTTCGATCAGTGCAATTGGTTATGACATGGACTATACATTGATTCACTATAACGTGATGGTAACTGTACTTCTTTTCTTTTTGGGTTTTAAAGTTAAACCTACTTCGTTTACTAATGAAATGCAGTCCTGAAAAATGCTTTCCCAAGAAGGTATTGTAGCTATATCTTTATAGCTGTTACCAAAGTCTGAAATCTTGGCATAGGTACCAGTACCAGATGGTGATTTTTGTTTCAGAATTGTCCATATTGTCTTCTTGGATTGGAATATAGGACATTTGACTAAGATAATTATAAGATTAGTAAAATCTATAAATAATCAGCGAGAAAACTATAAACAGTTGGACAGATTTTTTAAAAAATGATGATGTCTAGAGTGATTTCTTTGATACATAGTAAAAATAACTATAAACTTTTTGACATATTTTTAGTAATTAATCCTGAAATTAACCACTTTAATGGAACTTTCATGAGGTAATGACAGCTCTATCAATGCTTTTACAGGCATGGGAAGGCCGTGCTTACGATCATGGAATGGCTAATCTCAAGAGCATGGGTTTTCCAGTTGATGGCCTCGAGTTTGATCCTAACTTGGTATCTTTTTAAATGAGCATGTTGAAGAGGTCATTAGTAGCTTATTTAAGTCCTGATGTAACTTTAACATCTAGTGCTGATTTAAAAATGCATTATTGTAATATTATAAAATAATATATTTTTTGTTTTTAATTCGTATCGATCTATTGTTACAACTGGAGTGTGCTCTTTTGTGCAGGTTATTAGAGGTCTCATCATTGACAAAGAGAGAGGTAATTTAGTTAAGGCTGATCGATTTGGATATGTCAAGAGGGTTATGCATGGTACTAACATGCTATCAACTAGAGCTGTAAGGTAATTATTTTGAGTAAATTGGCTTCTAAATTGATTTAAGCTTTCCCTACTTTACTTGGGCATCTTCTAATCATATATATATATGTACAAAAGCGAAATTTATGGGAGAGAACTGGTTGATCTTCGGAAGGAAAATCGATGGGAGTTTCTTAATACTCTTTTTTCTGTGTCAGAAGCTGTAATGTATATGCAGGTGATTGTTCTTTTTTGTTTCATGCAGTCGTTCCATATTCGAAAACTTCCTATTTACTCATCTATCAGTTTTAGAAACTTAATATTCTAAGTTTGCTGCAGAATTTCAAAATTACAAAGTTCCAAATTCCAATTCAGCATATTGTTGTCTTACCACTAATTTCTATATGTGATGTTCTTTTTATTTTATTTTCTTAAAAATGCAAATAACTTCAAGCGTAACAACTTACAAAATAAGTGGGCCCTTATATATTTGAAGGTGATGGTATTAAACTTCTCCTTGCAGATGGTTGATAGATTGGATCAAGGAGCAATATCCTCTGAACTTGGACCACTTGACTATAAGGGGCTTTTCAAGGCACTGTACTGGAGCTTATTTAACTTAAATGTGTTTTAATTATGTTATTTTAAAATGTTGCGTTGTATTTCAGGCTGTTGCTAAGGCCCTCTTCAGAGCACATGTTGAAGGTCAACTCAAGGTAATTTTTCCATTCACTACTTTAGATATGCACTTTGTTCATTAAATTAACATGCAGGCGTTCCCTGTATCTATTTTTTTTCCAAAGTTTATATTATTTTCTTACTATTTTGCAGAGTGAGATAATGGCTGAACCGGAACGATTTGTGGAGCCTGATCCAGAGCTGCCTTTGGCTCTGTTGGACCAAAAAGAGGTTTGCAATACTTAGTCAATATCTCGTTCAGCTATATATTTACTAGTAATATAGTATTTTATACGTGTGATGCACGCTTGTATATGTTTAGCATCGTGAAAATAATTGATAAGCCTTTATTTTTTTGTTATAATACTAGTTATGGAAAGATATTTTAGTAATTTTTTTTAATATTTAAGAAGTATTGAATGGTTAGAAATATATAATTATTAGAATTTTCTTGCCACGTGTCATCCTAACAATCTAATTGAAATTTCAACTTAAGTCTTTCCCCTTATGAGTTAAAATAGTAGCTTATTATTTGTTTGGTTTACTTATTAAGTGTTTTATGTCAGGCCGGCAAGCGATTGCTATTAATTACGAACTCAGACTACCATTACACGAATAAAATGATGCATCATGCCTTCAACAGGTTTCTTCCTAATGATATGTCATGGCGCGATCTTTTTGATATGGTGAGAAAACTTTGAGTAAACTCACATGTTGACCTTAGTAAAGTAATCCTCATTGAACTAATTTATGCATAAATTTTGCAGGTTATAGTCTCAGCAAGGAAGCCTGAGTTTTTCCAAATGTCGCATCCATTATATGAAGTCGTCACAAGCGATGGACTAATGCGCCCATGCTTCAAGGCAAAATCAGGTGATGCAATCTTTATCATGTTAATTATTGGAAAATGTATTATTACATGAACATGTTGGTTCTATTAAGCATGGACACTTCCAGTGGGGTATATGTATCGTGCACGGACACTTGCCCGATGCATGTCGGGCACACCTTATACGTGTCAGACACACTATAGCTGTGCCCTATGCATGTACTTTGTGTGTTGTATTTGTGTCCTATGCATGCCTTTAGTAGAATAACATGTTATAATGTGTTAACCTTGATTCATGTATAAGTATAGAAAATGTTTCTTTCTTACTGTTGAGAATGTGGTTAACATAGTCCCACATCGGGAAAATTGTGGAATGCATATGGGTATAAGATATAAGATGTGATAAACCTCCACAAGGCTTGAGTCTTTTGGATGGAGTCCCACTATATTAAAAGCCCATGTGCATCCATGTGTGGGCCCATGTTACACTTACGTATATATATTTCTAGTAGATAAGTTGATTTTTGCTAAATTAAATTTTAGTTTATTATTACTATCAACTTGTCAATTATTTTTATAACTTTCTTCTCCCTTTTAATAGGTGTTGGTGTTTCTTAAGATGAACTTGTCATTTGATGTCTTTCAATTAGTTGGAATTTTATGTTCCTTGTATCATAAGTATCTATGTCTGATTTTAGTTGTTGGGTACTTGAATCCTACTTCTTTAGATGTTATATACTTGCTAATTATTATAGATATATGTTGATTAGGTTAGTAGTTTCTTTGTTGATAGCTTATCTATTTTTAGAAATATATAATAAATAAAAACTCATAGTACCGTGTCCTGTATCTTAGAAATTTTCCTTGTCTCCGTATCCATGTCGTGTCATGTCCATGTTTCATTGTTGGTTTGTATATGATTCTACATACATTAATACCTTGTTGCTAGCAGTTGATATAATATTGTGAAGATGATGAGACTTAAATAAACTATCATGTTGTTCCATTTTTTAAGAAAATTTCCTTTTGTTTGACTTTGATCTAAAAATGCACTCTTGGACACATCAAGATTCAAGTCATAATCATGCAAACTAATGTTGTAATTTGAATTTTACAGAATTTCATAGTTGAAAAAAACTTCTAATCATCTTGGAATTTCTCATGCTGCATGTTTCTAATTGTTGACCTATAATTATTGATTTTGCTTGCTAATGCAACTTTGAGTTCGAGGTTTTTGTTAGTTAGATGTTATGATCACGTAATTTTATCGTTTGTCAGGTGGCTTATACTCGGGTGGGAGTGCTCAAATGGTAGAGAAATCCCTTGGCATTCATGGTGATGAGATTTTATATGTTGGGGATCATATTTTTACGGATGTAAGCCAATCTAAAGTTCATTTGCGGTGGCGGACCGCGTTGATTTGTCGAGAATTGGAAGACGAGGTTAGTTACCTGCTTCTATTTTGTGTCAAATTATATCTATGAACTCTATCATCAAATTTTTGAAAAGGTCTAAATTACACTAAACCACCCATTACATTACTATCATTATTTTCGCTAAACTACCTCAACATTCTTACTACACTATATACACTTTGGTTTTAAGGGGCTTTTTTTCACTAAAATACCCCTAAACGTCCTGCTATTTGTACTAAAAAGAACTTAAAAATACTTTAGGAACAAAATGGTGATAGTTAAAGGGATTTTAGTTGCAATGCCTTTATTATATTATCAAGGAGTTGTAATATTTCTTGCTTCAATATTAAGAACTTTTGATCTTTGAGGATCAGTTTTAAGCATCTTTCTTGGTCTCTCTGTCACATTGAAATATTGCATGGTGTTAGCTATGTAGTTTTTGTTATTCAACTACTGAATTATTTCTGTATTTGTTGAATTATTTTCCTAATATAATATAGAGCTCATGCTTCTGCTTTGAGCTAATTAGTTAAGTATTTGATAGTTATATCTGTACTAGTTTAATCCTATATTGCAGGAAATATCCGTATAACAGGAAATGCTTTCAAAATGTGCACTTTGCCCCCTCCGAGTTTAACAAAGTTATTATTTCCATGAAATCAAAATTTACCCCCATAAAAAACGTTAAAGTACTCTTCTACAGTTGTTACGTTAATGGTTTGTAATTAATATTCTTACTGAGGAATGTTTTGGGAATAAAATTTGACTGATGGAATATTTCCAAGGCCATTAGAATAGGAGACAGAGTAGAAAAGAGGGGCATTTCCTTGTCTCACATGCATTACTTGATGCCTTTGTGTTTCCCTGGTTTCAAACATTTTATTTATAGGCAGGTGGAAAATTAAACTTTCTATGCAACAGGACCTTATACCAATCAATTTCTAATTACGTTCAGTGCGATAAAGGACACGTGCATGCCTTAGTATATATACTATATAGAGTTCATGCCTTTTGAGTTACTTGAGTCCTTTTGCCCCCTTCTGTTTTCCTTTTTGTTGTTGTTGTTGTTGTTTTGAATGAAGATTTACCTGAGTCTTGATAATTACATTCTAATTCAACTTCTAAGTTTGAATGTGCATGTTCGGGGCAGAGTTGAACTTGTATTGGTTACTAATTTTTGCAGTTTAATGCATTGATCCATAGTCGAAGTCCCAGATCAGGACTTGTGAAACTAATGCATCAAAAGGAAATAGTTGGTGATCTATTTAATCAGCTGCGTCTTGCACTGCAGCGGAGACTCAAAGGCCGCCCTGCTCAGGTAAATTTGAATTTTGTGATAAGCAAAAATGTATAATTTCAATCAACAGCAGTTAAGTTTTTTTCCTTTCTAATTTGAATCCTTAAACTCCAATTACTAACATGTAGTTTTCCTTGTGAAAGTATTGAAATATAATGATTAAACACATTCCTTATAGGCTTATACCCATGATTGCTTGAATAATTTTGTTTTTTTAATTAAATTTTTATCACCTTATTTATGGGTTTTAAGAATAGGTAAATTACATAAAACTTCATTGATCTTTTCCAAATTTCTATGTGATACCATTAAACTTTGAAAAGTACAACTACCAACACTAAGGGGGTTTAATTCAAATTTTCGATGGTTTTGTTTTCATCCAGAAAAAAGAAAAAGAAAATAGTGTTTTGTATAATTTTTAATGCACTTTTCCAACATTCAAAGGCGCGAAAGTTTTGAAGTTCAATGGCATTCTGTGCGAAAAAAGGGAAAAGTTCGATGGTGTTTTATGTATTTCTTTTCTTAAAAGACTAACAATTTTCTTTGACTTCTGTCTTATTTGTGGAAAGCGAAGTAAATAAGTCAGTTAGAATGCAGCAATTTACAACCCCAAAATTGTAAAATGGGCAAAATTATTGTTATTCTTCTGATATAATCGTGGTTCTGAATTTCTTTTTCCAGACCCTTGCCGCCACAAATATGGATGACCAAGAACTCACTGAAAGCATGCAGAAGTTGCTTATTGTCATGCAAAGGCTTGACGAGAAAATTGCACCTTTGTTAGAAGCAGATGGGGAACATTTCAATAAAAGGTAAAACTTCAAGATTTATTAGTATGTTAATTCAATTATCTCAAATAATGACATCAATTAACAAGTATTAAAAATTTCAGATGGGGTTATTTGTCGCGTGCTGGCTTGTGGGACAAAAGCCATCTTACAAGACAAATCGAGAAGTAATTGTCATATGATTTTTTCCCCTCTCATTTTGTTTGGATTTATCTTTCAGCTTTGAGTTTATTTTTTTTATTTGTTTATTCACTTTATATTTGTAGGTATGCTGATATATATACATCTAGGGTGTCAAACTTCCTTCAATACACACCATTCATGTATTTCTGCGCACAAGAGCAGGTAATATGATAATCCTTACAGTCTGAAAATCAAGCTTCCACAAATTTATCCTTTCCTACTTAATATTTTATTGGCATTCTTTTTTGACCTTGATACGTAGATATATTCAAGGTCTAAATGAATGTGATCTCATGATGTTCGCCTATAATCTCTTTGATATGCTTATTAATTCTCACCTGTAGAAATGGTTTCTAATAGGCAAAATTGTAGGAAACCCCCCAATTGTGCCCGTATAGCAGGATATCATCATTTCTATTTAAAAGTTGCACTTTACCCCCCTACATCATGTTTTAAATTTTCTTTTTCATTTGTGCAATTCTTTTATTTCATTTATCATTCTACCTTTTTGTGTGTTCGCTGTTATGACATAACTCTTCAACCTAGGGTTATATTCGGAATAAAAAGTTCCATAACTTGGAAATTAAAGGCAAATGCAGCTTTTAAAAGCGAGGGTTTCCTGCAATTTAGCCTTTTTGATATGCAGAGTTGTCGATAAAACATTCATCATTCTCCTGTACATAATATCTACCTCTTAACTTTGAAATTTGATGCTTTGCAGACGTTGGCTCATGACTCGTACTCTTTCTCATCATCGGACATCAATGGATTTGCAGCCGATGCTCTGAATTTATCCTGACCGTTGAGAGCTGCAGCATTTATCCCTAATGAAAGATGTCATCGTTGGAGTAGGAAGGATTCTATTGCAATATAGCTTTGTAAGAGTAATTTATAAGCCAGCAAGGGGACAATCAAAGCTTTACTCTGTGTACTTCATATTAATTATTATATGTATCGACTATATGTAAAATGCGCCTTCGTAAAATATAGCAGACTATGGCGACAGATCCATATATGGTACTGCATTTTGATTCAAGATTATATATAAACAGAGTTTTGGTTCATGATATTCATGTGTTGAAATATATCCAGCATTACCCTTACAGCAATTACCATTTCAATTTCTATTTTTTTGTAACCATACTTGACAATTAAATGTTGGGAACAGCTTTGGGGATATCTAAACGTTATTGGATGATATTTTGAGTATCGAAAGATATATGATGAGTGAGCAAAACTTGTAGGACTTGAAGCATGACAAAATATAAAAGATTTCCAGGAGTATGACAAAAATAAAAATAAAAATCCATCGTATCCTTTTATTCCATTTTCTTGACGCATCAAACATAGGGAATCAAACTTACAAGGAAAACAGATTTTTGTTTTGGGGTGTTCAATCATGTTTAATTGTTAAGAATCGGCAATTTTGCACTTTCATATCATTATTTTCATTCTGTTATTTTCTCATTCTTTTCCCTCACTTTCTGTATAACCTGTCATATACTTACAAAACGCAGTCAAGTGTTCCTCTTCCACACATTGCGCAATCAACCTAGCTCCTCCCTTCGTCCCCGGCGGTGATCCCAAGATACACACCGGAATCAAATCTGAATATGTCAGAGGCACCACCTGTATCGGTGGCCCCCACCCATAGTCGACCTCCCCAAAGCCTAACCGACTCCACTCCGATACAAACAACGTAGAATACCCCAACGAAGGAACAAATGGGTCCTCACCGTCACCTACTGCCCACCTCTCAAATTCCGCTGGTAGCTTCGCCTTTGCTTCTCTGATTAATTTAACTATCTGCACGCACGAAGCAGATACAACTGTCTCACTGTAGACCGTCAGGGTTACAGGAAAGAAACAGTTTCCGTAGAAACCTTTTGGCAGCGGTGGTTTCACCAACGAGCGTGCGTTTGCAAAGAATACGAGCTTGACTTGGACTTTCGGACCTAAATTTATTGCCCTGGTCCGGCTTTGCCAGACTCGAGCAGCTAGGATATCAAATGTGGAGCAATGTTGGCCTGTGTGCTCAAAGAATTGGGCTTTAAAGGTGTGAATTTCGTCGAGAGAGACGTCGATGATCAATTGTTCGAGTTTGAAGCTAGGAATCGGTAATAGAGGTAAAGAATCCAAAGCGGAGTATGCAAGAGGCTTTGGTGGTTTAGGAATGGTGTTGCGGGACCAAACAGGCTCTATTGTGGGGGAGTCGAGTCCTCTTGCAAATTCTGCGATGCAGTTCAAGAACTGAGCAGAGCCTAAACCGTCGAAAACAGCGTGAGAGCTCTCAAGGCCGATCACGAACCCACCGCATGTGAACCCGGTCACCTGCAAGCGTGGAGAATTTCTCTAAACAGAGTCGAATGAGAAAGAGAAGGATTTATGTAAAATAGTTAAATTTATTAAAGATTAATTTCATTCAAGTCGGAGGACAACACATGGGGCTAAAGTGCTCCTTTAGAAACAATTTTCTCATATCGCATACCTGCATGAGAACCAGTGCATCATCTTGATCAACTTCAAGTCGAGGATGGGGAAGAAACTTCTCGTACCCTTCCACAAGAGGATGACTGAAGTAATTAACATCTTCAAGGATACAATCTGCGGCCGCCTCCACGAACCACGCACCCTGAGCATTGCACTCGATCTGAAGCTCCCCTTCGGCTGACTTGACTAATCGACCAGCCAGAGGATAGTACCGCACCAGTGCCTTTGCTAGAGCCTCCCTTATGACCTTACCGGGTTCACAGCCCGGGCCAAACACGTGGAAAGTCCGGACCTTGGCATTAAGACCGGGAAGCCGATCGATAGTGGAGAGGTCGAGCAGGCCCGCCGGGGTCAGGGCCGCAGGCTTGACCATGGCGTGAAAGGATTTTGTCACATTGAAATTTTCCATTTTTTAGGGTCTAGAGAGAGAGAGAGAGAGGTTCGAATTTTGAAAGAGATATATAGGGGTTTGGCTGTGCTTGGCTTTGAAGGCTAGCTAGGGTTGGTTCAAAAATGAGACTAGCTTTGAGTTTACTTCTTCTATATAATGAGTAGTGGCAAGCATAGTAATCAAGAATGAAATTTGAATTTTTTTTTATATAAATGTAGAGTATGAAGATATATATCACATACTACCTTACAGTGGCCAACAATATATATATATAGAGAATGTGTATATGCAACTATATATTCCATGATAGAGATTTTACTTTAAGATGCACTCCACTGCAGAGTTGTCATCCACAATTCATTCAGTTGTTGTTTCATGTTTATGATTAATTTCTAGCTTGTACATCCATGCTTGAAATTTATAATCTACAGATAGAATTTTCATTAATGTGATATATTAACATTATTGCTCTATGATCATAATTTTGTTTACTTTCTTAAGATAAATCCATGTACACAATAACCATATTCTTTGCAATGCTTTGTAATGATACTTCAAAGAAAATGCCACCAAAATGCTCAGATGAATATTCATATACCACTTGGCTAAGCTTTAGTTTCATTTTTACTTTTGCCTTCTCTTGTATTGGAAAGAGAGATAAGTACTTTTCATTAACATTCAAATTTTCTAAATTTAACAATTGTGAAGAATTTTTATACTTCGGAAACAAAAGATTGGGAAGAAATACGATAGCACTTGCTGCCCTTTTTAAGTCAAGGTCACCTAACTTTGTTGTTTATCTACACACCAGAGAGAGTTAATTTTCCCTCACTTCATTTAAGTCATGAAAATTTCTTATATATTGTTTACCTGCTTAATATTTAATACCATTTTATCTCATCCAACTAGATTTATATGATGGACAAGTTCTGATTGACTCGCGTCTTCATAATCTCTTTCTATTTTTTCTCTTATTACTTCAGTTTTATTCCAAAATATTGGAAAGTTTCAAACTTTTGTGTGCTATATATTGTATGAAAAATATTAAAAAATCGAAAAGTAAATTATTTAGAGTTAAAATTTTCGTGATTTTCGTTTGATATTGCAAAAGTAAAGAAAAGAAAAACAAAAGAAATCAGAAAATTTTGACATTTATGAAAAAATCGCTATTTTGATATATGCGCGTAAAGCATAATTTTATTTTGAAGAAAACGGAAAATTTGGCTATTTCCGGAAAAAATCGCTATTTTGATATGAGCGTGTAAAGCATAATATTGAAAACCCGAAGAAAACGAAATATTTTGAAATTTTCGGAAATTTTACAATTTTCTTATGCTGTATAGCATGTAAAATATAGAAAAGATGAAGAAAACAAAAAATATTGAGAATTTGAAGAAAGCATAAAAAATTAAGGAAAATTGAAAAGTTAAAAAAATTCGAGATTTTATATTGAGATTTTTTTTAAAAAGTACATATTGAGAATTTTGAAAAATTCACGATTTTCGTATGCTATATATTGAAAATATGAAGTAAACAGAAAATTTTGGGATTCTTCAAGATATCCCGATTTTTGTGTTTTATTCGGCAAGCAAATATAGATAAACTAAGGAGCATAGAATTTTTTTAAAAATTTCATTATTTTCGTGCTATACAAGCAAAATATTGAGAAATTGAAAAAAACTTAATTCTTTGGAGATTTTCAAACATTTCGCGATTTTCGTACAACAAAAAAAATACGGAAAACTGAAGAAAATAAAAATTTTAATTTTTTTGAAAATTATTCAATTTTCGTATGGCAGCATGTAAAATACTGTAAATTGAAGAAAACAAATAATTTTAGAATTATTTAAAGTTTTGTTATTTGCATGCGCTATGACATGCAAAATATTTAAAAACCGAAAAATTTGAGATATTTGAAAATTTCATGATTTTACGTGTTATAGCATTCATAATATTGAAAAAGGAAGAAAACATAAAATTTTGAGATGGCTGAAAGTTTTGCAATTTTTACGTGCTATATTATGGAAAATGTTGAAAAACCGAAGAAAAACAAAAATATTTTATTTTTAAAATTTTCATAATTTTTTTGTGCGGTAACAAACAAATATTGGATAATCAAAGAAATAAATTTTGAGATTGTTACAATTTCACCATATTCGTATGCAATAGCGCGTAAAATTTTGAAAATTTAAAGAAAATAAATTTTTTGGGAGTTTTGGACTTTTCGTAATTTCCTTAAGCTATAATAAATATTAAAATGCCAAAAAATTATTGAGATTTTTAAAAAAAATTATGATTTTCATATGATAAAGCAAAATGTCGAAATATTTGCAAATTAATCCCTTATATATTTTACATTTAAAGTTTATAAATATGAGATATTACAACCCTAGAATCATATAATAATTAGCTTTAAATTAATATGATTCTTCTTCACTTTGAACTTTGTACCTCGTCCTTGCTAATATATTATACTAGCTATTTCACATTTTGTGTTGTATCAATTCTTTTGTGTCTTTTTATTGTTTATCTCCTCTCCCTCTCAATAATTTTTGTTTCTTATTGTAGTAATGTACAAATTCTCTTATACTTTACTTGAATAGCATAACATCACTTTGTAACAATATATCACCTTAAGTGCAACTTTTCAAAGGATTTTCTGTATTTGTAATTGTAGCTAAAGCATAACAATGTAGATATTTGATCTAATTTCTAAAATTTAACTTTGGATTCGTTATGAGTAATAGTTTTGTTATTTGCACTCACTAGATTATCTATTATCATCACAATTAAATCTTTAGCCCTTTGAATTGAATTGAGAATAATCACATTACAACTAATTTGTACTGTTTATTTTTAGCAATTATCAAACCTGTGATCATTTCTTTTTTTGTTATCTGCATCCGTGTTCTATTTGTATTGCATTATCTACGTTCCATTATTTAGGATTTGCATATGTCACGGAGGTCCTTTTCGGGTCTCTCTCAGATGTTGTCTTCCGTCGATCTTCCGGTGGATTTAGAAGGTAATCTCCTATTGCGTGTGAGTCTCAATGGGTTTTGAGGAGATTGATGGTTTGAGGAGTTTAGCGCCGAGTACCTGTAAAGAAGTCCCGGCGTGGTTTGGTACCACCGAGGACCCTCCGATGATCAAATTAGCACTAGATCTGAGCAGGGTAACGGCTAAGTGGAGTAGAAATGGCTTACTTGACCCCTCTGTGATGGGGGTTTATATAGCGGTGGTAGCACGCAGCAGCAGGCACGAGAATCTCGCCGACAGTTATGCTCCCGGCGTCACGCCCGCGTGGAGAGCGGATCACCAATTAATGGGGATCATGATGGCGTGGAACGCGGGATGTTGCTGGCGGAGAATCTGTGCATGGCGAGATTTGCGGAGCGGCGATTACGCCTGTGAGCGGTGGAGTTGGTCGGAGGATCGAGGAAGACGTCCTCAGCTGGGGAGCTCTGGGGCGAGCGAGAAGGCCGAGAAGTCTTGGTCTTGTGGCAGCTCGGGGCGAGCTGAGGGGCCGAGGAGGCCCATTTGCAGGGGGCTCCGAGGAGGGCCAGCTCGCGCTTGCAGGTCGGGCACAGGGGTGGCCTGGTCGGTCCCTGTGGGCCCTTTCTTCTGAGTTCTGGGACACGTCATCTGCCACGTGTCCTGATTTCGGGGATCGCCAATATTGAGCATCATCATTAGCCCTCCGCTCTTGTCCCAACCAGCTAGCGGGTCGGGTCAGGAGTAGACTGTCGGGCCGCCCGGGAAGAGTTCCCTCCTAAGGTTTCATCGGGACGCACCCCCGGGCTGTCAGCTGTCTTTCATGTCAGCGAATCAAGGCGGGATCTCTGCATTTAAGAAAGGTGTGCCGGTTCGTGCATCCTGCCATTGAAGCGACGGTCCACGTGTCAGGCGTCGGTTGGCCGACGCGACGTGTGCAGACCTACGACACCTGCAGGGACGCGGTCCAGTGTGGGAACGACAAGTGGACCAATCAGAGCCATTGGATGCGAGGAGGTGTTTTGGCGGGAGATGAAGGGCGTCGTTGGATGAGGTCGCTCATGGTGATAAATAGGGGTGGGGCCCGTTCCAGGGCCCCTACTCCTTTATATTTCCCCGTTCCAAGTCCTGGTTGCTCGGCGCTCGTCTTCTTTCTTCCGCTTTCGTTTCCCGAGAACCCTTCTTCTCAAGGTTAGATGTCTTCCTTTGTAGAGTCGGTAGGTGTCGTGGGAGTAGGTTCTAAGGACCCTTTAGTTGAGCCCGAGTCCTCTCGGGGAGTAGGGGTTGGATCCTCTCCCCGGGGTCGTGCAGTGGGGGCAGCCCCCGGGGAGGAGGCGGTAGATGCTACCCCCGGTGCCTCGTGTTAGGGGAGGCATGAGGACGAGCTCGCTAATGCTCGGGCTCGCTTCCACATCCCCTCATGTTACACGCTTCGTGTTGCCAAGGAGGGAGAGAGGGCAGACCAAGTACGGGGCAGGGAGATCGCTCTGTATTTGGAAGCTTTCTGGGGTGGAATGCGCCTGCCCTTCTCTCCCGAGGTCTTCGAAGCGCTGAACTTTTTCGGGTTAGCCCCTGGCCAGCTAGTGCCGAACTCGTGGAGGATTCTCCTCGGGTTCCTGATCCGCCTGAAGTTACAGGCGATTCCCTTCAGCCTCTCCTTCCTTGATTCTTCTCTCGTCCTCAAAAATCACCCTGGTGGTCGAGCGGGCGACCCGAGGTGGGTCTACCTCTCTTTCAGAAAGCGACAGGGAGGCGCCGCCGGGACAAGGGTTGTGGCCCTGTCTTCTTCCATTCACGACTGGAAGAAGAAATTCTTCTTCGTTTCCCCTCCCGAGGGCGAGGACTGGCCTGTGTCTACAAAGTGGTCGAGGGAGAAATGCTTGCCGGGGAACCAGTCCAGTGACCCCGTCGCGGTGAGATTGGCGTCGTGGGATCACATCCCCCGTTTCGACGTGCTACTGTATGAGAGGGTCCTGAGTTGGGCCGGACTCAGCCCCGTTGAGTTCGTCGGTAAGTTTAGGTTTGTTTTTTGGCTTGTATATTGCTTGTGTGCCGACTTCCTTACATTCGGTTTTGTGCAGGACCCATGGACATGGACTCGCTCCGATCTTCCATGCGCTAGCCGAGAAAGGTCGCGTAGGCTGGGGGCGCCAGCTCTTCCCGCTCAAAACCTGCTCCGGCTCCTTCTCCTCCGGTGGTCGTGTCCCGTGAGCGTTCGGGGGCGGATCCCGCCCCGGGGCCTAGCAGAGTGTCGGGCCGGAAGCGGGCTCGGATTCTGGAGGATCCGGCCTCGGAGGAGGAGATCGGCTCTCCCTCAGAGCAGCTCAAGAGGAGTTCCCAGAGATCTTTCCGGGGCTATATTCGCCGATCATGGTGGAGGAAGAGGGCCTCCAGTTCGCAGTGCCTTCGGAGCTATCCGTCGCGGATAGCCTGCTGCACGAAATAGAGACGTCGGCCGGGGATAGGGTCCCCGGGGGGACTTTCAGGGCTCAGCTGGCGTCCATCGCCCAGGAGTCCGTTCAGGTGAGTGTTTGGTTTTTTTTTTTGGTGAGATTCAGTGCCTTCTTCGTCTTTCTGACATTTTTCCTGTCTTTCAGGTTCTCCAGCACGTTGCCCTCGCCTTACGCATGGAGGCCGAGGTGAAATCCCCGGCGATGAAGGCTGTGGGTCAGCTCGCCTCGCTGGAAAAGAGCTCCAAGCGGGAGCTGGAGGCGGTGATGGCGAGGGTCGCCGCCCTGGAGGGCGAGATGGAGGCCGGGAAGCGGGAGGTCGCCCAGTACCGCGAGGCCGCCGTGGCTGTCGAGGCCAAGCTCGAGGACGCTCAGGTGATTGCCGGCAACGTGAAGAAGACGGTGAAAACTCTTCGGAAGGAGCTGGGGGCGGCGGCCGAGTCGGCGAAGTCGGCCGATCTGAGAGCGGCGAAGTTGGCCGACCTCTTGGCGGCTAAGGCGGTGGAGGGATACAAGAAATTGAAGGACTTCTATGATGATCTGGCCGTTGCCACGACGCTCATCTGGCACGAGGCCCTCGACGCCGTTAAGGCCCGGATGCCGGGGTTCGCCGACGAAGAGCTCCGGGCCGAATACCCCCTCGCGGATGCCGATGAGCAGGGGCAGGAGATTCCTGGCGAGGAAGTCGCCGAGGACCCAGCTCGTCTCGCGGTGGATGTCGAGGGCTCCGAGATTGCTCCTGGCCCCGAGGCCTAAAGCTCCCGTTTTCCTCCTTCTTTTATTTTGTTGCTTCTGAAATTTTGTAAGCCTCTCGGCATTTTGTAAGGCTGGGGAGCCCAAAATACCCTTTGTAAAGACTTTGCCTTTTAGCAATAAAACTTTTTCTTTGGTTTCATCGGTTTGCACTTTGTCTTTTGTTCATGAAGAAGTTCTACTCCAGTCCATCTCCGGTCTTTGGTGGTAAACAGCAACCAAGAATGCCGTGGGCTTCCCATTTCTTGAAAAAAAATTTCCTTATTCTACTTTTTTTATAAATATCTTGTGTCATTTTTCATAGTGAATCCTTTTTTGTTCGGGATTTGGTGAAGACAACGACTGACGGAGTTGGTGATAATCAACTGGCAGTGGTGATGGCCCTATCAGACCAGGGTGTGTATAACGGCAACGACTAAAGACCGGACAAGGGTACAGCCACGACAACAAAAAACTGTGAAGATAGTGGAAATTGGAGACGAAAAATCGTCGTTAGCCCAGGATGGATCCATTAAGAAAATATACCTTTACCCCGTCTAATTCCGACAATTTAAAATGCTAGACGAAGGCAATATTTTGCATTTCATGTTCTGTGTTTTCAAATGGGTTGAGATTAAGACCCCTCAACTGTGTAATGATAAATGTAAAATGTAAACTCATTTAGTAATTGGCCTTAAGATTAGGTATACGGCTTTTCTATTTTTAGTTAACCTATCAATTTATCTATCTATCTATTATTATTATTACTCTAATACAAAGTTGGGTTGGTCAAGAAATCTTCTGCAAGTCAAAACACTATTTTTGGCATTTCCCCTTTACCCTTGCCTTTATCCATATTTATTTTCATATGCTTTTCCTTTATTCATTTCCAAAAAGACCATTAAACATGAAGCCCAAGAACATTGAAATATTTATTTGTGGCTATTTTTTTTAATAATTTGATATTTATTTTATTTTATTTTAATTTTGCTAAAAGTTATTTCCCAAGAATTTCCCATAACTAAAAATAATCAAGTAAAATTTTTCCTTATTTTTTATTCTGATCTTTGAAAAATGTTCATGATTGAGTTTCTTGCGAAGATCTATCGTTGGGACAATATTAATGCTATATGAAATTTTAGCAATTTTGTTAAAGTTTATTTTTTTTCTTTTAGGTTGGATTTTTGGCAAATCCCATTGGCTTATTTTTTTTAAATTTTTAACGATAGTATTTTTTAGGGTTTTTTTTATATACAACCCTCAAAGATAAGGGATTTTGAAAAATCACCCGATCAAAAATTTTAAAAACAACTCTCGAAAATGTTAAGTTAACTAAAAATGGCCATGAAGTTAACTTTTGTTCCTAACGGTGTTAGAACTAGTTGATAGATTTGTAAAAAGACATTTTTTATTCTTACTATTTGTCTAAATTAAGATTAAAAGATTAAACGTTTCCTTGAGGATGACCCGTACTCATCTCGGTCTAGCTACACGCGACACCATTATTGATTGCGGTTTTTCTACAAACACAATTCTAAAAACTTCAACCAATTAAATGGCGCCGTTGCCGGGGATACGTGCGTAATTTTTTATTCTTACTATTTGTGTTGAATTCTTATTCGATCAATATCATAAATAAAACAAAACTGCAAATTGTATATTTAACGATTATTGTATGAATTTTGTAAGGGGATCTGGAGTCACAGACTTGAGGAAATAGAGAGCCAGAGACATTCATTAAGATCCAGAAGAGCAAGGGAGGCCACGTAGCAAAAATCATCACAAGATCCCTTAACTTAGCGGCGAACCGCGGCAAGAAGGCCTATTCGGCGGCGAAACCTCGGCGCAATTGAGGACTTAGGGTTTCAAACTTCTCTGGTAAATTTCTCAACTCTCTCTCCACTGAAATCCAATAAAATATCTTTTCTACAGGATTCTTTGCAAAATATCGCCGCTCAAAAATCTTTTTGTAAAGTTTTGTAATTGGTTTGTTTATTCATATTTTAATACGGACTTTAAGGGGCAAGACCAAAATTCAGATTAGGTGGGGATTTTATCACCCTTCCTAGGCCCAGCAAATCACAAAACGAGTATCCGCATCAACCCTACATTAATTTAAAAAAATATCTAGACAAGACTCTAAGAACTGTCGCGCTCAAATGGAACAGAGGAAGGTCGTGGATAATTTATCACTTATTCGCATTACTTTTGTGGTGTCAAGGCAAGTGTGCCTAAGGCAAGTGGTTACTTAATTAGGCCCGCTATTTTCGGTAATTCGTATAGCGGATACCTCCCACTTACCTGGTCACAAGAGTAGTAAAGAGGTGGTAGATGACTGATCCTGCGGCTTATCGTTTGGAAGTCTAGGAGCGGTCTAGAGACTTGACCTAGGTAACCTTAGTTCTGGGGTTGTTTGTGCATTTTTGTGAGATTTGTCTTGAGTCCCACTTTTTCAAAAAAAACAAACCAATTTTAAATCACACACACGCTGCCACTTGCGCTAAAACCGTTTAGTGCATGCTCGGCTGGACACGGGATTCTAGTGCCCGTCTTGTCCGCATTTCGGCTATCGACTCCGAAGTCGGTGCTTCTTCATCTTCTTTTCCCCCACCACCCACCACATCGACTGAGATGGACGGTACTCTATCAGATTATAACACCACTATGCCACCGCCCGTAGGTGCGCAGAATCCACCGCGCATTTCTCTCCAAGAGAGATGCTATCCTATACGCGGTCCACTTCCTACCTGTCTATCCATTCCACCAGCCAATGAGGATAATTTTGAAATTAAACCCCACTACATTAACCTGTTGCCCAAATTTCACGGGCTCGAGTCTGAAGACGCATACGTTTTTATCACAAATTCGAAAACGTATGCGCAATGATGGGTACTTCACAACTGTCCGTGGATACTATGCGCTTGCGTCTTCTCCCACTCACTTTTTGCGACTTGGCAGAAAAATGGCTTTATAATACTGTCGCACACTCTATTACCAATTGGGATGAATTCGTGATAGCATTCCTTAAAAAAAATTACCCCAATCATAAGACCGCCCATGTTCGGATCGAAATCAACCAGTTTACCCAGCTTCCCAATGAACCATTTTGGAAATGCTTTGAACGGTTTAAGAATCTGCTTGCCCAATGTCCTCATCATGGAATACATAAATGGGATCTGTGCTAAATCATATATGAAGACATTAATCCAGCAACAAAGCAGATGCTTGAAACCATGTGTCAATGCGATTTCATGTCCAAAGACGATGGTGAAGCCTGAAAATATCTGGAAGATCTCGCTGAAAACACTTTACAGTAGGAAAGCGTTAGACCACCTTCATCTAGGGGAGGTATCCATAAGCTCAATGTTTCCATCGCAGTAAAAACCGAAATGGCAGCGATACAAAAGAAACTCGACGCTATAGAGAACAAATTCTCATCAGTCTCTCTAAACCAGGTTACGCTCCTCAAGACCATGTGTGGTTGCTATTCCGATCCATCATATTTAACGGAAGAATGTCCAATGAATGCACCGTTTCAAGGTCACGAGCAAACTAATGCTGCTTTTCAGCAGCGACCTAGAAACGATCCTTATTCTTCCACATACAATCAGGGGTGGAGAAATCATCCTTACTTTGCTTGGAACCAAAACCAAAACCAGTTCCAAAGCAATTATCAAAGACCTCCTCCACAGCAACAGCAACCAACACCACAGAGTCAGCACCCCTTTCAATCGCAACCTTTTCAAAACCCGGCCAATAATTCTTTCCAACCGGTCGGGAATGAAAACTCATCTGCACTCAAACGAAGCATGGATATGTTTATTAAACATTCCATGCAATCGACGGACAAAATAAAGTCTTCTATCCGATCTTTAACACAGACCACTAACTCCCACGGTGAGAGTATAAAATCGATAGAATCACAGCTTGCACAAATAAATGCTGCGATGAGTGCGAGAGAAAAAGGAAAAATTCCATCTCAACTCCTACCGAATCCTGGCCACTCACAAAGTCATAATGTGAGTGCCTTTACCACGTTGAGATCAGGAAGAGTGTTGAACAATCAAATGGGTGAACAAATTTATGATG
The DNA here is from genome assembly GCA_030015575.1 of Agapanthus africanus. Lineage (NCBI taxonomy): Eukaryota > Viridiplantae > Streptophyta > Magnoliopsida > Asparagales > Amaryllidaceae > Agapanthus > Agapanthus africanus. Next base: position 846,556,275 of record CM057337.1, read on the forward strand.
AGGAATCAATTGAAACCCTGGCTTCTACTTCTTCCCCTAATTCGTCTAGTCTCCCACCTTCTTCCGATCCTATTCTCCGTTTTCCCCAAGGCTCGAACACTCTGCCCACTTCCTCGAATCTACCTAAAATGATCCCCACTCCAATTCTGGGATCGATTCCATCCCCACAAGCTTCTCCACAAATGTTGGACCCAAAACTTATTGATAAAGCTCCATTTCCAAACAGGTTGAGGGCCAACAAACCTAACACACAAATGGAGAAGGTTGTGGAAATGTTTAAGCATGTTAACATAAATATCCCTCTCCTAGATGCTATTCAACAAGTTCCGTCTTATGCGAAAATCCTTAAGGACTTGTGCACTAGGAAGAGAAAAACTCAAGTGCCGAAAAATGTATTCATGACAAGTAACGTGAGCATAACTTTTACACAACAATTGCCTAAGAAACGTAAGGACCCTGGTTGTCCTACAATATCTATAACTATTGGGGGTAAAAGCATCAATCGTGTTCTACTTGACCTCGGCGCTAGTGTTAACTTGCTTCCATATTCCGTCTATGAGCAGCTAGGTATAGGAGAGTTGAAACCTGCCCACTGCACTCTCCAGATGGAAGATCGATCTATCGCCCAACCTATGGGTGAACTAGTGGATGTGTTAATCAAAGTCGGGGAATTCATATTCCCTGTGGACTTTATTGTTTTAGATACACAGCCTGTGGCGAACCCACGCAATCAAATCCCGGTGATACTCGGTCGACCTTTCCTAGCAACTTCCAACGCTGTCATTAATTGTCGTAACGGTTCTATGAACTTATCTTTCGGAAAAATGACAATTGAGCTTAATATTTACAGGCTAGGAAGTCAACCATCTGAACCTTCTGCTCATTTAATCGATGTCTGTTCCATCAACGAGATAGCTTCCGATAGCTGCGAAGCTGAAGTATTTTGCTATGATGATCTCGACAACACTAGTGCGACATTGTTTGATCTGGAAAATCATTATAGTGAGGATACTTTTGACGAGTCCACCCCTGAGTTCGAATCTTTTGATTCGTCGCAAAAGTCAGTAGCACTTTCCGAGTCAATATCCTATGCAGGTTATGAACCTCTTGGGGAGTCCGAATATCATTCCCTTACCCCTCCTTCTATCGTCTCTCTGCCGACTCTAGGTCTCAAACCACTACCTTCTCATCTGAAATATGCATATTTAGGTGAGAATGAGTCTTTATCTGTGATAATATCCGCTTCTCTAACTTTAGAGCAAGAAAACGCTCTTTTGACGGTATTGAGATCGAATCGGCAAGCATTTGGTTGGACAATGGCTGACATAAAAGGGATTAGTCCCTTAATTGTTGAACATCATATACATTTGATGGATAAAGCCAAACCAACCCGAGACCCACAAAGACGGTTAAACCCCGTCATGAAGGATGCGATAAAGAAAGAAATCGTCAAGTGCTTAGATAATGGTATAATTTACCCAATATCTGATAGCCAATGGGTAAGTCCTATTCATGTAGTCCCTAAAAAGTCTGGCATCACAGTCATAACCAATGAGGCTAATGAGTTAATCCAAACACGCACCAAAACTGGGTGGTGCGTAGGTATTGATTATAGAAAACTCAATGCCGCAACAAGGAAAGATCACTTCCCTCTACCTTTCATTGACCGGATGTTAGAGCAATTAGCTGGACATGAATACTATTGTTTTTTGGACGGATACTCTGACTATAACCAGGTCCCCATCGCCGAAAAGGATCAAGATAAAACCACATTTACTTGTCCTTTCGGTACTTTTGCTTATAGACGCATGCCCTTTGGGTTATGCAACGCTCCCGCTACATTTCAGCGGTGTATGATGGGGATATTCTCAGACATGGTTGAAAATTTCCTGGAGATATTTATGGACGATTTCTCCATATTTGGGGACTCGTTTGAGAACTGTCTTCGTCATCTTGACGCAGTTCTTACCCGCTGTAAGGATAAAAATCTAACTTTGAATTGGGAAAAATGTCATTTCATAGTCCAAGAAGGTATTGTCCTTTGACATATCATTTCACAAAAAGGTATTGAGGTTGACAGAGTTAAATTGATGTCATCCATAACCTTCCTCTTCCCAAACGCGTCAAAGATATACGATCTTTCCTTGGTCATGCAGGATTTTATAGGAGATTCATTAAGGACTTTAGCAAAATTGCTAGACTCTTAACTCTTCTCTTGGCTAAGAATACTACATTTCACTTCAATTTGGATTGTGAGGTTGCTTTTGAATCTCTTAAAAGATCTCTCACTACAGCCCCCGTTCTATCATCTCCGGATTGGAATCGCCAGTTCGAGCTTATGTGTGATGCATCAAATTTTGCTATTGGTGCAGTCTTAGGACAACACATTGATAAGATACCACATGTAATTTATTATACAAGTAAGACCTTGAATGATGCACAAATTAATTACACAACTACCGAGAAAGAACTCTTGGCAGTTGTATTTGCATTAGAAAAATTCAGGCCCTACTTGATTGGCTCGCCAATAGTGGTTTACACTGATCACTCCGCCCTACGATACCTTTTATCGAAGAAGGATGCTAAGGCCAGGCTAATACGTTGGATCCTGTTACAAGAATTTGATCTTGCCATCCGATACAAGAGTGGATGTGAAAACGTAGTAGCTGACCATCTCTCTTCTTCACCAACGTTGATCGTGCCGACAAATGACTCATTTCCTGACAAACGGCTCTTGACCGTATACTGCGAACCTTGGTTCGTGGATATTGTGAATTATCTAGCGACGGGACTTATTCCTAGCAATTGGTCGAAACAAGACAAACTTCGATTTCTATCCCAAGTAAAACACTTTTACTGGTGTTCCCCTCCGAAAGACGCGGCGAAGACGCGGCGGACGTCTTGCCTGAAATTCGGGGCAGATGCTAATTGGTGCTATCCGTCCACCTCTCCGAGAATGCCAAGTTGATTTATGGCACCGTGTATCGAAGGTTTAAACGGATGCGTTCGATGTAGCAGATTTCGTCAGATTCCCCCTCACTTGAGGGGTTTTTGATTGTGGGGACGCTCTTCCCTGCAGGCGTAAGCCCCTGCAATTAATTACGCTACCGCATCGCGGTAACAACTTTCGCCTTCTCCAGATGGTCATTTCGTGTCGTGGGTGTTTGTTTTGTGTTCGGTTGCCTGTGGATTGTATACGGAGACTAAGTTATGTTGTCGCCCGTAGGGCGTGGACTAGTCCAAATCCGTATCTTTCTTAGATTTGGGTTAGGGGGTTTGGGTTTAAGGATACGTTAGCTCATTTGAGACTAAGATCAACTTAAACGTTTGTTAAGGATACGTTAGTCTCATTTCAGACTAAGATCAACTTAACCGTTTGTTAAGAATACGTTGGTCTCATTTCAGACTAAGATCAACTTAACGGGATCGTTTAGATCCAACAAAAGAGCATTTGGGCTCTATTGTTTAGTTTAGGGACATTGCGGTCGATTACCAGTTTAAGGACATGGTGGTCCATTGTTAGTTTAAAGACATCCCGGTCAAGGTTAAGGACATCATAGTCCGTGGATTTAAGGACCCCACAGTTCAATGTTAGTTTTAAAACATCACGGTCAAGGTTAAGGACATCATAGTCCGTGGATTTAAGGACTCCACAGTCCAATGTTAGTTTTAAGATATCACGGTCAAGGTTAAGGACCTCATAGTCCGTGGATTTAAGGACTCCACAATCCAATGTTATGTATGGTTGTCGGGACCCGTCACCTCTTTGAAGACGTTGAGGAATTACAACGACGAATATCAAAGGAGTGGAGAGATGTACCCTTGAACCAAGATGGATTAAATGATCTGTAGACCAATTTGGAACCAAGACCAATTAATTATATTATGAGCACATTGGCTCAGTTAAGTCTGAATTGAGGACTTATGGCCAATTTGGGCTAAGTCCAATTGAGTTTGACATATTGACCCTTTGTTGGACCATTAGTCTATTTGTTTGGATTCGAGCCCCCATTATTTAGCAATGCCAAACATTTTCATCTTTGATTTCCTCAATTTTGAGATTCAATCGAAGGGGAGGCTTTGCCTCTGGAAAATTAGTCAAGTTGGCTAAAAGTAGTGTTAGACAATAGGATACAACAGTGTTAAACACTGGAGATAAAGCTCTCATATTAGTGTTAAACACTAGAGGATAACAGTGTTAAACACTGGAAATAGGATTCTCGAATTAGTGTTAAACACTAGGAGATAATCAGTGTTAAACACTGGAAGTAAAATTCTCAAATTAGTGTTAAACACTAAAAGATGATCAGTGTTAAACACTGGGAATAAAGCTCTTGAATTAGTGTTTAAACACTAAAAAAAAGGGTCACGTGGGGACACGTGAGGGCGCCCAAAGGTGGGGCCAGATCTCCTTTTCTTCGTTCTGCAATTAAGTGTTAAACACTTTTTATATTTTACTTTGGAGCATCACGTGCTGACACGTGAGGAGGATTCATGCACTGATTGTTAGAGCGTCTGCCAAGGGGTCACGTGGGAACACGTGAGAGCGCCCAAGGCCTTTATTTCTTTTACTTTTTCTCTCTGTGTTTCGGAAGTCACGTGGAGCACGTGAGGCGTTGCCTCCGAGCTCTTTCCTCCTTATTTCTGTGGATCTTTATAGGGGTCACGTGGGGACACGTGACCCTGGTTCTTTGCATGTTTGAAAATCTCTTTATCTTTTTAAGAATTAAATTCTTTATAAGGTTAAACCCTAATTGTAATTCCGGGGGGGTTAATGCCCCTCTTATGAAAGAATTAAATTCTTATGCAGGGTTAAACCCTAATTTTCTTTTTAGAGAAATTAAATTCCCATATATGTAAAGAATTAAATTCTGGCATAGGGTGAAACCCTAATTTCATTTTTAGAGGAATTAAATTCCTGTGAGCTTGAGAGAATTAAATTCTCAATTAGGGTTAAACCCTAGTTCTGTCCATCTTGAAGGAATTAAATTCCTATAATTTTGGAGAATTGAATTCTCATATAGGGTTAAATCCTAATTTTATTTTGGAAGGAATTAAATTCCTATCGCTTTGGGAGAATTAAATTCTCTAAACTCGATTTCCCCTCTAAGTTTTGGATCTGCATGGCAGGATCTCAACCCGATGAGAATTAAATTCTCAACTTATGGGGAGATGTGCTCTTTGCAGATCCTCAACCAGAGGAAGAAACTAAATTCTTTGCAAAATAGTCAAACTCTTAGATTTTTGAGAATTAAATTCTCTTTTTTCTGAAGTTTTGATCCCCTTTCTTTTTTTCACCTAGGGTTTTCTTTCTGAATTTTCAAGATACCAAAATTCTATCCAAAATTCTTTATCTCTTCCTCTTTTCTCTTGGCTCCTATTTATAGGAGGAGGAAAAGAATCAATTTGTTTAGCAAATCTCTCATTGAAAGATTTGATTTGTTTTCATCATTAATCCGAGCCTTTAGATTACTAGGCGAATTTTATTCACCTTTGGATGTTTAATCCAAAAATATTCTATTTGTTATTTCGGTGAGATTTAGGGAGATCTTTCCTTATTTAAGATTTTTCCATAAACTGGTGATTTTTAATCACCCTTGGATTTTTAATCCAACGGTTCTCCATAATTCTTCTCCATTTTGGAAAGATTTAAATGATCTTTTAGAATTTAATTCTATTAAACCGTGAGGCTTTTAAAGCCAGTCACGTGTTGACACGTGACCTTTGGTCACGTGTGAGCATGTGACCCCTAGTCACGTGTGAGCACGTGACCCCCGAATGGACTTCTCTTATCTGCGCTATTTTGCGCTGCTGCTTTAACCGTCACGTGTCAACACGTGACCATTGGTCACGTGTGAGCACGTGATGCTTCTTTTGAAGTTTTTCCTGATTTTTAAGCAGGGAACAAATGCCCCCACAGCGTTGCTCTCACGTGTCTGCACGTGAGTGCAACACTGTCACTTTTGTGACCGCTGGATCTGTCTAGGGAGTAGGGTAGATGAAACGTTTTCCATCACATCTTATAAATGCAGGGGTCTCTTTAGAAGCGCCTCCACTTTTCATTTTCCTTCTTTGCTAATTTTCTTCCTTTGAGAATTTAATTCTTCTTTTCCAGAGCTTAGTTCTCTGCTTCAAAATCTTCAGAGTTTAACCCTGTTCAAGAAAGACCCATCTCTTCAGGTAATGGCTTTAAACGATCGAAGAACCTTCACAGGAATCTTCACTGGATTTCAAATCTACACCAAGGGTTTTCCCTTTTGACAAGAACCCATTTTTTAAGTTCTTTAACACAAACAACAAACCATTTAACCTTCAGATAGTAGAATCTCTTAGGGTTTCTCTAATCTTTAGGGAGATGATGGTGTCGGTTGTCTTTTCCATGGAATTTAATTCCATCATAAAGGAGCTCTGCCTCTGAAACAAAAAAATTTCTGGGAATTTAATTCCCTTTTTCAAAAAGGAATTTAATTCCTATGAGGAACTAAGTTCTTCCCATGGGGACTTCCTGGGTTTTCTTGCCCTGAGTTGTCTCTCTCACAATCCGAGAAGAAGAAGTTTGTAATGAATCTCCATGATCTTTATTTCAGGTATTATGGATGCCCATTTGTATGATCTTGACGAAATTATTTCTTACGGAAATATTCATGCACTGGGCCGCAGTCAGAACTAGGAGTTCACCAACGCTCAGTGTGCTGAGGTCATGAGCCGCTTCGACGAGTACAACGGTCAATTACTCCCTCGTCGCTATTCTCTTTTGAGACTCATTGTGCTGGCGATCTGGGGAGCACTCCCTCTCTTTTGCACCGGCGTACCGCTCAGGGCATTGGATGCCGCCGAGGATAAGGTGCATTCGGTGTATCTGATGAGCCTAATCTCTAAGAGGAGGCGAGACAACCTCATTGATCTCTTGCACCAGGCTTTCCAGCAATCGGCCATACTTGCTGCCTATCGGAGGGTGGAGGACATCCGTGAGGATCCCGACGCTTGTGATCGTGAAAGAAAACATACTAGGATGGTTCGAAATGCCTGGAAGATCTTGAACAAAGTCACTTTTGAGTTTCTCAATCCCCGCCCCCCATCTGAGGTCTTGCCGTTGTAATCGTTTCTTTTTTTTATTTTTGTATGAACTTTTAAAGTATGAGTGATAAGTTTTATTGTGCCCTTCTGTGTTTGCATGCCTTCTTTATGGGATTTTATCATTTTGTCATTGTTGCTGCTGATGTGTTTGGCGTGTGAGGCACTATTTCACTTTTCATTGTACATCAAATGTGATGCTCACGTGCTCCGCACGTTGGGCCCTTTTGATGGTGCTGTTTAATTTTTCATGCTATATTTTCTGTGCACAGCATTAGATGCTGAAAAGGAGCCTTGGAAATAGTTCCATCTCCTTGATTTCTAATGCCTTCCCTTTTTTAGGCCTTGGAAATAGTTTCACCATGCAATATTCTTCGGGCGCAGCATTTAATGCCCCTTCTTTATAACCTGAGGCCATGGTCTTCTTTTTTTCTTCACAGAGAAATCTATTCTCACTTTAGTGTGATTTATCTTGATAAAACAACTGAGTGCCATGGCCTGCAACCGCCCCCATGCTCGTCGACAGCCATGGGAAGTACCTATCGAGGAGATGATTCCTCGCTTTGCTGCATGACTGGTGGATCCCCTTCTTACCGACGACGAATGTGATTCGGCGATAAATGATCTCTTGATCTGTAGGGGGTCCCCCTCCCAATAGGATCCCTTTGGCTCCGGATGATTCTTGCTGCCGTGCTTGCTGACATCCCTCCTCACCCAGCGCAGATGACTCTGGCGATGCTTGACGCGGCTGAAGACAAGCTCGAGTGTTTTCACGAAGCGTGCCTGATTACTCAGGCTTTGAAAGATTGCTCGGTTCACCTGTTGGGCCAAATAAGAGCCCGGCGGGCTATTATGTCTGCTTTTGCGGACGAACATGGCGCCAATCGGTGGGGAGCGACTCCTAGCGAGAACCGTCGCTTTGATGTGTTGGAGAAGACAGAAAGAGAGATGGAGAATTTTGCTCTTTGTTTTGTTAACCCTTGTGCCACCGATCCTTTGTTTGGTGACCTTTTTCCGCTAGTGTAGTATATTCAAATTAGTGTACTCCTTTTTTATTAGTTGTTGCGTGCTTTATATTGAATTTTCATGTTTGTTGAGCACTCGTACGTGTGTTTTGCCTGCGTAAATGAGCTTCATATTCCTCCTATGAGAACTTTCTTTAATTGCGAGTACTACCATTATGCTGCATGCACATCAGAGCTTCGGGTATCAGTTCTTTTCGAATATTCATATAGTCGCAAATGCATGCTTGATAGGGTCCGCATCGGAAATTCCCTTTTTGCCTCCCATATCAGGTGATGTGTGCGTGTTTCAGATCGACTATTGCCGTCGAATGGAGGTTTGTTTATACAGTCTTGAGTGTACATGTCCTACTCCAGAGGCTGTGGCTGCGAAGGTGAGCTTACGGGGCTTAATCGAGCGGTGCGCGGCAAATATGGTGTCGTGCGAGAAGAGGCTCGGCCGCAAATTCTCGGAGAGGGAGCTGGCTTCTAAGGCGCTAAACGAGTTTCAAGCCAATCTTACCGCCAAGGCCAACAAAGTGTATGAACTCTGGCGAGTGCTTCAAGAGGCCATCAAGAAGGTGGTGGCCATCAACAAGGCCGCCGAGTTTACTAACGAAAGGGTCGAGGCTCACAAAGCTACCGAGAAGGAGCTCGAAGGTCGGCTTGCCTCATATCAGGCCCAGCAGGCTCAGGCGGAGGCCCTTCTTCTGGCGATACTGAATCACGAAGGCGTGGCCCAGCGAAAGAAGGATGAGCTGACCAAGCTGCTAAATCGCCCGCCGGCCTGAAGACTTGTATATCTTTTTTTTCTTCTTTTGTACATACTCCTGAATGAGAGTATATTTTTTTTGTTCTTTCACGAATTGTACTTTGTATCCATTTTGGTTTATGAATAAAAGACATATTTTTCTTCTAAATGGTGTGTCCCTTTTTATTGAATGTATTCTGCGGATAGTCTATCTTGATCTCTTTGCAGGACAACGATGGCTTAGGATTCGGGGTTAAGATCTGCCTCTTAAGACTTTTCAATTTTATGAGCCGTGAGGGTCTCATAAAGAGTTTTTCTCCCTACAGGTCGAGAGGATCCCATAGGTGTAATTTCTTCTTCAGAATCGTGAGGATTCCTATGCGTGTTTTCTCTTGAAAGTCGTAAGGATCTCACAAGAGAATTTGCTCCCTTACGGGTTGTGAGGACCCGCAAGTGCTAGGTGCAGTTGCCCTTATCCGTATTTCACGGGGTCAGGGGTTGCTCTGGATGTTTTCCAGGGTACCGTAGTTTAAAGACATCGCGGTCGAGGTTAAGGACATCATAGTCCGTGGGTTTAAGGACTCCACCGTCCGTTGCTAGTTTTAAGACATTACGGTTGAGGTTAAGGACATCGTAGTTCGTGGATTTAAGGACTCCACAGTCCGTTGCTAGTTTTAAGACATTACGGTTGAGGTTAAGGACATCATAGTCCGTGGATTTAAAGACTCCACAGTCCAATGTTAGTTTTAAGACGTCACGGTCGAGGTTAAGGACATCATAGTCCGTGGATTTAAGGACTCCACAGTCTGCGAAATATGTGGTTATTGGGACCCGTCACCTCTCTAAAGACGTTGAGGAATTACAACGACAAATATCAGTGGAGTGAAGAGATGTACCCTTGAACCAAGGTAAAATCAGTTTAAAATCACTATGGTTGATTGTTAGTTTTAAGATATCACGGTCGAGGTTAAGGACATCATAGTCCGTGGATTTAGGGACTCTACAGTCCGATATTTGCTCTGGATGCTTCCTACGGGTTCACTGCCGTATTCAGCGAGGACCAGGCTCCGCTCTGGATGCTTCACACGGGTTCACTGCCATGCTCTGCGAGGACCAGGATCCGCTCTGGACGTTTTCCGCGGGGTCAGAAGTGACGTTATCCGCGTTCCACGTAACCAGGAATTTTGCTCTAGATGCTTCCCACGGGTTCACTGCCGTGTTCGGCGAGGACCAGGCTCCGCTCTAGACGTTTTCCACGGGGTCAGAAGTGACGTTATCCGCATTCCACATAACCAGGAATTTTTTTCTCTGGATGCTTCCCACGGGTTTACTGCCGTGTTCGGCGAGGACCAGGCTCCGCTCTGGACGTTTTCCACGGGGTCAGAAGTGACGTTATCCGCGTTCCACATAAGTGACGTTATCCGCGTTCCACATAACCAGGAATTTTTCTCTAGATGCTTCCCACGGGTTCACTGCCGTGTTCGGCGAGGACTAGGCTCCGCTCTGGATGTTTTCCACGGGATAAAAAAGTGATGTTATCCGTGTTCCACATAACCAGGAATTTTGCTCTAGATGCTTCCCACGGGTTCACTGCCGTGTTCAGCGACGACTAGGCTCCGCTCTGGATGCTTCACACGAGGTCAAAAGTGACGTTATTCGCGTTCCACATAACCAGGAATTTTGTTGATTATATCCGCATTTCACGGAGTTGGGACTTGACTCTCGGTCATCTGTATACCACCGAGTCATGGCACTGGGAGTTGCCGCTGTTCTGCTTTGCTTGAAGTTGTGTCTGCTGAGACGAATGTTGAGATGATCTCCAGGCTACCTGTGAACCTGGGGGAGGAGGAGTGTGATTCCTTCTTTGTTTGCGCCCCTGGATTGTATACAGGGATTGCTGTGATATCACATGTAGGGTATAAATTTCATTATATATATATATATATATATTTTACTTTATTTCTTTCCTCGATGCTCTATCATTTCAGCTTTTTATATCGCGAAGGTCGCGATTGCCCCATCATTTCGGCTATTTTTCGCGGTGCCCAATCATTTCGGCTATTTATTTTATTTTTTACTCGCTGTTTCTTATTGCGAGTTGTCCAATCATTTCGGCTATTTTGCATGCATACTTTTTACTCTTTTTTTACTTGCTGATTTTATTTGCAAGTTGCCCCATCATTTCGGCTATTTCGTATGCATGTATGGCTTGCTGCCTTTTCGCTGCAAGCTTGGAATTAGAAACTGATTTCGGCATCAGCACCGCTACAACTGGGATATTGCCAGGAGCGAATCAACATTTGCCTCTGTCGATATCGAACAAAGGTGGCTTAGCGAACAGGGTTAGGATCCTGTCGACTAAGTCTTTTGACTTCATGAGCTGTAAGGGTCTCACAAAGGTATTTCTCCCCGCGAGTCGTGAGGATCTCGTAGGTGTGTTTTCTCCTTAGGAATCGTGAGGACTCCTAAGTGTATGGCTTCTTGTAAGTCGTAAGGATCTTACAAGAGAGTTTTCTCCTTGCAAGTCGAGAGGACCTACAAGTGTTTGTTCACCGTGCGAACATATCCCTAGTCACGGATGGGACTTGGTTAGGGAAATGTTTATTCGCGCCCGTGGATTGTATATAAGGGGCAGTGTTGCACCACTTGTAGGGCAGTAGTGGAGGTTGTGGGGGCTGCTTAAGAACAGGTTCAGGTCCCTGTAACTTAAGACTTTCAAATCTTATGAGCCGTGAAGGTCCCATAAGAGGGTTCTCCTTACGAGTCGTGAGGATCTCGCAAGAGTATTTTCTCCTTAGGGATCGTGGGGATCCCTAAGTGTGTTGCTCCCTTGTGAGTCGTAAGGATCTCACGCAGGTGGTTTCTCCTCACAAGGTCGAGAGGACCCTGCAAGTGTCTTTTAACGAGGTTGCGCCCTTTCGGGTTTTCACAAACACTCGCCGGTAGCCCTGCTGTTTTTACTCACGGAGCCCTTTCGGGTTTTCATCCGTGCCTATTTTGCTTATGGACATACCGTTTTCTTTTTTTTTTATATAACGAGGTTGCGCCTTTTTGGGTTTTCACAAACACTCGCCGGTAGCCCTGCTGTTTTTACTCATGGAGCCCCTTCGGGTTTTCATTCGTGCCCATTTTGCTTATGGACGTACCGTTTTCTTTTTTTTTATTTTCTCTTTTTTTTGTATCAGTTTTGGGATGCCGCAATCCACCGTAGTTTATTGACATCTCGGTCAACAGCTAGTTTTAGGACAAAGTGGTCCGTCGTTAGTTTAAGGACGTTTCGGTCCGTTGTTAGTTTAGAGACGTTTCGGTCCGTTGTTAGTTTAAGGACGTTTCGGTCCGTTGTTAGTTTAAGGACGTTTCGGTCCGTTGTAAAGTAAGCCGGTTACTACTTATAGAGTTTGGGCTTAGGAAGATAGCGAGCGGACATGGTCGTCATCATCTATCATTAACCTAGGCCATGACTCGTCAAGCGTAGTATTTCTTTAGGAACCGGCCGTTTATTGGCCTGAAGGACCTTTCGCCATGCATGTCCATGAGTAGATAGGCTCCACCCTGGTAGACTTTGTCTATGTTATCTGGGCCTTCGTAGTTGGGCTCGAATTTCCTCCGTTTAGCATGATTGGGGATCATAGGTCTTTTGACCACTAGCACGAGTTCGCCTTGGCGGAATGTTCTCGGCCTAGTCAATCTTTCGTAAGAGCGCATCATCTTTGCTTTATAAGCCTCCAGATTTTGTTGCGCTATGAGCCGGGTTTCATCAAGGGCATCAAGCCCCTCAAGCCGAAGGTGAGCGTTCTCTTCGTTCGTCAGTTCGTAATGGACTGCCACTCATAGAGAGGGTAACTTTATCTCGAGGGGGAGTACCGCTTCTATACCGAATACCAGCGCGTACGGCGTTGTGTTCGTGGCCGTCTTGAACGTAGTTCGATATGTCCAGAGAGCTTCATGCAGTCTCTCGTGCCAGTCTTTCTTATTTCGAGACACCATCTTCTTTACGATCTTCGTCAAGGTTTTATTGAAAGCCTCAGCTAGACCGTTAGCTTGGGGATTGTAGACTGAGGAGTATCTCCAGTCTATATTATGCTATTATGCGAAGCGACTGATTTTGTGGCTTCTGTAGGCTAGCCCGTTATTGGAGATGATCCGTCTCGAAGTTCCAAACCGATAAATGACGTGTGTCTTGAAGAAGTGGAGGATATTCTCCGTCTTCACTTCTCTCAGCGGTATTGCTTCTGCCCATTTGGAGAAGTAGTCAGTTGTCGCCAAAATGAATCGATATCCCCTGAACGATGCTGGTTCGATATGGCCGATTATATCAGTTCCCTACATTTCGAATGGCCAGCTAGCCACCGTTGGATGTAGTGGATTTGGATGTTGGTGGATAAAGTCCCCATGAATCTGTCATGAGTGGCATTGCTTCGCATACTCAAGGCAGTCCTGGATCATCGTGGGCCAATAATAACCCATCCATTTGATCTTCAGCTTCATCTTTGGGCCGGCTTGGTGAGAACCGCAGAGTCCGTCGTGAACTTCTTGGACGACTCTTTTCGCTTCTTCAGGTCCTAGGCATCTCAACCACAGAAAATCAAACGACTTCTTGTACAGAGTATCATTGACGAAGGCGAAAGATAGGGCTCGTTTCATGAGCTGATGTCTTGAGGACGCATCTTCAGGCGTTCGACGGGATTTGAAGTAGTCTATGAAGACTTCTCTTTAATCTTCAACCTTCTCTTGGTCTTTTATTTGTAGGGTCGTCTGCTCGGTCGCTTCCTTTTCCTCGGATGATTCAGGAGATATCTCCACCGGTGCAAGAACCCGACGGCTTTGTACCACGATTTTTACATCATCGAGGTTCTCATCGGCCAATTCTTTAGCAAGATTGGCTAATACATCCGCTTTACTATTTTCCGCACGCGGTATGCTTTCCAAGGTGTAGGAAGGAATTTGAGTCAGCAGTTGCTGTACCCTCTCGCCGTACTTCACCAATTCTGGTTTGCACGTTTGATAGTCGCCGTTTACTTGACTAACGACCAGTTGGGAGTCTCCGTATATGAGAAGGTTTTCAACTCCCATGTCGATGGCGATCTCGAGGCCTGCTATCAAAGCTTCGTATTCAGCTTCATTGTTCGTCCTCGGCTCTGTCAAGGAGAAGGCGAAGCGCATTATCCCTCCTTGCGGAGTCACGAAGATAAGGCCTACCCCTGATTTGATAATGGGGGTATTTTGTTTGCGTTTCTTCATGGAAGACGCTCCATCAAAGTAAAGTTCCCATCGGGTATCACCACCGTCGATCGCATCAAACGCATGCTCGTCTGGCAATTCGCAATTCAAGGGAGAATCAGCCGGTATCGGATGCTCGGCGAGGAAGTCGGCAATGGCCTGGCCTTTCACTGCCTTAAGAGGCTGATAATTTATTGCGAACTCCATCAAGAGCAGGGCCCATTTAGCGAGTCGCCCCGTCAGTATGGCCTTCGACATTAAATATTTGAGAGGGTCCACCTTCAATATGAGACGGACTTCATGTGCCAATGCATAGTGCCGGAGTTTTGTTATCGCGAAGATCAACGCCAGGCAGTGTTTTTCGATGGGAGAATAATTGCTTTCTGCCCCCAGAAGAACTCGACATAAGTAGTAAAGAGCCCTCTCCTTCCCTTGGTCGTTCTCTTATGCCCACAGCGCACCTAAAGAACCTTCGAGGGCTGTTGTATAAGGAATAATGGGCTTTCCCTTAACCGGAGCGGCCAACACTGGCGGGTTCTGCAGGTACTGCTTGATTTCATCCAGTGCGCCTTGGCATTTGTGATCCCAAATGAACGGGGTTCCCTTCTTCATCAGGTGACTGTAAGGGCGGCACTTACCAGAGAGATTGGCTATAAACCGCCGGATGTACGCGAGCTTCTCTTGGAGAGACCGCAATTATTTGAGAGTCCTTGACGGAGGCATTTCCATGATCGCCTTGATCTTTGACAGATCTATCTCGATACCTCGGTGTCGGATGATGAATCCTAGAAATTTGCCTGAAGACACCCCGAACGCGTATTTGAGAGGGTTCATCTTCAAGTTGTATTGTCGAAGACGTTGAAATACGATCTTTAGGTGCTCGAGATGTTCCTCGTATGATTTGCTTTTCACCACGAGGTCGTCGATATAGCATTCGACGATCTTGTGTATGAGGTCATCTAAGATCTTCGTCATGGCCCTCTGACAGGTGGCACCGGCGTTCTTTAGATCGAAGGGCATCACTTTGTAGCAGAATATGCCCAAAGGGGTCCGGAAAATGGTGTGCTTTTGGTCTTCGGGATGCATCTTTATCTGATTGTATCCTGATGATCTGTCCATGAAGGAGAAGACTTCGTGAGTGGACGTATTGTCTATCATCAGCTCGGTGACCGATACTGCGAAGTCTTCCTTCGGACAAGCTTTATTGAGATCCCGAAAGTCTACGCAGATGCGCACTATCCCATTTTTCTTCATTACCGGGACGATGTTGGCGATCCAATCAGGGTACTGAACTTCTTGGATGAAGCCAGAGTCGATCAGCTTCTTGACCTCGGCGTTGATGCTCATCTCAAACTCAAGCCGCATTCTTCTCGGCGCTTGTTTGATTGTTTTGACGTCCGAGGATATGGCCAGTTTGTGGATAGCAATCTCTGGATCTAGTCCCGGTATTTTGGAATAGTTCCATGCGAAGCAATCTTTATGCTGCATAAGCACGTCTTTTAGTGCAGCTATCCTTTCCTCAGACAGCAACTCACTGAAGAATGTTGGTCGCGGGTCACTTGCCGTCCCCAAGTCAATCTTCTTGAGCTCATCTGCAGTGGTATGTATTCCATCTTCCAGCTCTTTCGGCGCTGGTGGAAATTCTGAGATCACCTCGTCATCATCGTTTTCGAAGCACCAGGGGAGGTCATCCATATTCTCATTCCCTTCTTCTGACAGCGTTATCATATGACAGGTACGAGCTCGCTTCCAGGACCGATATTGATCCGGTTCCACCCCTGCTGTATGGGCGGCTTTTGGTTTGTGCTTCTGTGGCGGATTTATCCTCCAGCTGCTGGATAGTGCGAATCTGCCGAGCTGATATTGATCTTTGACCCAGTTCTTGAAGGTGAAGCAGTCTTCGAGAGGATGTCCTATTGCTCGGTGATAAGAGCAGTAATCTGGGTGGGAGGTCTCGTTGACTTGCTCGGGGTGTTTGGACTCCGGAAGTGTAATCATCTGATGTTTTATAGCGAGATCAAGTATCTTCCGTGTTTTGTTCTGAGGAAAAGAGTACGCTCGACTCATCTTCTTCATAAGGGACGAATCCAGATTGCTCGATTCCCGATCGCGTGGCTTCTTGGTCCCGCTTTATTGCTGCCGAGCGCCTTTCCCGCTCTTTAACCTGTTTCTGCCTCTGCGTCGGGCCTTTTGCACAGCAGGTTGACAGGGAGGAGCATTTTCATTTTTCGCAGCCTGTTGAAGAAGGCGTTGCGTCCTGGCTTTCTCATAGATGGCCATTTCACGGTTATGGTCGTCTCGAACTTTCTGACCCACTTCCCTAATAAGCTTGTCCATTCATTCTTCAAATGACGGAATCGGCATTTTGATTGCAGGATCTTGTTTTGGTGCGGGGCCGGCGTTTTCTGACAAGGCGTCCTCTTCTTCATCGAAGTTATATACGGCGTAGCTACCATGAACTCGTTCCCGTTTCCCGGATTTCACATATCCAAACCCGAGCGTTTCGATTTTCCCGTTGGGCAGCTTGCGCTGAGTTCCGGGGATATCCCAAATCCTGTTGTAGAACCGAGCTTGTCGAATGGTCTGTTTGAAGGGTACCCCTTGGCGCTTCAATAACCTTTTTAGTCCGTTCGTGTAATATCTGGGCAAACGGATGGGATGGAGCCTGTCAAGTGTAGAATCCATACCGTGCCAGATTTCTTTCTCCACTCTTGTTTCCGTGGACCAGTAGAATAGGATCGCCTTTTTACCCTTTCGCCTGGGAGGGACGTAAAATGTCTGCAGGTCTTGCACACTATAAGCTTCAAGTGCGTCGAGATCTTTGTAGTGCTCCCGCAGAATCATGGTAATTTGCAAACTCTGATTATCACCAGCGAATGCTTGTATTGGTGGCCGAGCAGAGAATATAGCATGGACCTCATCTTCTGAGTCGCTGCCAAAGATTAATTTAGGAGCGGACAGTCCCGGGTTGTTGCGTCGAGACGGCCCAGAATAAACTATCTCTTCTTCTTCTTCGGTATCACTCTCGAAGACAGGAATGGTGGTGATAGCTTTGTTCTCCGGCTTGTGACATCTCTCCGTGTCCTCGAAATCTGGCAAAAAGTATTTTGCATCTTCGTACTTGCGGACTTCATTCACGGAGAAAGGGTTCAACTCTCCCGTCACGGTATACTCGAGACCATCCTTAAAGTATTTCATACACTGATGTTGTGTAGAAGGGATGATGTTGTACTCGTGCAACTAAGGTCGGCCGAGCAAAGCGTTATAGCATGTCTTGGCGTCAATGACATGAAATTTAATATCCGTGACAAGTAGCCCGAATCGTAATGTCAATATCACAGACCCGAGAGTTCGCGATGACTGGGAGTCAAAACCGGAGATGGTGATTTTATCACAAGCGAGATTGTAAATCCCCGTCTCCATTCTAATAAATGTTTCCTATTCTCTGACTTCCAGTAGCTCTTTTCTTTTTCCTTCATATTTCGAACTGGTTGTTTAAGCTTAAAATTCATACTTTTCCAAACCCTAAAAGCCAAAACCCAAGACTTAAAACCAAAATTTTATCAATAAAATCCTAACCCTATATTTTAAAAAAAAAACCTAAGTTTCAGCCCGATCTACTTCCTTCAGCCACATTTTTTTTCTAAGTAAAATTCCTTAAAAACCCTAGCCGGCCCCTCATTCTTAGCCCAGCCACAAAGCTTTCTTTTAAAAAGAAATTTTTAAAACAGCCCCGGCCCACCCCCTTAAACTTCAGCCACTTTTGTTTTTATTTTTTAAAAGGGAATTCTTTTGGCCGGCCCGTCTCAACCTACAGCCCACAAAGTTTTTGGAAATTGTTTTTTTATTTTCTCGGCCCAAATCCCTGCGGCCCGTGACCATTTACCTCCTTATACCCGACCCGAACCCTCACTGCACTGTTCTTCTCCCTCTTCAATTTCCAACGGCTACCTCCTTTAACGCGCGCGCGACACGCCTCCTCCGCCGACGCCTTCGCCCTGCCGTTGCTCCCATGATTACAGCCTCGTCGCTCTCATCTCTCTCTCTTACTCACCTCGTCTCCAACTCACTCTTCATCTTCCTCCACTTCCACCGAGCCCCCAAATCCCCCTTAACCCACTGCCACCTCCACCCACGACGACGACGAACTCCCTCCAATTCCCTCCTGCATCACCTCACGTCTCCTCTGCCAACCTTCTCCTCCACGACTCCTCCCTTCATCACCCGAGCCCCCACCAGTCCTCACCTGCACACACAAACCCACTTCAATTTAACTCGACCACCTCACCCCATCGACGCCGGTGAACCCCCATCTCATCGGAACCATCCATCGACCTTCCACACCCTCAGCAGCACTCTCATCTCTTCAGACCCGACCCCCACTACTCCCCATCTCTCTCCAAAACCTTTCTTCCCAAACAATTTTCCCCCACTGCGAAACTGCCCTATGCACGCCGCCGGAGCGACGCCGTCGACCGTCGGCAACTCCAATACACTCGCTGTGGATCATCGAACATCCATCAACGTCTAGTGGCTGTGCAAACGACTCCGGACAACCCCGACGCGAGATCCACATCGAGATCGAGGCTCTCGGGAATCCGATACGTGGCGTATATCGTCCGTTCGCGACGACACGGTGGCCGTACGACCCCGAGGCATTCTCCAGGCAAGTGTTTACTTGCTTCATGTTATTATAGTCATGTTACACACCTAGATCACATAGTTTACGAACTTAATGATTATATATATATATATTGACCAAGGTGTTCGATGCTAGTCTCTCATGGATATAGCTGTTTAATTTGACGGAAACCGATACCTTCTGTTGGCCCATATAATGTTAAATATAGTGTATGAATCTCGCTGGAAAATACGAATGTTTGTAACGAAAACTGATACCCCCAAATATGCCGTTAAAACTGGAATTTTCTCGTGCCTGAAAACGAATAAAATCACCATAAATCATATGAATACTGGATTGAGACGTTCGAGGGCTTAAATCGAAGCCGACTCGATGAACTTTAACCCTATGGAAAATCCTAATGAATCCTGTTCTGTAATCATGATGATAACTGGGTCGGAACACGACTCTGGACTGCAGTCCAGAGCGTTTCTGATTAGTGTGTTCTGTCTAAAGTCCTGCGTCCCCGTGTTTCTTGAAATCGTGTGATACGGAACCTTACAGTAGTTATAAGATATTCCTGTTAGTGAAAGAAAACAAGTGGTCTCTTTCCGATTCATCGCAGTTTGTTATTTTAAACTTATTTTAAAAAGGCAGAACGTAAAGCTGTTCAGAACAATTTCTGAAATGACATTTGAGATTGAACTGTGTATAACTTTCAACGTACAGATGCGATTGAGGATCCGTCTGTTGCATTGAATACTCTATCGAAAACCCTAAATTTCATTTAACTGTGACATCACTAAATTCTGAGCCCAATTGGGTGCAATCCGTGTTGCGAAACGGACGTTCAGTTCTGAAATTGAAATTCCAGTCGCGAACACTTAAACTGAAACGGTTATATCTTGAAAACCGAAACTCCGATCGAACTGAAACAAAATTTGATGAATTCCTGACTGATTGTTCTATATATCTTACCTACATCATATTTGCTGAATTCGTAACATATTAATTTGTGTAATTCATTTTGGTTCGTGACATGCATATCAATTCATAACATACCGAGCTTATTTGGTAGTTTACAATACATATATCATATCCTTGTCATTTACACAGTGTTAGTGCGTGTGGACATTGCATTATCGTGAGTGATAGATGTTGATTTAGGAGTGACGAGTACACCAATGGAAAGTGAACATTCGTGACAATGATTGATACAGTGGATAGTGGTGAAACCGTGTCATTGGTATACTCGTACACAACTAGACCAATATCATAAATAGTGTAACCTGGGGGAAAAGGGGAAATCAAAGTGGAAAGAGTATCGTATTTAGCAGGACCGTGTTTAGAGGATGATCATTCGAACTGTGATACTTATACGTGTAGGACAGGATCTAGCGATCCGGCTGACAGGGTTATGTCCCGGGCATGTGGGCCGTTGTCTCGGGTATGTACGAGACTCCTGTTAAACATGATCCTCCTTCCACTGTGTGATTTCAAACATGACCTAGAGACCGATAGGGACACATAACATATTCTGCATCATATTGTGATATAGTGATTACTTGCATTATTCTCATACCAGTATTACCTCAATTACCTGTTTCATCTGATTTTAATAATATTATTATTTATGTCGCTCTGACGACCTGAGTATGCATGCTCAGATTCCGCGCGAGGACCAGCACCGGAGACGGAACTATCCTTTGAGTTCACGGAGATATAGTTGGTGTACCTTCTTCATTTACTGCTTTCCATAAAAGAGATTGTGAGATCGAACTTGGTTAGTTATTGTTTTATTATCTGTAATCTGTGAACAATGAAATCTTAATGTAATAAATTAGTGATGTGATTCCTTTGATACTGTGCTTTAATTACTGATTACCATGTAGTGCTAGAAGCCGAAGTGTGACTACGGCAGGATGATTCCTTGACCGTAGGAGCATGGCTGGCCTAGTCATCCCTCGTTTTCCGTATTTTGGGAAGCGGGGCGTGACAGAGATGCTGGACGCTCATGCAGATTTCCTTCAACACCCGTACATTAAGGAGATTGAAGGAGGATCCATTATCGACCAGGATTTTACCTATCTTGATATCGTGACAGTATTCGGAGACATATAGGGGACGGTTGTGGTCGCACGTCCCGAAGAGAAGGTCTTCATCACCGAAAGTGACATCGGCTGTGTGCACTTCTTCCAGCTCGTCCTTCATCTTTTCTTCGGCGAGGAAAGTTTGGAATTGCTCGGGCTCTTGCAGTGCCTTGATTAATGAATCTCTTGCTTCTTTTGATAATAAGAGGGCGTCGAGAATGCTGAGCTGAGAGGGTAGCTTCCTCAAGTGCGCCAGAACGTTATAGTCCACCTTACTCTTCTTTGGCGGGTCCTTGGCGGTCAGTTCTTTCATGACTTGGTCATCCAGGGCGATATCCTCAGAGACCTTTTCTTTTCCCTTATCTTTTCTACTCGTAGGTCCGAAATTCTTTTCTGGAAGTGTGCGATTGCGCAGCTGAATATTTTCACAGGCCTTTGGTTATTCCTCATTCCCCAAGGTGGATTCTTTAAAGAGAGGGCCCAGAGCCATTTCCTCGTCAGAGTTGCTCCTAAATGTGAGAACCTGCGATCCTTCGGCGTTGACTGTGCGACATTTACCGGTAGTTTTTTTATGCTCCTCGGTCGTACTTCTCTGCTCCTGACGAGTTTTGTGTTTCATCCGTTGGCGGTTAGCAACATATCCCTGCTACCATCTTTTAAAAGCGTCGCACTCTTCGGTAGGGTGTGAAATCTTTCGATGGTATAAGCAGTAGCTAGGATGTGTTTCTGCTCCACCGGGAGTATTTCCTTCGGAGGGTGGTAGCTTCATTCCCATTGATATGGCTTTAGCAAACCTTTTCCTCGTCTTGAACTTGTTTTTATCTGCGACAGATATCCTTTGATTCGGCGGGAATGTCTCGACTCTTTCGTCCAGTCGCCGGCGTTTGGGCTTTTCAAATATGGCTATCTCACGCTCCCGATTGGCTTTAATTTTTAGATGAATCTCATTCAGGAAGGCGTCGATCATTTCGTCTGACGGCCATAGAAGTTCCGGCTCGGGACCTGCCCCCAGTCTCTCTGTGCAAGGAGCTTCTTCGTCGTCTGTGGACGAGTGAGAGATCACATGACAACTTGCTACGCAATCCTCAGATCCATCCGACGAGTCTTCTCCATCATCTTCGTCCTCAAGGACGTGGCCAAGGAACTCTTGAAGCGTGATTGGGGTTCGTACCTTCTGGTTGTACTCTTCCAGCGCGTCAATCTGTTTCTGTAGGTCCGTGCGCTTGTCACCAGGCTTCACGGGCTTCTTGGATTTCTTCTTCCTTTTTGAAGATTTCGACGGCTGGGTGTGAACACTCTGGCTATCACCACCAATCTTTGGAGTTGGGCGCGGCTTCAGCATCCCTTCGATTATCTGGGGTTCTAGCGGGTTCTTCCACTTGATCATCGGGCATGTCTGAAGCTCATTCAGCATCCTTTTGGTTTTGGCTGAAAGCACGACTTCCCATGGAGCTTCTTCAACAAAAGAACACGTTGCCCCCAGTGTGTCCGTCTTCTTAGGAGTGTGCGGTTTTGGTGGGTTTACCTTCCACTTTTCGGACAGCGCAAACTTGCCTTGTAGGTATTGATCCTCGATCCATCCCTTAAAGACGAAGCAATCCTCGATCGGGTGGCTTATCGTTTGGTGGTAAGGACAATAATTGGGATTATTCATTTCGCTGGGTTGCAGTGGTCGTCTTGGATTCGGCAATGTGATAAGCCTGTTGCACATCGCCAGCTCGAACAGCCTCTTCGTTTTGTCCCGTGGGAATGAGTAAGGACGCTTCATTTTCTCATTGTAATAGCGCCGTCTCTCCTCCAGTTGATCTGCTAGCTTTGGGGCACTGGGCTGCTGTTGGGTGTTCGCAACGAAGGTTGCCTTCCCTTTACCCTTGTCGTTCCGCGGTTCCGGTTTCGGGGGAGACGGTCTGTGACCCATTTGATCCATCTGGGCTAGCTTGTCGATTAAAGCATAGAAGGTGGTCGGTTTGAAGAACATCATGAACTATGAAATAGTTGCATGAGGGTCTAGGGTTCCCACGAACATGCCCACCACTGGGGCTTCTTCGATGCGCTGTTCACACTTCGACCATAAATTCCACCATCGGATTGCGTACTGAACCCATGTCTCGCCCGGTTTCACCCTGGTATTGATCAACGCCGTGATTGGAGTACGCTCGCTGGCGCTTGCGAAACGCTGCGTAAACAACAACTCCATTTCAGTGAAAGTTTTGACGGAGTCATTTGGAAGTTCAGAGTACCACTCAAATGCCGTCTCCGATAAACTGCCGACGAATTGGCGAAGCAAGAGCCTATCATCGCCGCCAGTGTTACCACAAAGAGCCCTGAACTGGGCGACATGTTGATGGGGATTGCCTGTCCCCTTGTAGATATGGAATTTCGGGATCGTGTAACCCGGCGGGTACTTTATATGGTCATACCAGCCCGGATATGGTCGCCCCGTTTTGACGACTTGGTCGGCCGCTTCATTTGCCTGGTGAACTCGTATCTGCTGAGCTATATAGTCATCCAGGGCAACTTTAGAGATTGTTTCCTCTTTGGCTGTTGACAGAGCTGGAGGTGGATTTAATGTTTCTTCTCTGTCGTCTTTGAGGATAATCGGAGGATCTTCAGCTGGAGGGTCCGGCTGTATCATCATGCCCACCATGTCTTGGAACAGAAGAGCCATTTGCTTTATATTGGACGCTTGTTCTGCAGCCTCCTTGTCCTTCTTTTCGAGCATTCTCCGAAGGAATTCAGCAACGGTTTCGTGCTCGTGACGTTGTTCTGACGACGCCTCCGGGCTTTCTTTTGGTCCGGTGAGTGCGACCATCGCAGTTAGCATCTCTTGGAGCTTCTGCTGCTGTTGTTCTGGGCTCTTGTGATGGATCGGGTGAGTGGTCGGTGGCCCGTAGAGGTGCGGCTATCCTCCTTCCCGGATGCCATGTAGATGGTATGCACCACCATGCCCCCAGACTTAGGGCGTTTGGGTTCAGTGTCTTTGACTTTTGTCGCAGACACGGGGATCTTCTCCGACCTTCTCTTCTTATGAGCGGTCGAAGTTGAGGGGGCCGTAGCAGTGGGCACCAAAATAGCTTTCCGTGACTTGGCAAGATGGCTTTCTTCCTGTTGGTCTTTCAGCTTCTTCTGCCGGCGGGAATATTCTTGATCCACCACCGAGTTTCGGACCTGCCGCCAGACCTTGTAGATCTTGGAGAACAGCCGCTGAGGGGATTGCTCTGGTTTGGCTTTCGCAACATTCTCCAATGGAGGAGGAGACCTTTTCAGTATGGTGGTAGGAGAATTCCTACGCACCTTATTTAGCAGCTCAAAGCTGTTCCCAGTTGGAACAGCAGCATTAATTTCCGCCGTCGGGGCTGGTGGAGTTAGCCCAGAAGGGGAGTTGCCCCCTGACTTCCTCACTCGGCGCCAGTGGCGACGTCGAGCGTGTCGCGCTGATGGAATTGGCTCGGTGATGGGGATGGTCTTGTCTTGCCCCCTGTTCAGATGAGGGGCCGCTGCCGGTGTCAGCCTATTAAAGACTGATGTCCTTTGAGTAGCAGGAGCAGGAGTTAGGACGGTCAGTCTTGTAAAGACCGACCCCTTAGCCGGAGAAGCCGCCTTGGTGATTTCAGGAGTAGGGTTGGTTACCCTCTTCGGAATAACCTTCTCTGGGACTGCAAGCTTCATCATGGACCCATCTGAACTTTGGCCCAATCTGGAGAAGACCGAGGCGCTGGAACTGGACGACCCGTTGAGAAGGGCCGCATTAGCTGTCAGCCGATCGAAGACCGACTCCTTGGGAGCTTCCGGTACGGGAACTGGGGTGCTGAAGCTTGTTGGCGGAAGCATGGTTCTGAAAAACAGCTCTGTGGTGGCTTGAGTGACCTGTTCCACGGGCATCGTGAACAGGGACGCCGCTTGAGGTCCATAAGCTACACCTCCAGGTGAGGTGGAGCATAGGTTGCAGTTGCAGTTGGAACATCTTGTACAAGTGGACGCCATTGATTTTCTGCTTTCTGCAACAAGCAAAACGCCAAATCTTAGTACCTTGAAACCCAAGAGCAACCATTAGCAAACCGCGATTGGTTCGCGAACACGACATACGAAGTGTGGAGTGGAAAGAGGAAAAGGTCCCACCGGGCGTGCCAGAATCTGTTCCCCTCCGAAAGACGCGGCGAAGATACGGCGGACGTCTTGCGTGAAATTCGGGGCAGATGCTAATTGGTGCTATCCGTCCACCTCTCCGAGAATGCCAAGTTGATTTATGGCACCGTGTATCGAAGGTTTAAACGCATGCGTCCGATGTAGCAGATTTCGTCAGATTCCCCCTCACTTGAGGGGTTTTTGATTGTAGGGCGCTCTTCCCTGCAGGCGCAAGCCCCTGCAGTTAATTACGCTACCGCATCGCGGTAACAACTTTCTCTTTCTCCAGATGGTCATTTCGTGTCGTGGGTGTTTGTTTTGTGTTCGGTTGCCCGTGGATTGTATACGGAGACTAAGTTATGTTGTCGCCCGTAGGGCGTGGACTAGTCCAAATCCGTATCTATCTTAGATTTGGGTTTGGGGGTTTGGGTTTAAGGATACGTTAGCCTCATTTGAGACTAAGATCAACTTAAACGTTTGTTAAGGATACGTTAGTTTCATTTCAGACTAAGATCAACTTAACCGTTTGTTAAGGATACGTTAGTCTCATTTCAGACTAAGATCAACTTAACGGGATCGTTTAGATCCAACAAAAGAGCATTTGGGCTCTATTGTTTAGTTTAGGGACATTGCGGTCGATTACCAGTTTAAGAACATGGTGGTCCATTGTTAGTTTAAAGACATCTCGGTCAAGGTTAAGGACAGCATAGTCCATGGATTTAAGGACCCCACAGTCCAATATTAGTTTTAAGAT
The DNA here is from genome assembly GCA_030015575.1 of Agapanthus africanus. Taxonomy (NCBI): domain Eukaryota; kingdom Viridiplantae; phylum Streptophyta; class Magnoliopsida; order Asparagales; family Amaryllidaceae; genus Agapanthus; species Agapanthus africanus. The sequence goes on from CM057337.1 coordinate 846,581,911, forward strand.
ATCACGGTCAAGGTTAAGGACATCATAGTCCGTGGATTTAAGGACTCCACAGTCCAATGTTAGTTTTAAGACATCATGGTGAAGGTTAAGGACCTCATAGTCCGTGGATTTAAGGACTCCACAGTCCAATGTTATGTATGGTTGTCGGGACCCGTCACCTCTTTGAAGACGTTGATGAATTATAACGACGAATATCAGAGGAGTGAAGAGATGCACTCTTGAACCAAGATGGATTAAATGATCTGTAAACTAATTTGGAACCAAGACCAATTAATTATATTATGAGCACATTGGCTCAGTTAAGTCTGAATTGAGGACTTATGGCCAATTTGGGCTAAGTCCAATTGAGTTTGACATATTGACCCTTTGTTGGACCATTAATCTATTTTTTTGGGTTCAAGCCCCCATTATTTAGCAATGCTAAACATTTTCATCTTTGATTTCCTCAATTTTGAGATTCAATCGAAGGGGAGGCTTTGCCTCTGGAAAATTAGCCAAGTTGGCTAAAAGTAGTGTTAGACAATAGGATACAACAGTGTTAAATACTGGAGATAAAGCTCTCAGATTAGTGTTAAACACTAGAGGATAACAGTGTTAAACACTGGAAATAGGATTCTCGAATGAGTGTTAAACACTAGAAGATAATCAGTGTTAAATACTGGAATTAAGATTCTCAAATTAGTGTTAAACACTAAAAAATGATCAGTGTTAAACACCGGGAATAAAGCTCTTGAATTAGTGTTTAAACACTAAAAAAAAGGGTCACGTGGGGACACGTGAGGGCGCCCAAAGGTGGGGCCAGATCTCCTTTTCTTCGTTCTGCAATTAAGTGTTAAACACTTTTTATATTTTACTTTGGAGCATCACGTGCTGACACGTGAGGAGGATTCATGCACTGATTGTTAGAGCGTCTGCCAAGGGGTCACGTGGGAACACGTGAGAGTGCCTAAGGCCTTTATTTCTTTTACTTTTTCTCTCTGTGTTTCGGAAGTCACGTGGGGCACGTGAGGCGTTGCCTCCGAGCTCTTTCCTCCTTATTTCTGTGGATCTTTATAGGGGTCACGTGGGGACACGTGACCCTGGTTCTTTGCATGTTTGAAGATCTTTTTATCTTTTTAAGAATTAAATTCTTCATAGGGTTAAACCCTAATTGTAATTCTGGGGGGTTAATGCCCCTCTTATGAAAGAATTAAATTCTTATGCAGGGTTAAACCCTAATTTTCTTTTTAGAGGAATTAAATTCCCATATATGTAAAGAATTAAGTTCTGGCATAGGGTGAAACCCTAATTTCATTTTTAGAGGAATTAAATTCCTGTGAGCTCGAGAGAATTAAATTCTCAATTAGGGTTAAATCCTAGATCTGTCCATCTTGAAGGAATTAAATTCCTATAATTTTGGAGAATTGAATCTCATATAGGGTTAAACCCTAATTTTATTTTGGAAGGAATTAAATTCCTATAGCTTTGGGAGAATTAAATTCTCTAAACTCGATTTCCCCTCTAAGTTTTGGATCTGCATGGCAGGATCTCAACCCGATGAGAATTAAATTCTCAACTTATGGGGAGATGTGCTCTTTGCAGATTCTCAACCAGAGGAAGAAACTAAATTCTTTGCAAAAGAGTTAAATTCTTAGATTTTTGAGAATTAAATTCTCTTTTTTCTGAAGTTTTGATCCCCTTTCTTTTTCTCACCTAGGTTTTTCTTTCTGAATTTTCAAGATGCCAAAATTCTCTCCAAAGTTTTCTCTCCAAAATTCTTTATCTCTCCTTCTCTTCTCTTGGCTCCTATTTATAGGAGGAGGAAAAGAATCAATTTGTTTAGCAAATCTCTCATTGAAAGATTTGATTTGTTTTCATCATTAATCCGAGCCTTTAGATTACTAGGCGAATTTTATTCACCTTTGGATGTTTAATCCAAAGATATTCTATTTGTTATTTCGGTGAGATTTAGGGAGATCTTTCCTTATTTAAGATTTTTCCATAAACTGGTGATTTTTAATCACCCTTGGATTTTTAATCCAACGGTTCTCCATAATTCTTCTCCATTTTGGAAAAATTTAAATGATCTTTTAGAATTTAATTCTATTAAACCGTGAGACTTTTAAAGCCAGTCACATGTTGACACGTGACCTTTGGTCACGTGTGAGCATGTGACCCCTGGTCACGTGTAAGCACGTGACCCCCGAATGGACTTCTCTTCTCTGCGCTATTTTGCGCTGCTGCTTTAACCGTCACGTGTCAACACGTGACCATTGGTCACGTGTGAGCACGTGATGCTTTTTTTGAAGTTTTTCCTGATTTTTAAGCAGGGAACAACTGGGATGAACCTTATTTTTTTAAGTATTGTTCCGATCAAATCATTCGCAGATGTGTCCCTGACGATGAATTCAAGAGTGTATTATCATTTTGTCATGATCAGGCATGCGGCGGTCATTTTGGTCCTCGAAAAATGGCGGAGAAAGTTTTGCAATGTGGCTTTTATTGGCCAACATTATTTAAAGATGCATATGATCATTGCAAAACTTGCCCACTGTGTCAACACTTGGGTTGGATTTCACGTAGAAATGAGATGCCGCTCCAACCTATCTTGGTTGTGGAGATATTCGACGTTTGGGGTATTGATTTTATGGGCCTTTTTCCCAACCCTTTTAGGAATTTATATATCTTGTTAGTGGTTGATTATGTCTCAAAATGGGTGGAAGCAATGCCCTGTCGCACTAATGACAACAAGGTTGTTATTAAGTTCCTTAAGAAAAATATCTTTTCGCGGTTCGGACACCCTCGCGATATAATTAGCGACAACGGGACGCATTTCTATAATCGGTCTTTCGAGGCTTTGATGCGGAAATATGTAATTAACCATAAATTTTCTACGCCCTATCATCCCCAAATAAGCGGGCAAGCTGAGATCTTAAATAGGCAGATCAAGCAAATTTTGGAGAAGGCGGTTTCTAAAAACCGTAAAGATTGATCAACCAAATTGACGGATACTCTTTGGGCATTTCGTACCGCTTATAAGACCGATCTTGGTATGTCTCCATACCGCCTTGTGATTAGGAAGGCATGCCACCTTCCAGTCGAAATCGAACATAAAGCAATGTGGGCTATAAAAGAGCTAAACTTCGATTTTGATCAAGCCAGCAGTTATCGGAAGATGCAATTGAATGAGCTAAGTGAACTCCGCGATGAAGCTTACGATAATGCGGTGATAGTAAAGAACCGGACTAAAATGTTTCATGATAAAAACCCTTTTAGAAAAACTTTCACACCGGGACAACAAGTCTTTCTTTACGATTCCCGTCTCCATCTTCATACGGGTAAGCTTAAATCTCGTTGGAAAGGATCTTTTGTGGTGCGGTATGTATACCCGCACGGGGCGGTAGAAGTTGAAAATATTTAAAAAGGTTCAATTTTAAAAATAAATGGACATAGATTGAAACCGTATTTTTCTGCTGACTCAACGGAGGTGCTCCTGTTTTTACAGGAGCCGCTTTATCATAACTAAATTTCCTCCGCCTCACCTCCATATCTCGTTAACATTGTCTCATCTTAAGAATGGAGGTGAGTGAAATATGATTTAATTGAATATCCGTGCGTGCCAAAGCATAAGTTTGGGGGTAGTTTTCATTTAACTATTATTTTACCCCTTTCATTTTCTCTCCCCAAGTCTGCAGGTCTATGCATTCAAAAAACAATATCAGTGAGGACACTGCTGAAAACAAGTTTGGGGGGAGGTTTGTATTAATTGAACTACAGTTTGGCACTAGGCACCATGCAAAAAAAAATTTGATAATAAAAGATTAGAAAGTGAAGAATTACATATGAAAGATATGAATAGTTTAAGAAAAGCAAGGAAGTTAGATATTTTCTTAAATGAAACTAGTAATAAGTAGTTATGAGCCGTTGTCCCAAGGGTTAGTAAGATGAAGGAAATTACTAATTTGAGGATAAAATTAAGTCTGAAAAATATTCCTTATTCTTGACGCCAAACATTTGAACGTTGATACCCTATTATACGCGCTTACACACATCTTGAAACTTGGGATAGTAGAGAATATCTTGAAATGTTCTTGTCTAAAAGCCTTAGTATAAAAAAAGTATAAATGGTGAAGGAAATAAAAATGAACACTGGTTTTGTAATTACCAAGGCAGCATAAAAAAAATATAGCAAGGGTGCTTTATCACCTAGTGCCTTAGATGTGTGTGTAATTTTCACCATCTTTCTTTTATTATAGGATTTTGTGGGTGTAATCCACTGAAAACCCTCAGGAGACAACACTCCTCCTACTAGGGTCACCTAGAGCTTTAACGGCTTATTGCACGTGCTCAGTGCAATCGTGTTGCCTACAAAAGTGTGCTGCTTAAGTTTTTCTTTTTCTCTTTCTCTTGAATAACGAGCTTGCTCGGGACGATCAAAGTTAAGTTTGGGGGTATTTGTTCAATCGAAAATATTGTGCATTTGATATGGCATTTTCCTTATTATTTTTATATAATAAAAGGTGTTTATTATAAATATGACACATATGAGGGTTTATCTGTAAAAATACTATTTTCACGTGTTTATATATTATAATTAACATTATGAAGGAAAATGTAAGCATGTAATATCTATGTAATATTTAGTCCATTTAAATATGCATACCATATCAAATATTTTTGACCAATTCTCTTAAAACTATAATATCATGTCAAATGGTTAAGATAATATCTCAATAAAAACAAATTCTACTAACATTATTTATTGAGATATGGTGCAGAAATTATTCTAGGACTGAAATCAAGGAAATCCGAATTGGCGAGATCAAATCTGCCGAAATATTTAAGTAAATCGAAGAAATCAATTCTGGCAGAGACTTAGAGAAGATTTTCAAAGTCCATATATTCGAAAGATCACCATGTGTCAGAGAGATGAAGCCCCAGAAATTTGAGCCAAAGATCCCACCAAAGCGCGGCTAAACCGCGGCCAAAACCCACTATTGGCGGCGGATCCACGGCCTGTTAGAGGAGTTAGGATATGGGATTTTCTACGCATGATTGTCTCAACAAACCCTAACTTATAGAATCTAGGGTTTCTAACTTATAGAATCTAGGGTTTTCAACTTTTGTGACTATAAATAGAACCGAGAGCCTCTTGGAAAAATCATCAAACCGACGCGATCACGAAATCCACGCCGGTTCAAGAATCCTGGTTGATCATCGACAGTTCATCTACCTCCTTAAGAAAAGATCGAGAAGCAAACTATGGTTTTGTAATCATTTTCTAAAGGAACAAAGTATACTTGATCTTATTGATTAATAAAGATAGTTTTATTCTATTGCACTTTATTTTCTTCATGATTTCTATCTTTTCTTTTTCCAACATGCGCGAGTAATTCTTTGCTTGTTAGGGTTCGTAGGATTAGGGTAGATTAATGGATGATGAAGATCCTTAAACACTTTTTACGTCCTATAAAGTTTATAAACTTTACCAAAAGAATCATTAAGATCCTAATCGGGCGTGCTACCAATTCATTGGGAGCCACGACCGCGATTAGAGATTAGATTAACGATTGTTTTGGTAAAGGCTAGACATGAACGGAGATCCATGCCAAGGTAGGGGTTAAGAGTGGGAACCCTTTTCCCATCCAGAAATCCTAATCTACATGCATCACTGTCGATCTAGTTTTAAATCTATTAAAGAATAAGAGGAGTAATCTTTAATTAATCATCCATGACTACTAAATCTTAACGAACCCTACAAGCCCCCTTCTAATATAAAACCTACATCCGTAGTTAATCTAGATCTATATCCTGCATCCATGTTTGACGTGGATCTAGAATCTACAACCATTCTTCACCATTCTTTATTCTTCCCCTTTTTCAACACGTCTAAAGTAAGATTAAAAGATTAAACGTTTCCCTGAGGACGACCCGTACTCATCTCGGTCTAGCTACACGCGACACCGTTATTGATTGCGGTTATTCTACAAACACAACTCTAAAAACTTCAACCAATCACATTACAAGAGATGGATGGCTACAACCTTTGTAGACCGTGTCCTTCTCTTCTAAAGCTCCGGGTTGTAGTCCACACGACTCCATTAGGCTCCACTTGAATGTTGAACGAACTTCCTTCGATGACCTTCGTGCCGAAGATGATCCACCCGAAGTCCGCTAATCCAAGCTACCTCTTCACCAAACTCTTTAGTGAAGTAAACACACTACACCAAAGCGCTAATCTAGTGTAGGATGGTGAAGTAGGGGTGTTGTTTGCTCACTAAGGTTCTCACAAGCTCAAGGGTTCACAACTCAAGTGAGTGATTGAGCTTGGAGGTGGAGGTGAAGAAGATGGAGAGAGTTAGAGAGCAACTCATCACATGAGCTCTCGAGTCAAGAAAATAATCTCAAGTCAAGAATGAAGTCTAGAATGGCTCATCAAAGCTCACCCCTTATTGAAGCATACAATTTTTAACACTTAAAAATTGTAGCCATACTTCAATAGTGCAAGCAAATGAATATAAAATAGAATAAGCCATGCTATGTTCCATACCACAAAAGTCTTCCCATTTTCCACCTCAATTTCTATTTTCTAAAAATAGAGAAAACCATGCCATGCTTCATATAATATATATATATATATATATATATATATATATATATATATATATATATATATATATATATATAAAGATAAGCATATAATTAGTGAGCAATAATATTAGTCAATATACATTAATTATATCAAATATAAATATATATCATATTATTAAATTAACACTTGATTTAATAATCCGGTTATATCATATATAACCGATTAATATCATTTATCTGTATATCACATTATCAAATCAAGACTTAATTCAATAATCCGGTTATATCACATATAATCTAACTGATAACAAATAGCCGACAGATTACAATACGGTATCTCATACTTGTATTTAATCAGGCCCCCGCACATATCAACATATGTGCCCTACTTCGTTTTGTTTGAACCAGGAAATTTCTATGTGGGGCTCTAAAGACTCGTTAATACGCCAGCAGAAAGTGATGATCACATCAATCACCCACAAGCCGTCAGCGGTACTAGCTGGACGTAACGGCTACCTAGGTATTGAGCGATTAGAAGATCAACAAACAAGCTTGTTCAAACTCCCATGAAGCCTATAGTTAACACTTACCGTACAGTCCGGTCTCTTCGTCTGATATGTCGCATATCGAGTCTGGGGTGGAATCGTCAGACCCCAATAACTTGATAAGTCATGCTGATATAAGGCCTATAACGATACGAGAAACTACTGATAACACTTACCAGTAAATCTCATCTACAGTCCTGGCCAGGGACTTCCTGTTATAGCCAATCGAGTATAGCGCAACATCAACTCTCTATACCGGGACAGACAAAACCCATCCTATCGCTCATTGCCTCCATGTGACTCGGGACTGTACCCAAAATCCACCTGTTTGCACGACTCCTTTGAGCCATGGTAGGGAGGAAATCAAAGCACAGTGGGAACCACACAAGACTCTATGACGATTTCGGGTCTACAGACTAACATGTACCAGTGTCACCAGAGGACTGCTATCTGACGATAGGTATAGTACCATCTAGGAGTTCTCGGCGAGTCATGTTCGGTGTACCCATTCTCTAATAAGTACCTGTATACAATCTTTGATGTCAAACACCAATGGATATGGGATCAACCATCACCCTATACATGGTCAAGAAACGTACACACTATTCTACTCTGGAATATCGATGCCATGTCTCGATATTCTCTCGACTAGGAACAAATGAAGGATGTGCTTGTGGACTACCCAGGTCCCAGCAGCATGATCCGCATCATTGTCCTGGTAGTCAAGCCTACATCCTAAGGGCTTTATCAACATGTATATGAGAGACAATATAATAATACCAGTGAACATGTTAAGATAAAAGCAACCAGATAACATACTATTATGTCGAGTAAGAAAGTCCTCCATATATATGTCCAAGCATCCACTATATCATACAATAATGGCCTCTAGGGCATACATATCACTAACAATCTACTTGGCAACCGTCTTGTGTCGTGAATTTCTAAGAAACAAAATTCAGTAGCTCCATCCACCGAAATACCGCGGAATCTCACACCAAATAGTTCTGGAGGGGGGTGAATAGGACTACACATACAATATACCCAAATTAAAAATACTATACAACACTTGCTATTATAAAACACAATTACAAAGAGATATGGCATCAAGCAATACTACAATTGTGAACAAAGAGCATATAGCAAGAAAGAGCAATATCAAGTACAAGAAATGAGCATAAAGAGCAAGTAGGGAACAAACATGCGATTGACCAATTTCTAAGCAAATAAACAATATAAAGTAAGAGAGAAATTACAAATGCAAACATAGGTCGATTTAGAGTGGTTCGGGAGATCCCCAAGTCCACTTTCTTTAGGCGTACGAGCCCGTTCCACTAAACACGTCTCCACCGAGACTCTCACGCTGCGCACCCGCAACCAAACACGTTTTCACCGAGACAACACGTTGTTCGACACACGAGTAACCCTTCACTTTACAAGCTCTCCACTCTTACAAAGGCACCCTTGCATTCAAGGATCCTCATATAAAGAAAAGGAAAAATTCTCTCACTCTTCTCTCTTACAAAGGCACCCTTACACTCAAGGATCCTCATACAAAGACGAGAAGAGGGTTTACAATGAAGCACAATACTCTCAAAAAAGTTTCTTTCAAAGATCTCTCTCTAATACTCTTACAAAGTATGGATGATCAAGTCAAGCTCTTGAATTTTTTGTGTGTGAGAATGAATTTGGATAGCAAATTGAAAACTCTTTTAAACTCTCACAAGAGATGAGATATTTCTTTTGAAAACCACTTTAGAATATAGGCAACTGAAATCTCTAAGTGATTGGAGCTCAAAATACCAACACAAAACCTTTTTATAGCCCCCAAAGAAAACTAGCCATTATGGGTCAAAGTCAGCAGAAAACGCACACGACAGACGTCTGAAGAACATCGGGGCAGACGTTTGGCCTTTTAGAAAAAGTAACCCAGCGGCTATATTTTTCACAAAATCTTAACTGCGTATGTTTGAAGTTCAAATAGGCAGACGTCTGAAGTAGAAAAAGTTTTGGCAAAAACATAACATCAGACGTCTGCCACAATGAGCCGTAGACGTTCGTGTTCCTTACTGGGAACCACAGAGCCAAAACCAGACGTCTGAAGTTCAGATGGGCAAACGTCTGAAGTTTAAAATTGCCATTTTGAAACTCTTCATCAGACGTTTGGTCCACTGACCTTCATACATCTGTCTCATCTCAATTTTGAAAATCTATCTGAAATATCATATATCAACAATGCGCAGACGCTTGAATTTCAACAAGGTAGACATCTGGCTAAGCACAAAACAACAATTTGGGTTTTGAATGAATACGAAAACTTTAAACTTGAAAACCCGATGTTTGTAAAACTTTTTTGCAGTCATGTGTGAGTGCTCAAGAGCTCTAAATGATATAACCATGATCTTTAGAGTACTTATAAAGATTCCTATGTCGGTTTAGCAAATCTTCAAATTCTTGAATCCTTATCGTCTTTAGCTCTTGAATCTTGACATTACGCTTGGCTTGAATTTTGCGTTGGTCGATTGATCTTCAATTTGCTTCGACACTTGATACTTTAAACTCAAACGCGCATTCCCAAACATCTTCAAGTCGATATACGCATGCACAAATCTTGAAATTCGACTTTTGACGCTTTAGCCTCGGACTTCGGATTCTTAGCAATCCATAGCTTTAAGGTGCAATTTAAGAAGCTCTCGTCCGAATCCTTCAAACTCCATTTAAATATGATGTTTAAAATTAATATCCTCCATCCTCCATTAGATATATCGGTTAAGCTCAATAACCTCCATCATCCTTTATACACTTGTGTCTTGAGATATCCTAAATATCTTGAAAAGCAGTCTCTTAACGACCGAGCACATCATATACAGTGTTATAAAATATAAGCAAGTTAATAAGCACAAGTATATGACCATTCATTATTTCGATATCACAATTATGAAAAGTGTATTAACATCAAGATAAAATTCAAACTCAAAACATGAGATATTGATATACTAACTATATATACATGGTATAAGAGAAACAAGATATAAATCACATGTATATACAAATTATATTGTGAATTACCAAAACAATGAATGAGAGTAATATATCGATATTAAAAATATAACATAAGTATAACATGAGATATTGATGTATTACTCGGTATACACAACATATATGATAAGCAAGTTAAACATCAAGTGTATATGGGTTTAGTGTCGATATGAAAGGCAAGATAAGTAAGTGACACTGGACGAACCATTCATATTTAAGCTATCATCAAAACTAAATATATAGATTATCAAAATCCATAAGCTATCATCTACGGCCGAGGAAGAATACATCGCGGCTGGTGCGTGTTGTGTACAAACTTTTTGGATGAAATACACTTTAAACGATTATGGTGAACATTTTTCAAAAATTCCAATTTTGTGCGACAACACTTATACTGTGCATATGACTAAAACGCGGACCAACACTCGAAAACTAAGTATATAGATATTCGTTATCACTTTTTGCGTGATCATTATCACAAGGGCGATATTATTCTTAAGTATGTGCCAACTGAAGATCAATTAACAGATTTTCATGAAACCCTTGGATAAGGATCGTTTTGCTAGAATTCGAGGATCCCTGAATTTAATAGATATAGATGCATGATTTTATGGTGTTTTTGGATTGATTTTGTAAGATTTGAATCTTGATTGATGGTTTGGAAAATGATTTTGTGAAATTTAAGATTATATATATATATATATATATATATATATATATATTCTTGGTATTCGATGTGTTTTGATATGACCTAAAATAACTCCTAAGTTAACTTTGCCGAATGACATCTGCAACCATTTTAGGGGAAATCGGTTGTGGATTTCATTATCATAATGAATCTTATTCACGAGTCTAGCAGAGACGTTTCAAAATCCGTAACGGGATATTCAATTCATCAAGTGATAAATGAAGTTAAATGGTCTATAGCATGATTTTTATGAGATTTGATGGTAAAATGGTTTTCAAAACTTAATACTATATTTTTTATAAGTCTCCAATCCTGAGAAGTAGATAAACAAACGAGAGTACGCTTATTTTTCTTGATATATCATGTTTCAGATTTTGTGACATCTCAACTTCTCTTGAGACGTTTCAAAAGCTCTTCCTCCTATTCAGTTTCTGACTTTCTGAGCATATTTTTTTTGATCCGTCTCAAACTTTGAATATTTTTTCCTACATAAGTCACTGATCGTATGAGCCGGTTCAAAACATTACTGAGCCATCTCAACCTTATTTTCTGATACTTTTGAAATCCTTTTAAGGAGGGCCCTCTCTCTCTCTCTTCTTTCTTAATCCATCGCGCTCTTTCTTACTTAAACCCTAGTAACCAAAAACACTCAACTCCTTAGCCAATTTCCTTCAAGTTTTTCCACGGCCGCTCGTCGACCCCCTCTCAATTTTCTCGATTTCTTCGACCTCATCTGTGCTCATGGCCCCGAGGACGATAATTTGAAAGGAAAAAGTAAAGAAACCCTTGATCCCTCATAGCTCTAATTCCGATGTGGAGTTGATCTCAATAATCGAAGCGTGTACATCGCACTCCAGGAACAGGTGGCATAAACTTCAAACAAATTATGAAGATGCCTCCAAGAACTATTTCTAAACCTAGAGGTAATCTACGATCTTCGTCAATTGTTTCAACTCCTTCATCGTCTATACCTTTACCTGCACCTGAACCTATTCCTACACCCCCTACATCCTCTGCTCCCTTATCATTTTCATCTGGAATTACTTTTACATTCGTTCGCACCTTTGACACTCGTTATCACAAATACGGCCGCCTTGAGTTTCTTATGGCAAATATGCAACGCAAGGTATCAACCGGGTCGGTTATCAAGTTTGATGATCTAGAGGATTGGCATGTTAAGTCTCTTAGTGAACACCAAGGTTGGATGGATTTTCTCTCTCTCAATTGCATGACCATGTTCCCCTCCGAAAGACGGCGCACAGGACGGCGATGTCCTAACGCTGAGATTCGGGGCAGATGCTATTTGGTTTTATCCGTCCACCTCTCCGAAGATGCCAAGTTGATTTATGGCACCGTGTATCGGAGGTTTAGACGGATGCGACCGATGTAGCGGACTTCGTCAGATTCCCCCTCAGGGTGAGGGGTTTTTGATTGTGGGGACGCTCTTCCCTGCAGGCGCAAGCCCCTGCAGTTAATTACGCTACCGCATCGCGGTAACAACTTTCTCCTTCTCCAGAATTTCACTTCGTGTCGTGTGTGTTTGTTTTGTTTATGGTTGTCCGTGGATTGTATACGGAGACTGAGTAATGCCATCGCCCGTAGGACGTGGATTAGTCCAAATCCGCATTTACTTAGATTTGGGTTTGGTGTTTTTAGTTTAGGGATGCATTAGTCGCGTTGCGGCTAAGATCAACTTAAACGTTCGTCAAGGATACGTTAGTCCTGTTTTGGACTAAGATTCAACTTGACGTAGTGATTGATTTAATTATCCGGCCGTCGGGACTCGTCACCTCTCTGACGTCGTTGAGGGATTACAACGACAGGCGTCGGAGGAGTTCAGAGATGTACCCCTTGAACCGAAGTTGATTTGGAGTTTTATTGTTTATTTAAAGATCTAAGGACACGTTAACCATATTTGGGGTTAAGATCAACTTAGACGGGACCGTTTAGATCCAACAAAAGAGCGTTTGGGCCCTATTTTGCCAGTTTAGAGACGTGGTGGTCCATTGCCAGTTTAGGGACATGGTGGTCTATTATTGGTTTAAGGACGTTTCGGTCCGATGTTAGTTTAAGGACGTAGTGGTCCATATTCCAGTTTAGGGACGTAGTGGTCCATCGCCAGTTTAGGGACGTGGTGGTCCGATATTAGTTTAGGGACGTTTCGGTCCGATTTTAGTTTAGGGACGTTTCGGTCCGATATTAATGTGTGGTCGTTGGGACCCGTCACCTCTTTGACGTCGTTGAGGAATTACAACGAGAGATGTCAAAGGAGTTCGGAGATGTACCCTCGAACCGGTCGTGAATTGGTTTGGGAGAGCCATTTTGCTCAATCAATTTAATTTAAGGACTTACAGCCAGGATTGGGTTAAGTCCAATTTTTTTTATTTATTTTAAGCTCTGCCTGACTAACGGAATCTATCCAAACAGAGCTCTGCTCCTTTATTGTTTTGCAATATGATTTGGGCCAGGCCCTTTTAAATAATGAGTTGCAGAAACTCAAGAATTTTCCAAAACAGGGCTTTGCCCTTTTGCAATTTGATTTGGGCCAGGCCCTTTTAAATAGTGAGTTGCAGGAACTCAAGAATTTTCCAGAACAGGGCTTTGCCCTTTTGCAATTTGATTTGGGCCAGGCCCTTTTAAATAATGAATTGCATTTATATAGAACAGGGCTCTGCCCCTTTATTATTCTGCCATTTGATTTGGGCCAGGCCCTTTTAAATAATGAGTTGCATTTATGCAGAAACTCAAGAATTTTCCAGATTTAAGAACAAAAGTGCATAGCACTTTTGATCTAAATTTGGATCAAAGGAAAGCAAGTTTTTCTTCTTGTTTTCCCTGATTTCACAGAACCAAGGGTTCATATCAAGTGCAAGGCACTATTTATCTTCTTTTTTTTTTTGTTATTCCCTTTCTAATCTTCTGTTCTTCAGAAATTTTTACCTCTTTTTTTCTGTGTCTTTGATTAATCTTCAAGAGTTCTCTCTTTTTTTTTTAGAAGTTGATCATGCCTTTGAATGAGGTCTGGGGTCTCATTTATAGTGCTCACAAATTTGTTGAATTTGTTACCAAGATCTTTCCTGAATAATTTTGGGAATTTTCCCACTATTGGATCTTTGATCCAAGGGTCCTTGTTTTACAGAAGAAATCTTCTTGTTTTAACAAGAATCAGAAAAGATTTACTTAAATTTTCATTCTGTTGCTGTGCAACTCACCAGCGCGTGACACGTGTCGCGCAGCCGTGCGCTTGCGCAGTTGCGATTGCGCAACTGCGCAGACACGTGTCGCGCAGCCGTGCGCTTGCGCAGTTAAGTCTTACTTATGTTTTTTAAAGAGCCTTGCTCTGATTAGACGCACTGCCTTAGGCGTTACGCTGCCGAATCAACTTCCGCCATGTGGCAAATTGCGCGCTGCGCACGGGAACCGAAGCGTTGCTTCGAAATTTGAATTTTCAAAATTCAAGTAGAGCCTTGCTCTGATTGGGGGAAACAGATGCCCCCCCACCGTTGCGCTCACGTGGCGCGCGCGTGAGTGCAGCGGTGGCAAGATTCTGACCGTCGGATCGAAGGGCCAAGTGAACAGGCGCAGGCGCCTATAAGTAGGACCCTTGGTCCTTGGTAATTCTTTACCATTTCCAAGAATTTGAATTTTAGAGCCTTGCTCTTGCTTGAGAACTTCCAGAGCCTTGCTCTTGTGATTTCCCTAAGAACTTCCAAGTTCTAATCTTAGAACCATTCTAGGTAAAATTAAATTAATTTAAATTAAATTTAATTAACAGAGCCTTGCTCTTATAGATCTTTGATCTAAAGGAAACCCCTTTGGGGTTTCTTCAACAGAGCCTTGCTCTTATAGATCTTTGATCTAAAGGAAACCCCTTTGGGGTTTCATCCACAGAGCCTTGCTCTCAAAAATGTACAGAGACTTTGTTCTTGGGTTTTAACCCATGAACAGAGCTCTGCTCATAGATCAACTAGAAAACTTTTTAAAAGTTTCCATGGATCTTTAAGATCCCAAAATTTTAATTCTTAGGAGTTATAAATTTTTATTACTACTACAGAGCTAGGCTCTTTTTAAGAAGTTTTATTCCTTTGAGACAGGAGTTTGACAAATGTCACTCTGTGGCAAAGCTTTGCTCTAAAAGGAGGAGATTTTCTCCTTGTCTCTAGGGATTCCCCCAATGAGGATATTCTCTTGGGGGTCTTTTTGTTGACTGACAGTCTCATCCAATGGTGGGATTGTCTTATCAAATGATGCGCCGTCATCTTGATTTTGTGGGTCCCCCTTTGGTCCCCTACCCACTGCATCACAGTGTGGAGCAAGATTTTTATTTATTATTATTATTATTATTATTTTTTATTATATATTTTTTTTTAATGTTAAGCGTCAGGCCACTAATGATATATATATTTTTATACAGAAAAGATGTCTGACGACTTGTCTTTTCCCTTCGTTCGCTCGGAAGGAGGGTTCCCCCATGCGCCAGTGGATCGGGTGGCGTTCGCTCTTATTAAGGATCATGATCCTGAATGCAAGAAGCTTCATCTGTGGGGAAGGTGGTATAGCCAAATCATCCAGGGTCGTCGCAGTTTTAGTTCCGCCTCGCCCTCCGAACCTATAGTTACGATCCCCTATGCGGACAAACCCCCGGTGGAGTATGCCGTGGAGGTTAAAAATTGGAATTCTGACGACCTCCTCCAGCCTGCAATCGGCGCTATTCCGGTGCAGCCGCCGCCGGCCATAGATATCTTGGGAAGGCGAATCTGTCAGGGTGAAGCACGCCCTTGGGGACAGGCTTACAACATTGGATTGAATCCGCGACCGCTTGCTGGATACCTGCCTTGGGCCCGGTACATTTTAGCGACGAAAAGAGCTCACCTGACGAAGATTGGTTTATACTCCGCCGTCTACGTCTCGCTTTTCGAGTATCCCACTCCTCCAACGTGGTGGACAAAGGCCTTCATTGAACAATGGAATATCCCCACACATACTTTCCTGACAGCGGATAGGGAAGTCTCCATTTCTCTAGAGGAATTCGTTGAGCTTTCAGGTTTACCGGCGAGGGAGGAGCACTACGAAGAGCTGCTTCCTCCTGACGAGTACGTCTTTGCCACCAAGCAGATGGTATTCGACTTAACTCCGGAAAATGCCATTCAGCATCAGCATCCGGGCCTGGTGAAGGTATTGGAGATTTACGAGGAGCTCCATTTGGAATTGGGCGACCGAGGCGTTAGTTTCGCGGACTTCATTGCTCGTTTTATTCGCCCGGAGTTTTTATCAGAGCAGGGTGAGAAGTTCGCCCAGCTTACTGACCCCTTTGGTTTCGGCCTGGACCGCCGACCTTCATCGGAAATTGATCAGCGGGGTTTTTACGTCCCCGGCACTGCTAGCGTCCCTTTCTCAGAGATCGCCGTTCCTGGCATGGATGAGGAGACCTTTTTCATAGGGTTCTTGGGTCTGTTGCTATGCAGCTTCGCGCTTCCCATGCACCCCCGTCTTATGCGGTCCTCTGTCTTCTACCCGGCGCATCGAATTGTGGCGGGTTTGCAGTTATCAGTAGGGATCGCCGGGTTGGTTTATCTCTACCATGGACTTAGCGTAGCGGTGGACGCTAATGAGCCTGGGGTACAGCCTGCTAACTTCCCGATGCACTACTTCACTTCTTTGATGGAGCTGCATGTCCGAGGAGTGTTTGGTGCCCATAAAACTCCCTCGTTCTTTGAGAAATTTAAACTTCCAAGAATCATGCGATTGGTCGGGGCTTCAATTGTGTTTGCACCTCCGCGGGAGTCTAGGGGACTACTCCTGCGTTCACATCTAGTCGGAGCGAAGACCTCTTTTGTGGATAAGGTCATCACCATAGGTTCTGAGACCACTAAGTCAGTGGTGCCGCTGCGTGATGACTTTAAGGGCGGTGTTTCTGTGTTGAAGGCTCGGGAAATCCTCCACCTTTACTCCATTCGGCCGGGCTACTTAGTATTTAGGCAAAATGAAACGGCTCTCTTCATGAGGTATAACCCGCATCGATTTGCCCGGCAATCGAGTTACAACCAAGGGATCCCGTTGGAAGCCTTCTTGGGAACACCTGCAGTCGGCCCGGAGGGGGTACGGAATGCGATGCATCACTTCATCCGGCTCAATACAGGCTCCTATTTTTTTATCAGTGAGCCCAGCTGTACCCCTCAGATACTTAATTCATATGTGGCCTGGTATGCGCACGCGATGGGCCCAATCATCTTGATGGAGAAACGCCTGCTGGTCGATCGTAGGGCTGCGCCTCCCGGCGGCGATCGCAAGGCTCCCTTGCAGCCCAGGGTTCAGGTTATCCCTCCGATGAAAGATGCCGGAGCTGATCGACCACGCGTGTTGCCCCCTCCGTGTGGATTGCCACTGTCTACTACGGTGGATGCACCGACGGCGCCCCGTGCTCCGACAAAGACGGTTAAAGCGGTATCGCCAGAGTCGGGCGCAGGAGTGGACATCGGGACTCGCCGCCCGAAAGTGACTGCCAAAACTGGCAAGCGCAAAGCTGTTCCGAGTGGATCCAAGGCTGGCGGACAGAAGAAGAAGAAGTCCACCTTATCCCTCGACGCGATCCTTAACTTAGAGCCCGCGGCTCATCCTGCCGGGGCCATATGCGAGTACGGTAGCAATGAGGGCTTTGTGGTGGACCCTGCGGACACCAATTTGGCTGCCGCCATTGCAGCTTCAGAGCGATCGGCGAGGCTTGAAGCGATGTTGAGCAAACTCGCTGAGTCCGGTAATTATCAAACGCCTTATTTGTCATTTTATTGCATTTTATATTGTTATCCTTAACTAATATTCGCTCCATTTTCAACAGGTGTCTCCGCTGAAGAGGCTATTGCTGCCTCCCTGAAAACCTTTCAGGAGGAGGAGGAGAAACGTGCCCTAGCAGGCGTTGGTATGTTTCACCCCTTTCTCTTTTACAAGGAAAGTTTGTTGTCTTTTTTCTGATAGTCAACCTGACCTTCTTTGTTTCTTTGTAGGCGCTGTATCAATTGACGCAGGGGTCCCTCCCAAGTCCGTTATCGAAGTCCCGGCTTCGTCAAAATTGCCACAAGAGCCTCGGCTTGACAAGACGATGAGGGATGCCTTGAAGAATCTAGAGGCATCCCTATATACGGACGAGGGAGCCTCACTCAAGGAAGCCCTAGTGGCATCCGTCTCAACGGCTCGAGAGGAGCGGAAGCGGTTGAGGCGCGAAGCAAGGGCACGCAGAGCTGCTTTGGCCGCGGGAGCGGGCCCTAGCACTCTTCCTCGTGCCGACACTCCTTCTGAAGCAGAGGCGAGCAGAGCTGTTTTGGCCACGGGAGCGGGCCCTAGCACCATTCCTTGCGCTGACACTCCTTCTGAAGAGGCCCCTGTCGCCCTATCTACTGCTTATAGGCGAGCGGCGTGCGCGGCCCGAAGTGCAAATAATAAATCCCCTTCAGGTAACATCTCTTTCAGAACCTTGTTGTTATTATAAAACTATTGGCTCATATGCATTCCATCTTGCAGGACCAAGTCCGACTGAGGGGGAGGCGGAGACCGTCGGACCCCAGGAAACGGCGGAAGCGGCGCCTGTCGAACCTGAGCCGACGGTGGGCACCATCGTTGGGGCCACGGTGCCTGAAACAGAAGTTGAAGGACCCGCCGCCGAGAAGGTCATGGATGCCGCGTCTGAAGTGGCGGCAGATGAGATGACTGTCGAGCCGAAGGCAGTAGAAGTGGAGGCGCTTGAGGCTGGAGGCGTCACGGTGCCGATGGATGAGACAACCGTGACCGCAGAAACCGAGGGAGTATCGGGTGAGGCGGCCACGATTCCTGAGGAGGAGCGAACCGCTCTTTCTCAGGAATCTGGTAATACTCCAATCATAGCCCTCCCCGCGTATGGTCTCTTGCCGTCTCCCGGGCTCGCGAGCACAACAACGGTTCCCATCGAGTCGGGTGATGAGGCTACGGGCGGTGGTCTCATGTCGATGGATGAGGGGATTGCTTCAGTTTCTGCTGGTAGCTCGTCAGGTAAAAAAAAAATTTCTTTTATCACCGGCGTCCCCCTTTTTTATATATCCTGCGATCTCTTCTAACAAGCTTGTTTTTTGCAGGTGCGGCCAGTGCCGATGCTCCTTTGCTCGAGGGGGCACCGTCGACTACTGCTTTGGCGGTGGTCACCTCCCCGCCTTCCCTTGTACCATCACGGATGTTGGAAGGTATGGATTCACGACTCATGCATTTAATCTTTCAAAAAATGTAGCTTTGTACTAACGTCGTATCATTGTGCCTTTGCAGGAGTGCTCTTCGATCATTTATATCAAGTGTTGCTCCCACACTTCTCCTTCCCGTCCGAACTCGCTTCTCCCTCTGGTGGCGCCGGTGAGTATACTTTCACTATAATGTCTTTATTTTCCTCTTTTTAGCAATGGGATGGTTCTTTGACTTTTCCTTTTCCTTATTGCAGTGCCACAAATCGAAGGAGGGGATGTAAGACCCGCCGCGCTGCCGGCCCTTCCGGCTTTGCCATCCGTTGCCGCTGGTATAGTAAATTTCTTTTTGGTAACCCTTCAACATCTCTTGAACCATCGTTTGACCATGTTTTGTTTTGCAGCTATTGTTCCAGCTCCGGTCCCCTTTGAGGCTCGCGTCCTTTCACCGGCAGGCCCTTTCTTGAGACGTCCGTCTTCCAAGGGTGCTGCGATGAGTTTGGGCATGCTGAGTGGGTACATTGAAGAGCTCAATATGGACGCTCTCCCTTCTGCCGTGGATTTCGCTATGGAGGTTAATCCAATGTTGGCGGCGCTCGTAAATTTTCATAACGAAGGCGTCGTCGAATCTTGGGTTAACCACTGCAGGGGGATCGAGGCTTGTCTAAATCGGCTGGAGTCGACGCGTCCTTCTCCTGAAGTTTTAGCTCTGAGCACCCAACGCACAACTTGGCTCGAGCAAAGCACTTCGCACTTCCGCCATCTGGAACAAGAAGCAGCTTCAAGACTAAGGGAATGCCAAAAGACCTCAAACGAAATGGCTCATCTGCGCGCTGAGGTTGAGGCAAATGCTGCCCAAGTGAAGACTATCTTCGAGGGTCTCTTGGAGCGTATTTCCCATGGGCTGAATTTGAAGCGGAAACTTGACGCAGCTGAGCGCAATATCCCAAGTCGAGAAGCTGCATATCAGGTCGTCAGGGAGCAGCTCGCGTCGGTCTTGCAGCAACGAGCCCAAGTGGAGGCAGAGCTGGCGGTGGCAGCCGACCAAGAGAAGACGTGGAAGGAAGTATGTGAGCAATTGCTAAATCTATGCAAGACGCTTCCTTCCCAGTAGCTGCCTTTGTATCAATATATTTGTAATTTTCTCTTCTTTTTTTTTTTGAATAAGATGTATACATTCTTTATTCTTTTGTACGATTCGCCGTGTACTTGATTGAATTAATAAATAAAGATACACACATTTTTTTTTAATGTCTCGTATCATTTCTTTGCTTTCTCCCTTCTCTTATTATCAGCATGCTGTCTTGATAAACATGATTGACAGGTAATAGAGTAAGCATCTTGGTTTCTTCGAGAGATAGTGATGGCTTATGCCGCAGGTTCGGATCTGCTGCCTAAGACTTTTCAACTCTATGAGCCGTGAGGGTCTCATAGAGACTTTTCTCCCTACGGATCGAGAGGATCTCGTAAGTGGATTTTCTCCTTAGGAATCGTGAGGATTCCCAAGTGTGGTTTTCTCTCATAAGTCGAAAGGATCTTATGAGAGAATTTCTCCCTCTTACGAGTCGAGAGGGCTCGTAAGCGGTTGTTTCCCTCTTTGTCGAGAATCGACTTCAAAGAGTGAGACCCGTGAATAGTATGCAAGAGACCATTTAGGATTGACTTGTAGGGTCCCATTGCCCTCTTACGAGTCGAGAGGGCTCGTAAGCGGTTGTTTCCCTCTTTGTCGAAAATCGACTTTAGAGAGTGAGACCCGTGGATAGTATGCAAGAGACCATTTAGGATTGACTTGCAGGGTCCCATTGTTTCAGGAAGCAAGTTTTTGAATCCTTACTGCCCGAGATGTGAGTCAAAGAAGCTCTCGTCGCGGAGTGTTTGTATCCGTGAGTTGAGAAGTTTTGCGAGGGATTATTTGTTTCCCAAGCGCCAAGGATTATTTGTGTCCTTGGGGTTTGAAACGAGTCGATGATTCCCACGGAGGCGCTGGTGGCTCTGCGAGTCGACGCGGATCAGAAGGCTCTCGTCAAGGAGTGTTTGTATCCGTGAGTCGATGATTTTTTTTTTTTGCGAGGGATTATTTGTTTCCCAAGCGCCAAGGATTATTTGTGTCCTTGGGGTTTTAAAACGAGTCGATGATTCCCACGGAGGCGCTGGTGGCTCTGCGAGTCGACGCGGATCAGAAGGCTCTCGTCAAGGAGTGTTTGTATCCGTGAGTTGAGAAGTTTTGCGAGGGATTATTTGTTTCCCAAGCGCCAAGGATTATTTGTGTCCTTGGGGTTTGAAACGAGTCGATGGTTCCCACGGAGGCGCTGGTGGCTCTGCGAGTCGACGCGGATCAGAAGTCTCTCGTCAAGGAGTGTTTGTATCCGTGAGTTGAGAAGTTTTGCGAGGGATTATTTATTTCCCAAGCGCCAAGGATTATTTGTGTCCTTGGGGTTTGAAACGAGTCGATGGTTCCCACGGAGGCGCTGGTGGCTCTGCGAGTCGACGCGGATCAGAAGGCTCTCGTCAAGGAGTGTTTGTATCCGTGAGTTGAGAAGTTTTGCGAGGGATTATTTGTTTCCCAAGCGCCAAGGATTATTTGTGTCCTTGGGGTTTGAAACGAGTCGATGGTTCCCACGGAGGCGCTGGTGGCTCTGCGAGTCGACGCGGATCAGAAGGCTCTCGTCAAGGAGTGTTTGTATCCGTGAGTTGAGAAGTTTTTGTCGAAGTCATTGGCTTCTTCGGTTGAAATGAACCGTTGAGGTTTGGCTTCATCGTTTGACGGAACCCGCTGGGGAAGTATGGTTCCTTCTTTGTTTATGCCCTTGGATTGTATACAGGGATCGATGTGACCTTAACTGTAGGGCCAAAGTTTTATTATTTCTTCTTTTTATTTTATTTTACTTCCGCGATGCTCTATCATTTCAGCTTTTATATCGTGAAGGTCGCGACTGCCCGATCATTTCGGCTATTTTTCGCGGTGCCCAATCATTTCGGCTTTTTATTTTATTTTTACCCGCTGCTTTTTATTGCGGGTTGCCCAATCATTTCGGCTATTTCTTCATGCATGTATTTTTACTTGCTGCTTTTTTTATTGCAAGTCGCCCCATCATTTCGGCTATTTCGTATGCATGTGCGGCCTACTGGCTTTTTGCTGTAAACCTGAAATTGGACACCGATTTCGGCATCAGCACCGCTACAACTGGGATATTGCCAGGAGCGAATCATCATTTGCCTCTGTCGCTGTCGAACAAAGGAGGCTTAGCGACCAGGGTTAGGGTCCTGTCGGCTAAGGCTTCTGACTTCATGGGCCGTAAGGGTCTCGTGAAGGTTTTTTTTTTTCTCCCTGCAAGTCGTGGGGATCTTGTAGGTGTATTTTCTCCTTAGGAATCGTAAGGGTTCCTAAGTGTTTTGTTCCTCTGTAAGTCGTAAGGATCCTACAGGAGGGTTTTCTCCTCATAAATCGAGGGGATTTATAAGGGTTGTTCACCATGCAAACGTATTCCCAATTGCGGATGAAATTTGGCTAGGGAAATGTTTATTCGCGCCCGTGGATTGTATACAAGGGTCAGTATTGAGCCACTTGTAGGGCAACATTGGAAGTTTGTGGGGGTTTGCTCAAGCACAGGTTTAGGTCTCTGTGACTTAAGACTTTCACATCCTATGAGCCGTGAGGGTCCCATAAGAGAGTTCTCCTTACGAGTCGTGAGGATCTCGCAAGCGTATCTTCTCCTTAGGAATCGTGGGGATTCCTAAGTGTGTTGTTCCCTTGTAAGTCGTAAGGATCTCACGCGGGTGGTTTCTCCTTACAGGGTCGAGAGGATCTCGTAAGTGTTCTTTAACGAAGTTGCGCCCTTTCGGGTTTTCACAAACATTCGCCGGTAGTCCTGCTGTTTTTACTCACGGAGCCCTTTCGGGTTTTCATCCGTGCCCATCTTGCTTATGGACATACCGTTTTTTTTATATTCTTTTTATTTTCTTTTTTTATTTTTTTATTTTTTACGAGGTCGCGCCCTTTCGGGTTTTCACGAACTCCCGCCGGTAGCACTGCTGTTTTTACTCACGGAGCCCTTTTCGGGTTTTCATCCGTGCCCTTTTTGCTTATGGACATACCGTTTTTTTTTATATGTTTTTTTTATATCTCGTCAGTCTAAAGATGCTGCGGTAGTAGTTTTAAAGACGTTTCGGTCTGATATTAGTTTAAGGACATTTCGGTCCATCACGGAGAAGGCCAGCTACTGCTTATAAAGTTCTAGCTTAGGAAGATAGCGAGCGGACATAGTCGTCGTCATCCATCATTGACTTAGGCTGTGACTCATTAAGCGTAATATTTCTTTAGGAAGCGACCGTTTATCGGCCTGAAAGGCCTTTCACCGTGCATGTCCATGAGTAGATAGGCCCCACCCTGGTAGACTTTATCAATGATGTACGGTCCTTCATAGTTTGGTTCAAACTTTCCCCGCTTGGCGCGATTGGGGATCATGGGCCTTTTGACCACTAGCACGAGTTCGCCTTGGTGGAACATCCTCGGGCGGCTCAATCTTTCATATCAGCGCGTCATCTTTGCTTTATAGGCTTCCGGATTTTGCTGTGCTAGAAGCCGGATTTCATCAAGAGCGTCAAGCTCTTCAAACTGAAGGTGAGCATTTTCTTCGTCTGTCAGCTCGTAGTGGACTGCCACTCGTAGAGAGGGTAATTCTATCTCGAGAGGGAGTACTGCTTCTGTCCCAAATACCAACGCGTATGGCGTTGTGTTTGTGGCAGTTTTAAATGTAGTTCGATACGCCCAAAGAGCTTCTTGCAGTCTCTCATACCCCGAAGCGTAGCGTCAATATCACAGATCCAAGAGTCTTTGAGGATTGAGAGTCGAAACCGGAGATGGTGATTTTGTCCCGGGCGAGGTGTTGGACACTCATGCAAATCTCCTTTAACACTCGCACATTGAGTAAATTGACAGACGATCCGTTATCGACCAAGATTTTTCCTATCTTTATGTCATGGCAGTATCCTGAGACATAAAGGGGGCGATTGTGTTCACACGTCCCGAGGAGAAGGTCTTCATCACCAAAAGCAACGTTGGCTGTGTGCACCTCTTCCAATTCATCCTTCATCTTTTGTTCGGCTAGGAAGGCTTGGAACTGGTCCGGATCTTGTAGGGCCTTAATCAAAGAATCCCTCGCCTCTTTTGATAGCAATAGGGCATCGAGAATGCTGAGTTGTGAGGGTAGCTTTCTCAGATGCGCCAAGACATTGTAATCTACTTTATTCCTTTTTGGGGGATTCTTGGCGGTTAACTCTTCCGCAACTTGGTCATCCAAAGCGATGTCTTCAGAGACCTTCTCTTTCCCTTTGTTTTTCTTATTCAAGGGTCCGAGGTTCTTTTCGGGTAATGTTCGATTGCGCAGCTGTATATTCTCGCAGGCCTTCAGTTCTTTTTCTTTTCCCGAAGTGGATTCTTCGAAGAGGGGGCCAAGCTCTAGCTCTTCATCGGAGTCGCTCCCAAATGTAGGCACTTATGACCCGGTAGTGTTAACCATGTGACAATTGCCGGCAGTTCTTTCAAGTTCTTTAGTCGTATTTCTTTGCTCTCGGCGAATTTTACGTTTTTCCCGTTTAAATCGTTGTCGATTAGCGACGTATCCTTGCCACCATCCATTGAAAGCTTTGCAATCTTGGGTGGAATGCGAGACCTTCTGATGGTATAAGCAATAAGAGGGGTGCATTTCTACTACGCCAGTAACTTTTTCTTCAGAGGGTGGTAGCTTCATGCCCATCGATATGGCCTTAGCAAACTTCTTTTTTATCTTGAATTGGCTTTTGTTAGCGGTGGAGGCATTTTGTTCCAGTGGGATCATTTCAGCTCCTTCCTCAAGTCGCTGACGCTTGGCCCTTTCGAACATAGCCGTCTCGCGTTCTCGATCAGCCTTGCTTTTCAACCGAGCTTCATTAAGAAACGCGCTAATCATTTCAACCGGTAACCCTGGGGTTCCTGATTCGGCATTTGCCCCCAGCGTTTCAGTGCCAGAAGTCCCTTCATCATTCGTGACCGAATGAGAGATCATATGACAGCTCGCTACGTACTCCTCGGATTCGTCTGATGAACTCTCTCCCTCATCTTCTTTTTGGAAGACGTGATTAAGGAAATCTTGGAGCGTAATGGGAGTCCGTGCCTTTTGGTTGTACTCATCCAGCGCATCGATTTGCTTTTGTAAGTCCGTGCGCTTGTCACCAGGCTTCACGGGCTTCTTAGATTTCTTCTTCTTCTTTTTAGAAGATTTTGCCGGCTGACCATGAGTGCTTGAACTGCCACCATCGGTCTTCGGAATCGGTCGTGGCTTCAACATCCCCTCAATAACCTGCGGTTCCAAGGGGTTCTTCCACTTGACCGCTGGACAGGTCTGAAGATCATTTAGCATTCTCCTCGTTTTGGCTGATAATACAACCTCCCAGGGAGTTTCTTCAATAACGGAGCATGTTGCCCCCGGCGTATTCGTCCCCTTAGAGGTGTGGGGCTGCGGAGGATTCACCTTCCATTTGTCAGATAGCGCAAATTTGCCCTGACGGTACTGGTTCTCAAGCCAATTCTTGAAAACGTAGCAATCCTCAATTGGATGGCCTAGCACTCGATGATAAGGGCAGTAATTGGGCTCGTTGACGTCACTCGGTTGTGACGGACGTTTTGGATCTGGCAGATTTATGAGCCTGTTGCGCAATGCCAGCTCGAATAGCCTCCTTGTTTTATCACGGGGGAAGGAGTAAGCACGTCCCATCCTGTCCTCAAGGGGTACGTATGGGCGTGTATTGTTTGGACGAGCAGCCGGCTTCGAGTCGCTCGGTTGTTGTTGAGCATTAGCGACAATGATCGCTTTTCCCTTTCCTTTATCGTTTCGGGAGTCCGGTTTCGGGAGAGGGGGTTTATGGCCCATCTGGTCCATCTGCGCTAATTTGTCGATCAAAGCCTGGAAGGAGGTCGGCTTGAAGAACATCATAAACTGTGAAATGGTTGCTTGTGGATCGAGTGTTCCAACAAACATTCCCACCGCTGGAGCTTCTTCTATGCGCTGTTCGCACTTCGACCATAGATTTCGCCACCGTATAGCGTACTGAACCCATGTCTCGCCGGGTTTTACTCTGGCATTGATCAGTGCCGTCATCGGGGTACGCTCACTAGCACTTGCAAAACGTTGGGTGAAGAGCAGTTCCATCTCCGCAAAGGTTTTAATAGAGTCATTGGGAAGCTCAGAATACCATTCAAACGCTGTGTCTGATAAGCTTCCAACAAACTGGCGAAGTAACAACTTGTCGTCGCCGCCTGTATTACCGCAAAGCGCCCTGAACTGGGCAACATGTTGATGGGGATTGCCGGTCCCTTTGTAAACATGAAACTTGGGAATAGTGTAACCCGGCGGGTACTTGATTTGGTCATACCAGCCCGGATATGGCCGCCCCGTTTTCACGATCTGACCGGCTGCTTCAGTCGCCTGATGCACCCGTATTTGTTGGGCAATATATTCATCCAAATCAGCTTTTGATATGGTATCCTCTTTAGCTGCGGATAGAGCCGGTGGAGGATTCGATGTCTCTCCCCTATCATCTTCAAGAATGATCGGGGAATCTCCAGCAGGTGGATCTGGTTGAATCATCATACCCACCATATCCTGGAACAGGAGGGCCATTTTCTTTAAGTTGGCTGCCTGTTCCGCAGCCTCTTTATCTTTCTTCTCTAGCACGCGCCAAAGGAATTCGGCGTCCGTCTCTTGTTCGTGACGTTCTTCTGAGGATGTTTCCGGGGTTTCTTTCGGCCCAGTGAGTGCAGCCATTGCGGTCATCATCTCCTGGAGCTTTTGTTGCTGCTCCTGAGCCTTGGTCACTGATCGGGTGAGCGGTCGGTGACCCGTAGAAGTACGGCTTTCTTCCTTTCCGGAAGCCATGTAAACCGTATGAACAATTATGCCCCCTGACTTGGGGCGTTTAGGTTCACCATTGTTAACTCTTGCTGCTGATGCGGGAGCTTTCTCTGGCCTCCTTCTTTTGTGGGCCATCGAGGTTAAAGGAGCCGTTGGAGTGGGCATCCTAGCAACCGTCGCCCCCTGCTGTTTAATGGGGCAGTTTTTGTTATTTTCTACCTTCGCCCTTTTCTGGTGACGCAAGTGGTCTGGATCGATCACAGAGTCTTGAACCCTACGCCATACTTTATAAACTTTTGAGGATAGCCGTTGAGGGGGCTGTTCTTGTTTTGTTTCTGGAACTCTCTCCGCAGGTGGAGGAGATCTTTTCAACGTAGCAATTGGAGAGTTCTTTCTCACCTTCCTCAGCAATTCAAAGCTGTTCCCAGTTGGAACAGCAGCGTTGACCTCCACCGCTGGAGCAGGTGAGGTTAGCCCTGAGGGAGAGTTGCCCCCTGCTTTTCTCACTCGTCGCCAATGGCGACGTCGCGCACGACGAGCCGTCGGGACTGGCTCGGAAGTCGAGATGGTTTCTTGTTGTCCCCTGTTTGCGTGTGGGGTAACTGCCGATGTCAGCCTATCGAAGACTGATGCCTTTTGACCAGCTGGGGGAGGATTGGGAGCCGTCAATCTTGTGAAGACCGACTCTCTGATGGGAGAAGCCGCTTTAACGACCTCCAAAGCAGCAGCCGTTGCCCTCTTTGGGACGGCCACTTTATAGTTCTGACCCAGCCTGGTAAAAACGGAGGCTGTTGGCTTAGTAGCGGGCGACCCGTTGATAGGGGTCGTGGTAGCGGTAAGCCGGTCGAATACCGACTTCTTGTTCGCTTCCGGTGCGGATATCGGCATAGAGAAGCTTGCAGGTGGGACCATGGTCCCGAAAAATAGGCCGGTGGTGGCCTGGGTCACCTGCTCCACCGGCAGAGCAAGGAAAGAGGCCGCTTGGGGCCCATATGTTACACCTCTCGGTGAGGTGGAGCGTCCGTTGCAGTGGTGCTTCGCGCATTTGGTGCAGTGAGAATCCATGGATGCTTGAGTTCTCTGCCAGACAAAAGACCAAATCTTAGCAACTTGAAATCCGAAGACAACCATTTAACAAACCGCGATTGGTCGCGAAGACGACACACGAAGTGTGGAGTGGAAAGAGTAAAAAGTCCCACCGGGCGTGCCAGAATCTGTTCTCCTCCGAAAGACGGCGCACAGGACGGCGATGTCCTAACGCTGAGATTCGGGGCAGATGCTATTTGGTTTTATCCGTCCACCTCTCCGAAGATGCCAAGTTGATTTATGGCACCGTGTATCGGAGGCTTAGACGGATGCGACCGATGTAGCGGACTTCGTCAGATTCCCCCTCAGGGTGAGGGGTTTTTGATTGTGGGGACGCTCTTCCCTGCAGGCGCAAGCCCCTACAGTTAATTACGCTACCGCATCGCGGTAACAACTTTCTCCTTCTCCAGAATTTCACTTCGTGTCGTGTGTGTTTGTTTTGTTTATGGTTGTCCGTGGATTGTATACGGAGACTGAGTAATGCCGTCGCCCGTAGGACGTGGATTAGTCCAAATCCGCATTTACTTAGATTTGGGTTTGGTGTTTTTAGTTTAGGGATGCATTAGTCGCGTTGCGGCTAAGATCAACTTAAACGTTCGTCAAGGATACGTTAGTCCTGTTTTGGACTAAGATTCAACTTGACGTAGTGATTGATTTAATTATCCGGCCGTCGGGACTCGTCACCTCTCTGACGTCGTTGAGGGATTACAACGATAGGCGTCGGAGGAGTTCAGAGATGTACCCCTTGAACCGAAGTTGATTTGGAGTTTTGTTGTTTATTTAAAGATCTAAGGACACGTTAACCATATTTGGGGTTAAGATCAACTTAGACGGGACCGTTTAGATCCAACAAAAGAGCGTTTGGGCCCTATTTTGCCAGTTTAGAGACGTGGTGGTCCATTGCCAGTTTAGGGACATGGTGGTCTATTATTGGTTTAAGGACGTTTCGGTCCGATGTTAGTTTAAGGACGTAGTGGTCCATATTCCAGTTTAGGGACGTAGTGGTCCATCGCCAGTTTAGGGACGTGGTGGTCCGATATTAGTTTAGGGACGTTTCGGTCCGATTTTAGTTTAGGGACGTTTCGGTCCGATATTAATGTGTGGTCGTTGGGACCCGTCACCTCTTTGACGTCGTTGAGGAATTACAACGAGAGATGTCAAAGGAGTTCGGAGATGTACCCTCGAACCGGTCGTGAATTGGTTTGGGAGAGCCATTTTGCTCAATCAATTTAATTTAAGGACTTACAGCCAGGATTGGGTTAAGTCCAATTTTTTTTATTTATTTTAAGCTCTGCCTGACTAACGGAATCTATCCGAACAGAGCTCTGCTCCTTTATTGTTTTGCAATATGATTTGGGTCAGGCCCTTTTAAATAATGAGTTGCAGAAACTCAAGAATTTTCCAAAACAGGGCTTTGCCCTTTTGCAATTTGATTTGTGCCAGGCCCTTTTAAATAGTGAGTTGCAGGAACTCAAGAATTTTCCAGAACAGGGCTTTGCCCTTTTGCAATTTGATTTGGGCCAGGCCCTTTTAAATAATGAATTGCATTTATATAGAACAGGGCTCTGCCCCTTTATTATTCTGCCATTTGATTTGGGCCAGGCCCTTTTAAATAATGAGTTGTATTTATGCAGAAACTCAAGAATTTTCCAGATTTAAGAACAAAAGTGCATAGCACTTTTGATCTAAATTTGGATCAAAGGAAAGCAAGTTTTTCTTCTTGTTTTCCCTGATTTCACAGAACCAAGGGTTCATATCAAGTGCAAGGCACTATTTATCTTCTTTTTTTTTTGTTATTCCCTTTCTAATCTTCTGTTCTTCAGAAATTTTTACCTCTTTTTTTCTGTGTCTTTGATTAATCTTCAAGAGTTCTCTCTTTTTTTTTTTTAGAAGTTGATCATGCCTTTGAATGAGGTCTGGGGTCTCATTTATAGTGCTCACAAATTTGTTGAATTTGTTACCAAGATCTTTCCTGAATAATTTTGGGAATTTTCCCACCATTGGATCTTTGATCCAAGGGTCCTTGTTTTACAGAAGAAATCTTCTTGTTTTAACAAGAATCAGAAAAGATTTACTTAAATTTTCATTTTGTTGCTGTGCAACTCACCAGCGCGTGACACGTGTCGCGCATCCGTGCGCTTGCGCAGTTGCGATTGCGCAACTGCGCAGACACGTGTCGGGCATCCGTGCGCTTGCGCAACTGCGCAGACACGTGTCGCGCATCCGTGCGCTTGCGCAGTTGCGATTGCGCAACTGCGCAGACACGTGTCGCGCAACCGTGCGCTTGCGCAGTTGCGATTGCGCAACTGCGCAGATGCGCTTGCGCAGTTAAGTCTTACTTATGTTTTTTAAAGAGCCTTGCTCTGATTAGACGCACTGCCTTAGGCGTTACGCTGCCGAATCAACTTTCGCCATGTGGCAAATTGCGCGCTGCGCACGGGAACCGAAGCGTTGCTTCGAAATTTGAATTTTCAAAATTCAAGTAGAGCCTTGCTCTGATTGGGGGAAACAGACCTATCTATATGTTGTTCGATGCTTTTGTGCAAACTTATCATGTGAATCACTATCTACTGAAAATCTTTGTTCGTTCTTTAATCGTGATTTCACATTTAATCCGGAGACTTTAAGCACTATTTTGAATCTACCAAACTCTGATCTTGACATCTATAACCACAGTCTCTCGTCTTTTCAATCATACCCGGTGAACGAGAATCCCGTGACTGCCTTTTTGTTGCTTCAAAAGAATGCTACTCTCATTGATTTCAAGCTCTTGGATCCCTTGACTCCTCGCTCTCGCCTTTTATCCAGAATTCTTAGCATTTGCATTCTTCCGAAGGCAAGTTCTCAAAACAAATATACGGGATGTCATAAGCTTCCCGTCTATTATATTTTGAAGAGGATTTGCGGTAATTTGCCTCTACTTATCTGCAAGCATATGTTCTTTCTTGTCAATGCTACAACATTCTCACTTACGGTAAAGTCATTACCAAAATTCTCGATCACTTTGAGATTCGTGTTGAAAATTTTCCTACTCAAACTTCCGATAACTTTTCACAAAGTACAATGTGAAGTTTATGGGTATATCTCCTGATGACTCGTGTGTTTTAGATTTTGAGTCTCCTCTCTCACCTATTGAGCCCGAGCACATTCCCGTTGATGAACCATCTACATCCGCTTCTCTCTCTCATACTAGTGAGTCTTCACCACACTCTCATCCTACTCCTGAACAAGCTCCTTTTCACATCCATGTAACTCCTCCACAGCCGAATCTTATTCCCGACGACACTCATCCACATGTCAATGTTCATCCTGTTCTCTTTGGACTTGAGTGAAATATCTTATCTAGACCCGATAATCTTGAAGCTTGCATCCTTGATCGTTTGAACGTATTGGAAAACCGTTTGGATGTTGTCGAAGTTAGCATCTCAAATCTGTCACGACCCGAAATGGCACGTGACTAGCACTTGAATCATGTGAAGTCTATATGACCCCACCTAATTCAAGTCAGCCAAAAGCCCTGAAATCTAAACCATTTAAAAGGAGTGAAGGAATACTCATTTAAAAGTTAATATATAAAATCACTTTGAAAGTCATAGTAAACATTTTTAAAAGCAACCTCATATTTTCCCGAAAATTTCGGCAGAGTCTCCTTTGTAAATACTGGCCCCCAAACGGGTACAACACATGAAATACATAATAATGAATAAAGGCATCCCCAAGTGAGAGCTAGCTCTTCGCCAAATGGCGGAAACCACCACACAAGCAATATAATATACAACGCCGAAGGGCGAAGATCAAAAACTCAGAAGAAAACCAACATCCTCAAGAAAACCAGAGAAGAATCATAATAAGACAAGCGCGCGACTCTAAGGTCGAAAGAATATACAACTGGTCTTCTAAGTCTATCAAATAATACAAGTCTGGTTAATGGAATTTACTAGATACAACAGAAATAAATAAAAGTACAGCGATGGTCACGATGCAAGTGAACCCGCCTACCCAAGCAATCACCCAGAAGGAAGCAGTGTGCTAACAAGCCGCAATAAAACCTGTACGGCAAAACCTGCAAGAAACTGTGGCACAACGGGGGTGGGTTGCCAACTCGTGAGTAGAAAACATCACCGAAAAAAAATCGCATGTATGACTCTTTCCTAGGCAATACAATAAAATACATATACATATATATATACATATACATATACATACATATACACACACACACACACACACACACACACACATATATATATATACATACATATATATATATATCAACAACGGTGACTGTATATCATAAGTATGATACCAAAGTACTCGTGTCCGTGTCAAGAGTAATAATATATCGATGCATGTCATGTACTAATGCATCATCCAACGTGTGCCAAGCAATGACACACAAATCATGATAAAACCCGAGTGCCCAGCATCGGCACTCAAAACATCATGAAGTCCGTGTCCAACAGCGACACATAATACTCAAATCTCGAGCTCCGCATAATCAGGATCGGCCCATATCCATCTCTCTCATCTCGGGCTCCGCATAATCAGGATCGGCCCATAACTCCGAACGGTATCCTCCGGATATCCGTCGAGTTTCCATACAATCACCGGTCGGTAGTGCTCCTCTGCCGGGCTCAACGCCTTTCTATATGATCTTCTTGCCTCGGGGTAATGCACCGGGTCCACCATGCACTCGCAGACGGTCCCTCCCTCTACCTCGAATTGGGTGTATGATACCGTTCAAGAACCGAGAAAACCCATGATGGACATCACAAATATCATATCACGAGAAAACCGCAAATTTCTATTTTTAGAAATGATAATAACTTTAAAAATCCTTGCGGTTTCTCCAAATCCAGAAATCTTATGGAAAATTCGAATCCCATAATCAAGAGTCAATAACAGTGAATACCGGCATAAAGCCCCACGATATTGCATAACAGAATGAATGCATAAATGCATGAAGTATCTGAGTAAGAAATACAGTATCAAAACTAGCATATGAAGACAAGCATACTAGTACTATGTTGAAACTACCAGCTAGCAATTTATACAAATGAAGTAATGGTTTCTAATGTGTACGTGACATGGAAATTACTGATAATGATGTGTGTGAGCCGGTAAGAAAGTGTACGTGGAGCATACGCATCATCGGTAATGGTGCTGGCGTCCTGACAACAGGGATTCCTAATAAATAAAGAAACACATTTATAAGCATGCAATGCGATGAGAACAACATGAATATACAGAAAATATGTAGTAACCGCAACATTTAAGAAGATACCTTTCCAATTACGAGTCATACAGTTCTTGATGTTTGAAATAGCATGAATCGTGGTTTTAGAAAAATAGGGGCTACGGGGTCTTTGAGAAAAGATACGTCTTTTGAAAAATCTGCAGTATCACTCGGCCTGTCTTTAAAATAATTACGATTCTTTAGATTTGAAAATAAGTATGACTCGAGCCCAGTCTAAAGGGTAAAGAAAATCCGCCTAAAGTTAAAGTCCGAGTCGATATATCTAGTAGTCGGCGATCCAACCTCAATAGCGTCACGTATGGTAAAATATATAGTACGACATCCTCGAGTCAAGAGTGTGGATCAATCATCATATCTATATCTTGTACGGCATTCCAAAATCGGGGTACAGGTCAAATATCACTTGTACCTCATTATTCATATAGTATCATTATCGAAAAATCATGAATTAGGGGTACCATTCTAAAATTTAGTACATTCCCATATCGTCAAACATATAACCGCGTGTGTATGAAAATACATCGTCCAACGATCCGCTATAATATCATGTCGTATCTCATATCACGACCCAAACACATCAAAATCTCACGGCATCATGCCCGATCATATCGGCTCATCTCCAAGTATCATATACTGGGCTCATCATCCATGTATATGTATATGCGCGCACGCACGCGCGCGCGCGCGCACACACACACACCCAAAATCATATCACGTGTGTGCATGTGTGTGTGTGTTAATCTTAC
Organism: Agapanthus africanus; assembly: GCA_030015575.1. NCBI lineage: Eukaryota > Viridiplantae > Streptophyta > Magnoliopsida > Asparagales > Amaryllidaceae > Agapanthus > Agapanthus africanus. The sequence continues at coordinate 846,615,929 of CM057337.1, forward strand.
TCTAGGGTTCGCGACTAAGAAACTAACTAAAATCGCTTTCTTTCAATTACACTAAAACCAACCCATGTCTCCTAAAGTCTTTCTTGCTAAGTATAGACATCTCGCAACAACACATATGTATATATATAAACGCATCATACCTTATGAAATTGCGGGCGGTATTATACGCCATCCACCCGACTTCCCCCGTAGATATACATCTACTCACCTGGACGCCTCGGCTAATCTGATTCGATTCCAGCTCTACCATTTTCGCGCCACATCCGACGCCTCTGCATCCGATCCTAGAAATGTACACAAGAAAAATAAGAGATTAAATATAAATAGTCGCGGACACTAATAATACAAGTCAACCATGTGCATTAACTCGACACGCACACACTTGGTGCACGAAACGCGCCGCGACAACGCCACAAACTAGGGTCACTATACGTGAAAATCCCTAAACTTAAAACCCAAACGTACCAATCGTGGTTTCATAACATACTAAATATTATATGAAATAAGTCGTAACTCATCAAAACCTCAAAATTAATCAAATCGATTTATTTCCAAAAACCTAGTAAGCCTCTTTTAACCCTTTTGTTACAAATCTAGATTTTTAAACAAATCTAGTGGCCACAATGATCATTTTACATCATAATTAGGCTACCCAATCATTAACTAGATTTTTAATCTCACATATTTTCATAAATCCTAAAATCTAGTTTGCAAAATAACTTAATTTGGACAATTTAAAAGTAACAATTTGAAATTTAGCAACTAGATTAGGTTTTACAAATCTTAAGATGTTAAACTACACATTGTAAACATGATCAAGTAGTAAAAACCCTAATTTGGATCCAAACCCATCTCTTGCATTTTCAAACTTGAAATTGAAACCATATTACTAACTAAATAAGTTTGATTTAAGTATTTAAACAACAAATTAACTATAGGATTAAGATTTATACCTCACAAATTGTAGATCTATCTTGCAAAATCTTAGCCTCCAATAATGATTTCTTGCTCCAAGATCCATGCTTGATTGAACAAAGAATAATGGGTAGGGTTTAATTAGGAGTTAGTGGGAAATTGGTGTAGATTTTTGAGTGAACTTTGAGGATTTTAGCACAAGAAATGAGGAAGAACAAGGGGGGCTGCTGCAGGGAATGGGGGAGGCTCGACTGAAATATGAGAGGGGAGAGAGAGAGGATGTGTGGGTGTATGTGAGGAATTGTCCAAGTCAACATAATACCCATACCTCATTATTTAAACCCCAAGCTTTCTTTTCTTTCTTTTCTTTTGTGAGGAATTTGTGGAATGGGGCAGCCCCTTGGCTCGGCCAGAATTAGAGAGGGGAGAGTGTGTGTGTGAGGTGTGAGTGTGTGTGAGGAAACATCCCCAATTAATACACCCATTAACTCATATTCTAATTATCTTATTTTCTTAATTACCTAATTTTATTTTCCAATCTATTTTATCCTTGAATTCTCTTGACAATTCCATTTCATTACCAAAACAACATGTTACGTTTTGGTTTAATGTGTCATGATGCACAAAACTTATATTAACCCATTCCAATTTGTAATTATCACTAATTAAATGTATTAGTGAAATCTTATAATAATATTTAAAATAATTAATTTGGGAAAAATATTTAAGTAAACTAACAATTATAAGTGACCAATTAAATATCAAATACTAGCAATTATATAGCCAGAATATGTATATTTAAGTCTACGTCGAAAAATAATTATATCTTGGTTTTTACGGAAAACACCAGTTATTTTACCGATTATCGGAAATTTCACCTAAACTATTTTTTTCAGAAATAAATAAAAGTACAGCAGTGGTCACGATACAAGTGAACCCACCTACCCAAGCAATCACCCGGAAGGAAGCAGTGTGCCAGCAAGCCGCAATAAAACCTGTACGGCAAAACCTACAAGAAATTGTGGCACAACGGGGGTGAGTTGCCAACTCGTGAGTAGAAAACATCACCGAGAAGAAATCGCATGTATGACTCTCTTCTAGGCCATACTATAAAACACACACACACACACACACACACACACACACACACACACACACACATATATATATATATCAACAAGGGTGACTGTATATTATAAGTATGATACCAAAGTACTCGTGTCCGTGTCAAGAGTAATAATATATCGATGCATGTCATATACTAATGCATCATCCAACGTGTGTCAAGCAACGACACACAAATCATGATAAAACCCGAGTGCCCAGTATCGGCACCCAAAACATCATGAAGTCCGTGTCCAACAGCGACACATAATACTCAAATCTCGGGCTCCGCATAATCAGGATCGGCCCATATCCATCTCTCTCATCTCGGGCTCCGCATAATCAGGATCGGCCCATAACTCCGAACGGTATTCTCCGGATATCCGTCGAGTTTTCATACAATCACCGGTCAGTAGTGCTCCCCTGTCGGGCTCAACGCCTTTCTATACGATCTTCTTGCCCTAGACACCGCACCGGGTCCACCATGCATCCGCAGACGGTCCCTCCCCCTATCTCGAACCGGGTGTATGATACCGCTCAAGAACCGAGAAAACCCATTATGGACATCACAAATATCATATCACGAGAAAACCGTAAATTTCTATTTTTAGAAATGATAATAAGTTTATAAATCCTTGCGGTTTCTCCAAATCCAGAAATCTCATGGAAAATCCGAATCGCATAATCAAGAGTCAATAACAGTGAATACCGGTATAAAGCCCCACGATATTGCATAACAGAATGAATGCATAAATACATGAAGTATCTGAGTAAGAAATGCAGTATCAAAACTAGCATATGAAGACAAGTGTACTAGTACTATGTTGAAACTACCAGCTAGTAATTTATACAAATGAAGTAATATTTTCTAATGTGTACGTGACATGGAAATTACCGATAATGATGTGTGTGAGCCGGCAAGCAAGTGTACGTGGAGCATACACATCATCGGTAATGGTGCTGGTGTCCTAACAACAGGGATTCGTAATAACTAAAGAAACACATTTATAAGCATGAAATGTGATGAGAACGGCATGAATATACAGAAAAGATGTAGTAACCGCAACATTTAAGAATATACCTTTCCAAATACGAGTCATACAGTTCTTGGTGTTTGAAATAGCATGAATCGTGGTTTTAGAAAAATAGGGGCTACGGGGCCTTTGAGAAAAGATACGTCTTTTGAAAAATCCGTAGTATCTCTCGGCCTGTCTTTAAAATAATCACGATTCGTTAATTTTTAAAATAAGTATGACTCGAGCCCAGTCTAAAGGTTAAAGAAAATCCGCCTAAAGTCCGAGTCGATATATCTAGTAGTCGGCGATCCCACCTCAATAGCGTCACGTACGGTAAAATACATAGTACGACATCCTCGAGTCAAGAGTGCGGATCAATCATCATATCTATATCTCGTACGGTAAAATCAATCGTACGACATCCCAAAATCGGGGTATGGGTCAAATATCACATGTACCTCATTATTCATATAGTATCATGATCGAAAAATCATGAATTAGGGGTACCATTCTAAAAGTTAGTACATTCCCATATCGTCAAACATATAACCGTGTGTGTATGAAAACATATCGCCCAACGATCCGCTATAATATCATGCCGTATCTCATATCACGACCCAAACACATCAAAATCTCACGGCATCATGCCCGATCATATCAGCTCATCTCCAAGTATCATATAATGGGCTCATCATCCATGTATACGTATGTGTGTGTGTGTACACACACACACACACACCCCAACACACACACACACACACACACACACACACATAAACATATACACCCAAAATCATATCACGTGTGTGCATGTGTGTGTGTGTCAACCTTACTCTAGGGTTCGCGACTAAGAAACTAATTAAAATCACTTTCTTTCAATTACACTAAAACCAACTCATGTCTCCTAAAATCTTTCTTGCTAAATATAGACATCTCGCAACAACACATATGTATATATATATATAAACGCATCATACCCTATGAAATTGTGGGGGTGGTATACGCCATCCACCCGACTTCCCACGTAGATATACATCTACTCACCTGGACGCCTCGGCTAATCTGATCCGATTCCAGCTCTGCCATTTCCGCGCCACATCCGACGCCTCTGCATCCGATCCTAAAAATGTACACAAGTAAAATAAAAGATTAAATATAAATAGTCGCGGACACAAATAATACAAGTCAACCACGCGCATTAACTCGACGCGCACATACTTGGTGCACGAAACGCACAGCGACAACGCTACAAACTATAACTAGGGTCACTATATGTGAAAATCCCCAAACTTAAAACCCAAACGTAACAATCATGGTTTCACAACACACTAAATATTATATGACATAAGTCGTAACTCATCAAAACCTCAAAATTAATCAAATCGATTTATTTCCAAAAACCTAGTAAGCCTCTTTTAACCCTTTTATTACAAATCTAGATGTTTAAACAAATCTAGCGGCCACAATGATCATTTTACATCATAATTAGGCTATCCAATCATTAACTAGATTTTTAATCTCACATATTTCCATAAATCCTAAAATCTAGTTTGCAAAATAGTTTAATTTGGACAATTTAAAAGTAACAATTTGAAATTTAGCAACTAAATTAGGTTTTACAAATCTTAAGATGTTAAACTACACATTGTAAACATGATCAAGTAGTAAAAATCCTAATTTGGATCCAAACCCATCACTTGCATTTTCAAACTTGAAATTGAAACCATATCACTAACTAAATAAGTTTGATTTAAGTATTTAAACAACAAATTAACTCTAGGATTAAGATTTATACCTCACAAATTGTAGATCTATCTTGCAAAATTTTAGCCTCCAACAATAATTTCTTGCTCCAAGATCCATGCTTGATTAAACAAAGAATAATGGGTAGGGTTTAATTAGGAGTTAGTGGGAAATTGGTGTAGATTTTTGAGTGAACTTTGAAGATTTTAGCACAAGAAATGAGGAAGAACAAGGGGGGCTGCAGGGAATGGGGAGGCTCGGCTAAAATGTGAGAGGGGAGAGAGAGGATGTGTGGGTGTATGTGAGGAATTGTCCAAGTCAACATAATACCCATACCTCATTATTTAAACCCCCAAGCTTTCTTTTCTTTTCTTTTCTTTTGTGAGGAATTTGTGGAATGGGGCAGCCCCTTGGCTCGGCCAAAATTAGAGAGGGAGGAGAGAGTGTGTGAGCTGTGAGTGTGTGTGAGGAAACATCCCCAATTAATACACCCATTAACTATATTTTAATTATATTATTTTCTTAATTACCTAATTTTATTTTCCAATCTATTTTATCCTAGAATTCTCTTGACAATTCCATTTCATTACCAAAACAACATGTTACATTTTGGTTTAATGTATCATGATGCACAAAACTTGTATTAACCCATTCCAATTTGTAATTATCACTAATTAAATGTATTAGTGAAAGCTTATAATAATATTTAAAATAATTAATTTGGGAAAAATATTTAAGTAAACTAACAATTATAAGTGACCAATTAAATACCAAATACTAGCAATTATATAGCCAGAATATGTATATTTAAGTCTACGTCGAAAAATAATTATATCTTGGTTTTTACGGAAAACACCAGTTATTTTACCGATAATCGAAAATTTCACCTAAACGATTTTTTTCCTTTTCAGAACGTTACAAAATCGGCAAATCTTCTTGGAGTGTCATAGTACGGAGTTTGTTGCAAAATGCTTTGATGTTCCTCCTCATCATCATCCTACCTTCTATGTTCCTCCTTTTTCTACTCCTTCTACACATCCACCTACTACTGTTGATCCCGCATCTCCCTCGACCTCGGCTGCTTCTGTTGCTCCCAGTTCGTAGTCCTTCGATGATGATTAAACGATTGAAGCATAATTATTTTTATTTCTATGTAGGTTGTTTTTATTTTGGATGTGATATTTTGATGATGACATTTGGTTTTACCTATTATAGTTTATGGATATTTTGTACTTGGATTATTTGCTCATGATTATGTCATGAACTTGTGTTTGGGTTGAATAATTTTATTGTGCATGTGATGCGGATCGTGATAAGGATTTGTCTTTGCATGTTATTATTGTCGCTTATTGATGGAGCACCTTTTCGGGCCTCCGTCAGATGTTGTCTTCCGTTGATCTCGAGGTGGACTTTGTTCATTATCTCCTTTTGCGTGCGGGTCTCAATGGGTTTTGGAGGAGGAAGTGGAGTGAGGAGTTCGGTGCCGAGTACCTGCAAAGAAGTCCCGGGGTGGTTTGGTACCACCAAGGACCCTCCGACGATCAAGTTAGTGATGAGATCCGAGCAGAGTAACGGCTTAAAAGAGTAAAAAATGGCTTACTTGACCCCTCTGTGTTGGGGGTTTATATAGTGGTGGTGGCACGCAGCAGCAGGTGCAAGGATCTCGCTGGCAGTTACGCCCCCGACGTCACGCCCGCGTAGAAAGCGGATTGCGCATTAACGGGGATTGATAGCGTGGAACGTGGGATGTTGCTGGCGTAGAATCTGTGCATGGCGAGATTCATGAAGCGGCGGTTACGCCTGTGAGCGATGACTTTGGTCGGAAGGCCGAGAAAGACGGCCATGGCCTGGAGCTCGGGACGAGCGAGGAGGCCGAGGAGTCCAGGTCTTGTGGAAGCTCGGCGCGAGCTATAGGGCCGAGGAAGCCAATTTGCAGGGGGCCCTGAGGAGGGCCAGCTTGTGTTTACAAGTCGGGTACAGGGTGTCCTGGTCGGCCCCTGTGGGCCTTTTCTTCTGAGTTCTGGGACACGTCACCTGCCACGCGTCCTGATCTAGGAGATCGCCAATATTGAGCATCATCATTAGCCCCCCACTCTTGTCCCGACCAGCTAGCGGGTCGGGTCAGGAATGGATCACCGGGCCTCCCGAGGTGAGCTCCTTTCCAGGGTTTTGTCAGGATGAGTCCTCGGGCCGTCGGTTGTCTTTCCTGCCAGCGAATCAAGGCGAGATCTCCGCATTTAAAGAAGGTGCGCCGGTTCGTGCACTCTGCAACTGAAGCGACGGTCCACGTGCCGAGCGTCGATTGGCTGATGCGACGTACGCAGGCCTGCGGCGTCTGATGGGTCGCAACCCAGCGCAGAACTGACACGTGGAGCGATCGGGGCCGCTGGGCGTGAAGAGCCGTTTTGGCGGGAGACGACGGGCGCCGTCGGATGAGGCCGTATGCAGCAATAAACAGGGGTGGGGCCCGCTCTGGGGCCCTTACTCCTCCATATTTCCCTCTCTCAAGTCCTGGCTGCTCGGCGCTCGTCTCCCTTTTCTCGTTTTCAGCCATTGAAGATTTTCTTTTCCAAGGTTAGATGTCTTCCTCTGTAGAATCAGTAGACATTGTAGGAGTAGGTGCTAGGGTTCCTTTAGCTGTGTCTGAGTCTTCTCGGGGAGCAGGGGTTGGATCCTTTCCCCGGGATCGTGAGGCGGGGGCCGCCTCCAGGGAGGAGGAGGCAGATGTGGCCCCCAGCACCTCGTGCTGGGTGAGGCATGAGGACGAGCTCGCCAACGCTCGGGCTCGCTTCCACATCCCCTCGCGCTACACGCTTCAACTGGCCAAGGAGGGAGAGAGGGCAGATCAGGTACGGGGCAGGGAGATTGCCCTGTATTTGGAAGCTTTTGGGGCGGATTGCACCTGCCCTTCTTTCTTGAGGTCGTCGTCGCGCTGAATTTCTTTGGTTTGGCCCCCGGCTAGTTGGTACCAAACTCTTGGAGGATCCTCCTTGGGTTCTTGATCCGCCTGAAGTTGCAGGCGGTCCCCTTCAGCCTTTCCCTTCTCGATTCTTCCCTCGTCTTCAAAAGTCACCCTGGTGGTCGAGTGGGCGACCCGAGATGGGTTTATTTCACCTTCAGGAAGCGGCCGGGGGGAGCCGCCGGGACCGGGGTCGTTACTTTGCCCTCCTCTATTCATGATTGGAAAAAGAAATTTTTCTTCGTTTCCCCTCCCGGGGGTGAGGACTGGCTCATGCCTACCAAGTGGTCGAGGGAGAAGTGTCTGCCGGGGAACCAGTCCGATGACCCGGCCGCGGTGAGAGTGGCGTCGTGGGAGCCCATCCCTCGACCCGACATGCTGCTGTCCGAGAGGGTCTTGAGTTGGGCCGGGCTTAGCCCCGTCGAGTTCGTCGGTAAGTTAGGCTTACTTTTTTTTGGGTTTCTATTTTACTCGTGTCGCTAATTTGTTAGGTATTTGTTTTGTGCAAGATCCATGGACTTCGTCTCGCTCCGAGCTTCCATGCGCCAGCCGAGGCAGCCTATGAAGGCTGGGGTGCCAGTTCTTCCCGTGCGAAGCCCGCCCCGGCCCCTACCGCACCAGTGGCGGTGCCTGGCAAGCGCTCGGTGGCGGACCCCGCCCCGGGTCCCAGCAGAGCATCGGGCCGGAAGCGGGCCCTGATTCTGGAGGACTCGGCCTCGGAAGAGGAGATCGGCTCTCCTTCGGAGCCGCTCAAGAGAAGCTCCAAGAGGCCCTCTCGGGGCCGGTCCTCGTCGACCATGGTAGAGGAAGGGGGCTTCCGGTTTGCGGTGCCATCGGGACTGTCCGTGGCGGACAGCCTCCTGCACGAGATAGAGACCTCGGCATGGGGCAGAGTCCCGGGGGGACCCTCAGGGCTCAGCTGGCGTCCATCGCCCAGGAGTCCGTGTAGGTAAGTTTTTGTTTGTTCATGGTGAGATTCAGTGCTCCCCTCATCTTCCTGATCTTTTCCGTGTTTTCCAGGTTCTCCAGCACGTAGCCCTCGCCCTGCGCATGGAGGCCGAGGTGGTAGCCCCGGCGCTGGAGACCATGGGTCAGTTCGCCTCGCTGCAAGAGAGCTCCAAGCGGGAGCTGGAGGCGATGTCAGCGAGGGTCGCCATCTTGGAAGGCGAGGTGGAGGCCGGGAAACGGGAGGTGGCCCGGCACCGCGAGGCTCCGGTGATCGCCGAGGGCAAGCTCGAGGACGCCCAGGTGCTTGCCGGCAACCTGAAGAGGACGGTGAAGGCCCTCTGGAAGGAGCTGGGGGCGGCGGCCGAGGCGGCCAAGTCGGCCGAATCGAGGGCAGTGGATGACTATAAGAAGTCGAAAGACTTCTATGATGACTTGGCCGTGGCCATGACCCGCATTTGGCACGACGCCCTCGATGCCGTGAAGTCCCGAATGCCGGAGTTCGCCGACGCAGATCTCCGGGCCAAGTTCCCCCTCGTAGGCGCCGACGAGCAGGGTGAAGAGGTTCCTGGCGAGGAGGTTGCCGAGGACCCAGCGATCCACGTAGTGGAGGTCGAGGACCTTGAGGTCATACCTGGCCCCGAGGCGTAGAGCCCCTGCCCTCCTCCTTTTATTTTGTTTTCTTGAATTTTGTAAGGCTGGGGAGCCCAGAAAATACCCTTTGTAAAACTTCATCTTTGGCAGTAATAAAGCTTTTCTTCGGCTCCATAGAATTGCACTCGTAAAACTTCATCTTTGGCAGTAATAAAGTTTTTCTTTGGCTCCATAGAATTGCACTATGCCATCTATTTGTAAGATATTTTTGTCTGTACCGTTGTGCTTTCGTGTCAGGTTGGTCATCTGCCTGGCGATTGTCCATCGAGTTGACTTCAATCACTGACCGATGAGCGTGCCAAGCGCTGTCGAGGAGGTATCCCCATGGGCCCCGGAGTTGAGGGAAGATCATTTAGGCTTGGTCAGACCTGACGCCCCTCAGTGGGGTCTCGGATCCTCCGTAGGCCACAGGGCATCTCCGATTTTGAATGTTGACCACCATCCGGGGGTGACTGGGCAGGGTAGCTGCGCAGTCGCCTCTTGCAAGGGCTTTCTGGTCCCTGGCACTGCGGTAGGGGAGCTACCCGCCAGGGAACACTGAGCAAGAGCAAGAGGGCTGTAAGAAGCCCACTAAGGATGACCAGGCAGCGAAGCTGTGCGGTTGCCTCTTGGCGAGGGCTTTGATCTCTGGCGTCGTGGGTAGGCAACTACCAGCCTGGGATGAACGGGCGGGGTAGCCGCTCCGGTGCCTCTTGTGAGGGCTTTCGATCCCTGGCGTCGAGCGTAGGGAGCTACCGGCCGGAGTTGACCAAGCAGGGTAGCCGCTCGGCTGCCTCTTGCGAGGGCTTTTGATCCTTCAGGACGGGGACCGAGCAGGGTTACTGCCCAGTGCCTCTTGTCGAGGACTTTGATCCTTGTCGGTTGTGGTAGGAAGCTACCAGCCGGGGATAGCCGAGCAAGGACTCGACTGCCTCTGGGAGGACTTTGGTCCTTAGCATGGGAGGGGCTGTAGAAGCCTACCAAGGACCCTTGGCCGGGCAGGGTTACTGCCCGGTGCCTCTTGGCGAGGGCTTTTGTCCTGAACGATAGCCGAGCGAGGGATCCTCGGGCTCGACTGCCTCTGGGAGGGCTTTTTGATCCTCAGCGTTGTGGCAGGGAAGCTGACCGCTGGAGATAGCCGAGCGAGGGATCTTCGGGCTCGACTGCCTCTGGGAGGGCTTTTTGATTCTCGGCATTGTGGCAGGGGAGCTGCCCGCTGGGATAGCCGAGCGAGGGATCCTCGGGCTCGACTGCCTCTTGGAGGGCTTTTTGATCCCTGGCGTTGCGGTAGGGAAGCTACCCGCCAGGGGTGACCGAGCAGGGTAGCTGCTGGGCTGAATCTTGGCGTGGTGCAGCCCGACCGTCCAGCTGTAGGTGCGGGGAATGGGGACGGTCGGGGCAACGGCATGCGCAGCCACCGCATTGAATGCCGGGGGGAGGCGAAGCGCTAGGGGTGCGTCGCTTCGATTCCGCCGGAGAAGGCTGGATGGCTGCCGCGTGGCAATGACTCCTTGGGTGAAAGCGGGCGACTGTTGAGCTGCACAGTGGGATATATAAGGCCGAAGGAGTACTGATCCTTCCACCCTTTATAAACAAGTCGTCGAGAATGCAGGACTTCCCGTTCACCATCCCCGACATCGTCCACTTCGAAGAAGTGTACCTGTACGACCCGTACTGCACCGAGGACACGGTGCAGCTGGTCTACAGGAGCATTGAGGACCATTTCGGCCGGTTGCTCCCCCGACGCTCCTCCCTGCAGCAGCTGCTAATGTACTCCATCTGGAGGGCGTCGCCAGGACTTTACAACCCCATGTCTGAGCTACTCTATGACGAGGCCGTGGGTAAGCTGCGGTCTTTGAGGCGCTTCGGCCTAATCTCCACGAACCGGCTGACCCGCTCAGAGGCGCTCGTCCGCGAATGCTACGAGCTGAGGCTCGGGGTCGACGCACGCGGGGGGAATCGGGGACAGAGGTTAGACCTTGCGTGGCCCCGGTTGACGGAGATCTTTACCGAGTACCACGAGCAGTGTTCGCTGCACCCCGTTTCCCCACTGTTGTAATTTTCTTCTCTTTTTTTTGGAATGTATGGCTGAGGAGCCCGTAATACCCTTTGAATAAACAAAGCTTTTCTTTCTTTTTCGCAATGCTCCATTGATCTTTATTAAATTAACAATAGATCCTAGGAAGAATTTACATCGCTTTAAAAGAAAGGTACGGGCTAGTAGATGACTTCATTGGCTTGGGCCAAGCTCCCTGAAGGGCTGTTGGCCCTCGTGCTTGGCATAGGGCATGGGGCTCCCTGAGCTCCGGGCTGGCCGTCCGCTGAAACGAGCATGATCTGACCGGTGGTCAGGTCGGCGGGAGGGCGCTGCTGCTCCTGCTCGCGGTTGGCCTGCTGTTTGTCCCTCAGGTAGGCGGCGAGGTGCCCAGACCGGATGAGCTCTTCGATGTAGTCCCTAAGTTGTTTGCAGTCCTCCGTGGCGTGGCCCAGTACCCGGTGGAAAGCGCAGTAGGGGCCCCGGGTTCGCTTTGCGGACTGACGCGGGATCAGAGGGAACTTGAAGAACCCCTCGTTCTGAGCCTCCTCCAGCAACACCGTGAGGGAGACATTGAGGGGGGTATATTCCTGGAACTTCGGGTGGTAGGGCTGCGGACGCTCCGGCCTCTCCTCCCGAGCCCTCTTCTTCTGGTCGATCCGTTCTACCCGGGGGAGGTTAGCGTTCACCTCGGATTCCAGCTGGATCTCGCGCTCGGTCCACGCCTTGACCTCGGCCATGGTCTTAGGTTGCGCCAACGTGAAGGAGCGTAACCATTCCTTGTGCCTCAGACCGGATCTAAGCGCTGTGATGACAGTTTCGTCCCGGTGCTCAGGCACCTCGAGAAGGGCGTTGTAAAAACGGGTAATGTAGGCCTTGAACATTTCCTTATCCCTACTCTTAACCGTGAAGCGGAAGTCGACCGTGCGCTTCTGTCGACGGTTCCCTACGAAATGGCCGAGGAACTGGGTAGCTAGCTTATCGAAGGTCGAAATTGAGCGAGGCTCGAGCCCCCGGAACCAGTCCCGACCTGCGCGGACAAGGGTGGCCGGAAAGGCTCTGCACTGGGCGGCGTCGGAGTGATCCTGGAAGCTCATCCCCGCGGTGAAAGCGTCCAGATGGTCCTTCGGGTCGGTTTTCCCGTCGAACAGAGAGACCTTTGGGGGCTTGTTGCGTGAGGAGACGTGGACGGAGAGCAGTTCCTCGGTGAACGGCTTTGTGAGCGAGTCGGAGGCATACTTAGCCCCATCGCTCGAGAGGTGAGCCTCTCGGCGCATGCCCTCAATTTTCTTCTCGAGGGCATCGAGCCGACCGTGGTATCCCGAGGAGTCGGCGCCTTGGGATCCCTGGCCTCCGCTGCGGGTGACCTGCGTCTGGGAGCGGCCTCGGTTCCTCTTGATGTGATGCCTCAGATCCCGAGGCGAGGTGGCTCTGGAACCGCCGAGGTGAACCCCTTCTGTGCAGCCCCATCGAGTGTGGTGGTGTCGACCACGCCTGTGGAGAGGCGAGGTGACTGACATCTCCTCAGGGGGATAAGGGTCGCACGGAGGCTCGGGGAGGGGTGCCCTGGCGGCGGATCTTGGTGTGTAGCCGTGGGGCGTCCAGCGGGCCTCAGGGGGCACCGGCTCGGGGTGGCCAGGGGTCGCTGCCTGTTGGTGGTTAGCCGCCCTGACGGGGGCAGAGCCTTCTGGAGGCAGCGGAGCGGCGATCGAGGGCCCGGGTCCGGCCGTTTGGACACGGACGAGGGCCTCCACGAAGGATTGCAGCCGATCTATCCGGCCTGCGAGGGCGTTGATGACGGTCATCAGAGGAGGCTCATCCCCGCCTTCGGTGAGTGTAAGGCGGCGGCTGGTATCGGGATCCTCAGGGTGGTTGTTCGCCATTAGGAGGAGATCGGAAGGCCAACTTTGTGTTTTGGGGAGTTTCTTCCCATAGACGGCGCCAACTGATAGAGCTCCTTTTCGGGCCTCCGTCAGATGTTGTCTTCCGTTGATCTCGAGATGGACTTTGTTGATTATCTCCTTTTGCGTGCGGGTCTCAATGGGTTTTGGAGGAGGAAGTAGAGTGAGGAGTTCGGTGCCGAGTACCTGCAAAGAAATCCCGGGGTGGTTTGGTACCACCAAGGACCCTCCGACGATCAAGTTAGTGATGAGATCCGAGCAGAGTAACGGCTTAAAAGAGTAAAAAATGGCTTACTTGACCCCTATGTGATGGGGTTTATATAGCGGTAGTGGCACACAGCAGCAGGTGCAAGGATCTCGCTGGCAGTTACGCCCCCGACATCACGCCTGCGTAGAAAGCGGATCGCCCATTAACGGGGATTGATGGCGTGGAACATGGGATGTTGCTGGCGTAGAATCTGCGCATGGCGAGATTCGCGGAGCGGTGGTTACGCCTGTGAGCGGTGACTTTGGTCGGAGGGCCGAGGAAGGCGGCTATGGCCTGGAGCTCGGGACGAGCGAGGAGGCCGAGGAGTCCAGGTCTTATGGCAGCTCGGTGCGAGCTACGGGGCCGAGGAAGCCAATTTGCAGGGGGCCCTGAGGAGGGCCAGCTTGTGTTTGCAGGTCGGGTACAGGGTGTCCTGGTCGGCCCCTATAGGCCCTTTCTTCTGAGTTCTGGGACACGTCACCTGCCACGTGTCCTGATCTAGGAGATCGCCAATATTGAGCATCATCACTTATATCAACAAGTAGTACCTTTTTATTTTCGACAAAAAGGGAGAGAGAAATAATATTTACAGGTATAAGATATTTGTGACACAACATGACTTTGGTAGATTTTGGTATGTATACACGTTACGTTTTCCATTCGGTATGTATACTTTGGTATGTATACACGTTACGTTTTCCATTTGATTTTAAAACTTGAATTCTTGCATTTCATATGGATTTTGAATTCAGGGTGAGTTTTTATTGTTTTTCATGTGTTCTTATTTTTGGTTATGTCTCAATATCGTTTACTGTAAATAGGTTTTGTCCAATATCAAAAAGAGAGAGATTGTTGATCCTGTTAGGTAACATCTACTCACCTTAATTTTGGTATTGGAAAAAACACTATTTAACCATTTTACACACTAATGATGTTTGTAGTTGAGTTTTATGTTTTCAGTGTGAAAGACATAACAGGTATTGCAATATTGAAGAAAAAGAACAAATATAACGATATTGAAGAGCAAAATGATATGATGATGTGGATTTACAAGACGTACAGATGAAGAAATCAACAAGAATGAGCTTGACAATATTGAAAAGCAAAAGAACAAGATGGCATGTATTATCACGGTGTTTATCAAGACAAAACGACAAAGAATCAAATGGACATGGATTTGGAGATGAAGACTCAAAGCGACTCAAAGAACGTGCTACAAAGTGTAATACTTGTAATTTCTCGTTTATTGAGTCGTAAATCATCTCGTAGAAGTCACACAGTTTTAAAATCTTCAAAAATCTCAAATATCACATATATCTATTCTTGAGCCAGCTTATAGTTGCCTTGAGCTGTCTCACATGTCCTTTGATCTCTTTTTTTAGTTCATATCTCCTTGAGATGGCTCATGTTGCTCTTGAGTTGGTTCAACACTTGACTTCATGGATATTTAAGTCCTTGTGTGCTTGGGACGGCTCATGTTGTTCTTCAGCCGGCTCGACACATGTCTTGATCGATTTGCTTATTCTCTGAGTTGTTGAGATGGCTCTTGCCTTTCTTGAGCCGGCTCAACATATGGCCGTTTGAAATCCCTTAAATTATTCTCGACCAATTTCTTTTCAGTTTTGTAGGATTCTTTCCCAGTTCTTTAAATATGGTTTTGGACGAAGTATTTCACAAAAATTCTACAGATTATTCATCACCTCTCTTTCTCTCATTTTGTGATCATCATCTTTCAAGTTTTTGAAACCCTAGTTGTCACCAGGTTTGAAATCATTTGGATTTTTCGAAAGTTTTTTGTTTTGAACTTTTACAAAGGATTTTCTAAACTGGTTTTGAATCTCTTGCCTTTGCAAAATCTTGATCTCTTATTTTAAACTCTTTATAAGTTCTTTTGAGATCAAAAAGTGCTACAAATTTGACTTTATCCTATATCCTAATTCTCCGGTTTTAAAATTGTGATCGATTCTATACAAGATTAGGAGTTGGTTTTGGTTATTGTGTTGTAACTGAAAGTTGTAAAGATTTGATCTGAGCCTGTGTAAAAGATTACCTAGTGGAGGTGGTCCATCAGTGTTGAGTTGTAAAGGTTTGATCTGAGCCTGTTAAAAAGATTACCCGGTGGAGGTGGTCCATCAGTTGTAAAGGTTTCTTCACCTTAAGAAGTTTGAATAGTGGAAGTTCCTTGGGGAAGACCTAGACGGAGACTAGATACCGCGGGTATAGAACTCCATTACCAATCGCTAGTGTCCTACTGAATTTGCATTTTCTGATCCTTATTTATTCTTTTGTTTGCGTAATTTTATTATTTATATTATCTTTCCGCAATATTTATTGTATTGAGTAATAAAGTTTTAATTGTTAGACATTTGTCCTATTCATCCCTTCTAGGACACTTTTCATTATCATCCAAATCATTAGTGATATTATGCGGAGAAACAGAAGACGGCAAATTAACGCCTGTATTCATGCAAATGGACTCTACGGTTGCCAAATTTATTGAAATTTGAAAATCAAAATTTGGATCTACGGATTTACCCTTTTCCTCTTAAGATAAAGAGGACTCGATCTAAGGATCAACAATGTTGGGATTTTGATTGTTGGTAGTAACGTCAGGAATATCACAAGCTTGATGGTTGATATCAGATATATGAACATCAGACCCGTGATCATTGGTTGGAGAAGCAAGGCTTCCAAAAATGGACTAATAAGAATAGGAGAGACTCGTTGAAGAAGCTGATTAGTGTTTTCATTCTAATCATTATTGGAGCCTAATAATACTGTAGAATCTTTAACTTGATTAATACCATTAACAGATGCATTAATTTCAGTACATACAGACGACAAAACAATGGTATTGCATGTAGCTCTCCACTTTCCCATTCTTCTATCATTCAGCACTGCTTGATTTGAGATGACATCAAAATTTTCCTTTCCTTTATCAGATTCTTTAGCGTTAGTAGATAAATTCTTCTTCAGGTTTTGTTTATTTTTCTTGCATGTATCCCACATGTGTCCATGTTTGACACAAAAATTACAGTATTTAATTCTTTTTCAAATATATTTTTTATTGAAAACTTGATGGAATGAGATCCAACTCAACACAAACCCTGGTTCTGTAAATTGTATGAAAATCCACTTTAATAAACCTTCCAATAGGTTTAACAATGGAGCGCAGCATATCTACATGAAAAAAATTTAGAAGCAAACCTGGACGATTTAACCATGCAAAAACGATGGTAGGCTCTTGATTTGGAGAGAAAAAAGGCGTCCATTTGAAAAACCTTCAACATAAAAGAATTCCTTCAAGCAGATCTTATTGAAATCTTCTTGTTTATGGAATTTTAATAGAAGGTGTATGCGATCCAAAATACTAATAATAAAGTCCTCAACGATGGAAAAATGTTGCTTTAAAATTTATTTCGTCTCGAGAATTGAGCACAAGAGCATTTAGACACCAAAGGAAAGTTGAAAGGAATTGCAGATTCAACAATCTCATCAGGAGAAAAACACGGTGGTACATCATCAATAGTCAAAACGATCTCATGTGTTGAAATGTATCCTGCATCAGCCTAGCAACAATTTCTAGCATATTCATTTTCTTATAATCAAATCTTGATTATTAAATGTTTGGTATAACTTTGGGATATTTAAAAGCTTTTGGGTGATAATTTTAGTATCAAAATATATGACGAGGGAGCAAAATCTTCACAGATCTAAAAGATAATCCATCATACCCTTCTATTTCACTTTCTTGACACATCAAACATTGAAAATAAAACTAACATAAAAGAAAAACAAATTTGTTTTTGGGGAGATCGATGGTTTATAAATTTATTTTTATTCATTCTCAAATTAAGAACAACTTCACACCTTCACTAAAAAGCTGTCATTATTTTAGTTCTTCAATTTTCATTTCTTTACTGGCGACACATGCCAAAAGCAACAGAAGACTTCTGAACACGGAATTGCAGATGTCTGCCCAAATAGCGGAGCGTGGCCAGACATCAGAAGAAGGTGTTGCAAATATCTGTGTTATGTCTACCAAACAACAGAGTGAGGCCAGACGTCTGAAGAAGAAGGTCCAGACGTCTGGCCATGAAACCACCGTTGTAGCGGTTATCAATCAGACATCTGACCAATATGCTTCAGACGTCTGACCATCGTGAGTGCAGCTATTGCGGATCTTAATCACGCCAATTTTCCATAACTTTGAAATTGATTTTATTTTAAGTTGAGGAAAAATTTTATTTGTTTCTATCATGTAAATTGTAATACGCACACACACCCATCATTGATATTCGATACAATTACCAAGTTGAAAACCCTAAAAACTATCTTTTTCAAGACAATCTTTCCATAACGGCCTTTCTTCCCACTAAGTATTGGAGTTATACTTTTCAAACAGTTGTTTATCTCATTAATTATCTTCCTACACCGGTTCTTAATTTCCAGACCCTATTTGAAAAACTCTTTCAACGTCCACCTAACTATACACGTCTCAAAATCTTTGGGTGTCTTTGTAATCCATGGTTAAGACCGTACAGTTCCTCCAAACTTCAACCTAAATCCACTCTTTGCATTTTTCCAGGTTATTCAATAACTCAATCTGCGTATAAATGTCTGGATCCCGTCACTCACAAAATTTACATTTCTCATCATGTCAAATTCGTCGAAACAAATTTTCCCATGCAGATATCTAGTAGACATCAAGAGGCTCTTCCGCAAGTTTTGGACTCCCCTGACGCAGCATCGCAGCCAATCATGTCCATCCAACCTACCAAACTTCATATCCTCCCCACATTAACTACCCTAACCCCCTTTGAACCACAATCCTTAATATCTCATATCCTAGACCTCTCCCCCACCATCAACTCTTCACAATTCTCACCCTCCAATCTCAATACCACCACCAACCTTCCCGACCTTACCTCCCCAACCTTCTCCACAACTGCTCAACCACATTTATCCTTTCCACAACTCTTCCTTACTTTCCCACCCCCAAATCTCCAAACCACCATTGAACGTAAACCGAACCATAAATACTTCAACTCCCAATATATCAACCATACCATTGTTCACCCTACACCCAAAAACTTGAACCAACTTGTGTATCTCAAGCTGTGAAGAATCTTAAATGGCATGCTGTAATGTCCGAAGAATTTGATGTTCTCATGAAAAATGAAACATGGTATCTTGTTCTCAAATCAAATCAGAATCTTGTAGATTGCAAATGGGTCTTCTGAATCAAGCATAACTCTGATGGAACCATTGCCCGATACAAAGCTCGCCTTGTGGCCACGAACGGCCTGTCCTGAACTATTCTGCCACCTTCAGCCCCTTTCTTAAATCGACAACTACGCGTGTAGTCCTATACCTCACACTCTTCCATGGATGGTCTCTTCATCAACTCGACGTTAAAAATGTTTTCCTCAATGGTACTCTCCATGAAGATGTGTATATGGCTTAACCACCCGGCTTCCTCCACTTCTCCCTATTCAACCATGTCTGCAAACTATGCAAAGCTCTTTATGGTCTTAAGCAAACATGCATGGCGTGGTATCAAGAACTCAAAGACCATCTCCTTCAAACCGGCTTTACAAACTCCATGTCAGATACGTCTCTCTTCGTCTACTCCAAAGACGCCACCGACGTCTACTTCTTGGTGTATGTCGACGTTATTATCATCAGGTAAAAACATACGGTTCCTTCACTCCTTTGTTCGTCAACTTGGGCAACGTTTCTCTCTAAAGGAGCTCGGCGACCTTCATCACTTCCTTGGTGTATAAGCTATTCCCACGTCCCAAGGCCTATTTCTATCCCAACATTGCCATATTGTCGATCTCCTGAAAAAGTTTTCCATGGAAGAAGCTAAAGAAACTACCACTCCAATATGCAATACCACTCCTCTTCTCCTCCATGACGGGTCTTTTTCCGTCGACCCCACACCCTATCGTCAATTCGCTGGTGTCCTTCAATACATATCCCTCACTCGGCCTGACGTCTCATCTGCTGTCAATCGCCTGTCCCAATTTATGCACTCACTCACCGAATTTCATTGGACGGCCCTCAAGCGTGTTCTTTGCTGCCTCAAAAGAACAATCCATCACGGTCTTTATCTCCGCCGAGGATCTCTTCACTCTTCAGGTCTCTAGTGATTCTGATTGGGGTGGCAATCGTGATAACGGTCGCTCTACCACTACCTACATCCTCTATCTCGATTCGAATCCCATATCATAGAAATCAGCCAGACAAAAGATTGTTTCTCTATCCTCCTCCGAAGCTGAATACAAAGCCCTTGCAAATGCCACGGCCGAGATACTATGGGTGAAAAATCTTCTATAAGAACTCAAGCTAATTCTCAGAAAACAACCCTCTCTATATTGTGATAATACATGGGCTACCTATCTCAGTGCGAACCTAATTTTCCACTCTCGCATGAAGCACATTGCTTTTGATTATTACTTCATTCGGGAGTGCGTTGAATATGGAACCATTCGTGTACATCATATCAGCACTCATGATCAACTTGCGAATGTCATCACAAAAGCATTTGGACGCGCACATTTTCTCAAACTTCGATCCAAGGTTGGAATCTCCAACGGAGCCTCAATCTTGCAATGGCGTATTAGTGACAAAGGCCAAAAGCAACAAAAGACGTCTGAAGATGGAATTGCAGACGTCTGCCATACATTTGTCCAAATAGCAGAGCATGGCCAGACGTCCGAAGAAACCGTTGCAAACGTTTGTATTATGTTTACCAAACAACAGAGCGGGGTTAGACGTCTAAAGAAGAAAGTCCAGACGTCTGGCCATGAAACCACCGCTGTAGCAGTTATCAATCAGACGTCTGAATAATGTGCTTCAGACGTCTGACCATCACGAGTGCGGCTGTTGCGGATCTTAATCACGCCAATATTTTCATAACTTCCAAATTGATTTTATTTTAAGTTTAGGAAAGATTTTATTTGAATCTATCATGCATGTAAATTGTAATATATATACATCATTGATATTCAATACAATTACGAAGTTGAAACCCTAAAAACTATCTTCTTCAAGTTCTAATATTCTTTTCGATCGCTTTCGGTATAACCTGTCATATACTCGAGAAACGCCACCAAGTGCTCCTTTTCCACACATTGCGCAATCAACCTAGCTGCCCGTTTCGTCCGCGGCGGTGACACCAGGATACACATTGGAATGTATTCTGAATATGTTAAGGGCACCACCTGCATCGGTGGGCCCCACCCGTAATCCACCTCCCCAAAGCCTAGCAGACTCCAATCCGCTGATAAGAGCGTACCGTACCCTCACCAAGGAACATATGGGTTCTCACCCTCTCCTTTCACTCACCTCTCAAACTCCATTGCCAGCTTCGCCTTCGCTTCAATTTTACCACCTCCACACCCATACAATTGTCTCGCTGGAGTCGCTACCGTCACAGGAAAGAAACAGTTTCCGTAG
Source organism: Agapanthus africanus (assembly GCA_030015575.1). NCBI lineage: Eukaryota > Viridiplantae > Streptophyta > Magnoliopsida > Asparagales > Amaryllidaceae > Agapanthus > Agapanthus africanus. The sequence continues at coordinate 846,636,891 of CM057337.1, forward strand.
AAACCTTTTCGCAAAGGTGGTTTCACCAACGAGCGTGCATTAGCGGAGAATACGAGATCCACTTAGGATTTTGGACCTAGATTGATGGCTCTGGTCCTGCTTTGCCAGAGTCGAGCAGCTAGGATATGGAATGTGAAACAATGTTGGCCTGTGAACTCAAAGAATTGGGCTTTGAAGGCATTGACTGATTGTTCCAATTTGTGCATAGGGATGGAAAATGGAGGTACAGAATGTGAAGGGGGGTATGTTAGTGGTTTTGGGGGTTTAGGAATGGTGTTGCGAGACCAAACAGTCTCGATTGTAGGGGAATCGAGCCCTCTAGAAAATTGTGCTATGCAGTTCAAGAATTGAGCAGAGCCGAAGCCGTCGGAAACAGCGTGAGAGCTCTCAAGGCCGATAACAAATCGACCGCATGAGAACTGGGTCACCTGTAAGTGTTGAGACTTTTTTTTAACAAAGCCGAATGAGGGGTGGGGGGGGAGGGGGGAGGGTGGAGGAATATGGTAAATAAGTAACTTTCTTTATAATTTTACCTATTGGTTGAAATGCAAGAAACCGTGAAGACTTTTATCCATATAACAAGATACCATCCTCACTATTCAGAATCTGCATCTTAATCCAGTTTCTACAACTTATCAACTAATAAAGATCCCTATAATTAAACCAGGTATCATACAAATTTTTTTTAGTGAGGAAAGGGATAAAATTTAAGGTATTTTGGGAATAAAAATGATAGAAAGCGGGGGAAAAACCAAGGCTTGATGTGGGAGCAAACTGTAGCTTTGTGATGATGCTCGATATCGGCGATCTCCCAGATCATGACACGTGGCAGATGACGTGTCCCAAAGCATGTAAGGAAGGGCCTACAGTAGCCGACCAAACCACCCCTATGCTCTTCCTACCGAGCAGACGCTGGCTCGCCCCAGCACGATGGGCCTCCTCGGCCTCACAGCTCGTTCCCGAGCTACCGCAGAAACTAGATACCTCGGCTCTCCCGCTCGTCCGCGAGCTCTCCCGCCGAGGTCATCTTCCTCGGTCTCATCGACCGACCAATAGCACCGCTTGCAGGCGTAACCGCCATCCCGCGAATCTCGCCATGCGCGAGATCTCCGCCGACCACATCCCACGTTCCACGCCACCATGATCCCCTATTAACGAGCCTGTCTCACCATTAATGAGAGGTCCCGCTCTTCACGCGGGCGTGACGTCGGGAGCGTAACGGCCGGCGTGATTCTCGCGCATGCTGCGTCTACTGCCACCACTACTTAAACCCCTCTTTCATACGGTCAAGGTAAGCCATTTTTACTCCACTAAGCCGTTCCTCTGCTCGGATCTCTGGACTAACTTGATCGTCGGAGGGTCCTCGGTGGTACAACCACCCCGGGACTTCCTTGCAGGTAGCTCGGCATCTACAACCTCAACCTATTGAGATCCACACGTTTCAGGAGCGACAGCCTCCAGATCCAATCTCAGCCACACATCGCAGCCATCCGCAGATCAAACGGGAAGCAACATCTGAAGGAGATTTCACTCTCCATCGGCTGGCGCCGTCTGTAGGAACCTAGATTCTACAAAAACAAAAGTTCGCCTCCTGATCTCACTCCAATGGCGAGCGATCCTCAAGATGATCCAAGCGCCAACCGCCGCCTCCCTCTCAACGTTGGCACAGACGGGCCTCCGCCGAATGCCATCAACGCCCTCGCCGGCCGGATAGACCGACTCGCATCCTTCGTGGAGGCGCTTGTCCGCGTCCAAACGGCGGGGCATAATCCCCAGGTCGCCGCTCCCCCGCCTCGGGGCCAGGACCCCTACGGGGGAAGAGAGGGCTCCGTCCACGTCGGCCCTGCCGACCGTCGCCTCATCATTTCCGACAACCACGGCTTTCTCGAGCCGACGTACTCGAAAACCCGGTGGGCACCACTAAGTTTGGCTCCGAGGTCTTACGCCAGAGAGTTTCACCCCGAGTCTCATCGCACCCCTGTCCCCTACGAGGCGGTGGCAGTCAGCTCGTCTGTTCGCAGGCACGACCGGCACCCCCTCCCTCGACTGGGTCACGCACGCGAGACTCCCCACGGCAGCTCGAAAACAGCCCCATCAGGGAACGTAAGGGACCCCACCGAAAGGAGCCGAGTCTCGTCCAAGATCATGGTCGCAACGGCGGGGGGTACATCGAGTGCCTACGAGACTCGGCATCCCACGCCAGCCGCGGGGGTCGACGGCCGGCCAGGGAAGAAGGCCAGGGAGACCGAGCCGATCACTTTTGACGACGAGGACTTTCACGACATATCCCTGCCCCCACAACGACCCCCTAGTGATTACGGCTCAAGTCCATTAATACGAGGTGCACAGGATCCTGGTCGACTCGAAAAGCTCGGCAGACATTCTCTTCTACGACTGTTTTCTGCGCATGGGGCTCACCACGGCAGACCTAAGGCCGACCTCCCACATCCTTTCAGGATTCACTAACCACTCTATCCCGGCGGAAGGAGTAATCACTCTACGGTTCAACGTCGAGGAGGTCGGCCATACGCGGACAGTGCCGGTGGAATTCATCGTAGCAAGGATCTCATCGGCCTACAACATCCTCCTCGGCCGCCTGACGCTAAACTTCCTCCGGGCCCAGATATCGAACTACCACCTGGCAATGAAGTTCCCTCTCGAGCAGGGCAGGATAGGTCGGGTCTACGGAGACCAGCGAGTTGCAAAGGTTTGCTTCACCGCAACATCTTTATCGGAGGAGCCAGCCGACGATGTCGAGGGCGGGGGTGACATCAAGGGTTCCCTGGATACTCGAGACGATCATAAAGAGATCCGAGGAACCCTAGTGGAGCCTCTGACAGTGGTCCCCTTGTAGAAGGGGACGACGAAAGACTCGTTCAGATCGGGTCACTTCTGACAGGTCCTCAGAGAGACGGCCTGGTTCATTTCCTCAGAAACAACTCCGACGTGTTTGCCTGGGCACCTGCTGACATGTCAGGGATCGACCCTAAAATTATATCCCACAAGCTTGGGGTAGATCCTACGGCCCGACCCGTCAGACAGAAGAAGCGAAGCTTCGCCCAGGCCAAACAGAAGGCTATCGAGGACGAGATAGATCGGCTCCTCGCCGCCAACTTTATTCGGAATGTGCCCTATTCAGAGTGGCTAGCGAACGTCGTCCTGGTCAAGAAGTCAAGCGGGAAGTGGTGCATGTGCGTCGACTTCACCGATCTCAACAAGGCCTGCCCCAAAGACAACTATCCCCTACCTCGGATAGATCAGCTCGTCGACGGCACGGCACGCCATGAGCTATTGAGCTTCATGGATGCCTTCTCCGTCTATAATCAGATCCGCATGAATCCGGCAAACGAAGATCTCGCCGCATTCACGACGGACTGGGGGGTATACTGCTATAAGGTGATGCCCTTCGGACTCAAAAATACCGGGGCTATGTACCAACGACTGGTCAACCGCATGCCGCAGATCGGTAGGAACATGGAGGTCTACGTCGACGATATGCTAGTCAAATCAGTCTTGTCGACCGACCATGCCAAGGACCTGGGTGAGGCCTTCGAGATACTCCGCAAGTTCAAGATGAAGCTAAACCCGGCCAAGTGCGCATTCGGGGTCACCGGAGGAAAGTTCCTCAGTTTCATGGTCTCCCACCGCGGGATCGAGGCTAACCCGGAAAAAATCGATGCTATCCTCAACATGACCGCGCCCAAGACCAACGTCGAGATCATGCGACTGACAGGGCAGGTGGCCGCTCTGAGCTGCTTCATGTCGAGGTCTGGAGGAAAATGCTTCCCATTCTTCAAAGCTCTAAGGAAAATTCCGAGATTCGAGTGGTTAGAAGAGTGCCAGACCGCCTTCGACCGGTTAAAAAGGCATCTTGCAACGCCACCGCTGCTCACCCGACCAGTTGAGGGAGATGAGCTATCTCTGTACCTGGCGGTATCCGACCAAGCAGCAAGCTCAGTACTCATACCAGGGGTCGATGGAGCACAAAAACCGGTGTACTACGTGAGCCACGTCTTCAAAGACGCAGAGACGAGATACCCAGCCATAGAGAAGATTATCTTGGCACTCATCGTGGCCTCAAGGAAGCCGCGACAATACTTCCAGGCGCATATTATCCTCGTTCTCACCGAGCGCCCGCTGGGGGCTATCCTCGCCTCACCCGAATCCTCGGGTCGATTAGAGAAATGGAGGTGGGAGTTGTCCCAGTTCGACATAAAATACCGCCCAAGGCAAGCCATCAAAGCACAAGCCTTGGTCGATTTTATCATCGAGTGCACCATCCCCAGCAAGGGGCCGGAGTCCACGCCGGCCCTCGCGGCTCAGCACCCAATCGTGGGGAAACCCAACTCGGTCCAAGAGTGGGTCATTTACGTCGACGGGTCCTCAACCGAGGAAGGCTGTGGCGCCGGCCTCATCATTCGGGGCCCGAACGAGGCAAAAATGGAGTACTCCCTAAAGCTCAGGTTCAAAGCCTCAAACAACGCGGCGGAGTACGAGACCTTACTGGCCGGGCTGCACATGGCCTCCGGGCTGGGGCTGAAAACAATTCGAATCTGCAGCGACTCAGCCCTAGTTGTTGGCCAAGTGACCGGTCACTTCGAGGCCCGGGAACCTCTAATGGTAAAGTACCTGGCCGAGATAAGAAAACTTTGGAAGAGCTTTGGCTTTATACCCAGGCAGCTAAATGCCCAAGCCGACGCCTTGAGCAAACTGGCTTCATCCTACTCGGCCAACAACAAGCGATCTATCTATTGGGGTCAAAATTTGCATCCCGGTTGACCGAGTCAAAGTCAAGGTCAACCCCAAGCCAGGTGGGCCCAAGCCCAGGTCAAGCGGGCCCAGGCCCAAGTCGAGCCCGAATACGAAGCGTCCAGCCTTCTGCCATACCAAAATAAAAATCATGTAACGAATAATTTTGATGTAATTTTTTGTGCATGAATGTATGCAAAATGGGCATAAAGCCAATTTTTTGTAAGCCCATGGCTTATGTGCAAAAAGAAATGGCACATAAATCATGGGATGGGCAAAATGCCATTTTGTAAAGCCCAAGGGGCTATATGTAAACATGTAAGCCTATATAAGGCAACATGATGATGAATAAGATATACTTTTTCACTCCCCCAAAAACTAGGGTTCTTGCCTCTTTCCCCTTTCTGAAGGTTCTAAACCTTCTTCTTTCTTTTGAATTAAATCAAGAGTTTTACTCTTCTTTTTCAAAAACTAAATAGTTTTTCACCACAAAACCCACAAAGGGGGGCTTAGATCTCCCATCAGATCTCAAAAAGAAGAGATTTTTAAAATCTCACATCTCTTGATCTTCAAGATCCTGTCAATAGAGGAGGAAGGAGGAGACCCATCTCCAGAAACCCCACCTTGGGGAAGAACTAGGGCTCAAGGGGAGAAGCCCTTCATCAGCTTCAAAACATCCTAGGAGTTTAACTCCTCACACACACACACACACACACACACACAAAATAATAAGTGCTCCTTTCTGGGAGTACAACTTCCATTGCAGGGACCAAGTCCCTTTTAGCGCCCGAGCGCCCACGTGTTGACATGTGGAGCGCTAGCGCTCGCTCAAAGCGCTAGCTCTCTTGCGCTCAGAGCGCTAGCGCCCGAGCGCCCACGTGCTGACACGTGGGGCGCTAGCGCTAAGCGCTAGCGTCCAAAGCGCTAACGCCCGAGCGCCCACGTGCTGACACGTGGAGCGCTAGCGCTCTTGCGCTCAGAGCGCTAGCGCCCGAGCGCCCACGTGCTGATACGTGGGGCGCTAGCGCTCTTGCGCTCAGAGCGCTAGCGCCCGAGCGCCCACGTGCCTGACACGTGGGGCGCTAGCGCTCTTGCGCTCAGAGCGCTAGCGCCCATAGCGCTGGCGCTTTTTCCCACGCATCCTCTGGATGCCCTTTCACTTTCTTTTTTTTATATATATGTATATACACACACACACACACATACTCTACAACACTGTCCCTCTCAAAAAAATTTGGGCCGGGGCGCTGCCCCGTACCCCGCAAGAGGGCTACTAGCCCCCTTGACCACCAGCCCGCTATCCGGGTAGCGGGACCCCCGTAAAAACTCTGCGTTGCTCCCGATAAATCCAAAACCCCCTTTCAAAACACAACACACATACACCGTACATTGAGTTCGCATAACCTGTTTAACCCGTTAATCGGAGGTTCCCTCGCTCTAAAGGCGAGGGGTAATTAACGGCAGCTTAGTCCGCGGCTGCCAGAGATTCGGATCCCCACAATCAATAAACCCCCGCCTACCCTAGGCAGGGGGAATCTGTAGTACGTCGGACAAGTGTGCGCGTATTCCCTTCTCAATGGGGTGACGAAAAACACCCTACAGATTCTGGCACGCCCGGTGGGATTAATCTCTCCTCCCATATTTCGGGTTAAACGTTCATGCGAACTCAATCAATATACATATCTATATTTATACTAAAATAATGCTCTTTCTTGCAGGTTTTCCAAGCAATCACTTTTCAACAATATCTCCAAGGACGATCTCAGCTCTCAGTACGGCTCCCATCTCCTATACGATGAAGATGGACGCCAGGACAGTCCTCTCGGCTAGTCTAGGGCGACAATGGGAAGAGCTGCCGCTACCATTTGGCTCTATTATGTTCGTGTCGGCTAACGCCGTCTCAGCTCCTCAAGCTCCGGTAACGGACAAACCGGTCTCAAAAGGGAAGAAGCCAAATGTGGTGGTCTCGAAGATGCCCCAACTCAAACGCAAGTCGGTGTTTGAACAACTTTCCTTGGCCCCAGCCGGGGGCAAGGCCATCAACACCAGCAAAGCAACAATGCATCTCGGGCAAGATCCAGCGGCGCCTCTAACAACTGCTAGATTGGGTGTCTTCTCAAGCCTTCCCATCACTCAGCCTATGTCGGCTTCCCAAAGAGCAAAAGCCTGCCAAGCGCTCAAGGCAGAGAAGCTGAGGCAGAAGCGGTTCAGATACAGAGCCAACAAAAGGACTATGGCTTTGGCCATGTTAAAATTTATGAATTTCCAAAGCCCGGACCGCTCCGCGAAATCAGCTGCCAAAGATAAAGAGATGGCTGGGTATGTGGTTCGTACTGTCTACATGGTCGAACATGAAGAAATGAGTACTCCTCTTCTTCACAGCCATGGTGATGATATGATTGACGCTACCCAGCATCAGCTCGATCTAAGTGATGAAGAGCCCGCTCAGGCCGATAAGCCAGAGGAGCCCGTGGTTCCTGCTGAATTGAGCTCAGGCAATAAAGACGACCCAGTTGTCATAGCCGGAACTACATAACAAGCGTTATTCCGACGGCTTCAAAGGCAGCTTCAGGACAAGGACGAGAAGTTAGCCAAGGTACAGTCCAAGGTCGACGAATTGGCAAATGTCGTGGCAGATCTCGCGACCCAGGTCGCCCGATTGCAATTACAGCGGAATCAAATTTTGGTTCATGAGCCAGTGATTGATACCCGGAGGCAGCCAACTGATACCCTCTTCAACCTAAGAGCGGAGCGCCTTCGTGGAAAATGGCCGCAATCAACCTCCAGTCCCTCTGATACATACGCCGGGGGGGAATCGCCTCTGAAAGAGAAACTGGAAAAAGTCTATTCCTTCAAAAGGGAAAAGTCCACAAGATATTCAGGGATGCCCTAAGAAACGGTCTACAACTGCCAGAATCAAAGAGACCGCAAGAAGCGAATATGAACGACGACCCAAAATATTGCCCCTATCACAGGATGATATGTCATGCCATTGAGGACTGCTTCGTCTTCAAAGATTGAGTCGAAAGGCAATACAAGACGGAAGAGATGGAACTGTCTAAAGGCGTGTTAGCAAACAGTCAAGCTACGACCGCCGATTTCATGCAAATGGAGACCGAAGCCTTTCGGGAACCTAATCCTCCCAGACATGTGCCATTATCTGAAAAGGGCGAACCAAAGACAGATCGGCCTCGAGGACCAGCATCAGTAAAGGCACCTACTCTAATGGAGAGAAAGAAGAAAGTATACTCCTTCAGGAGGGATGAAGTCCGCAAAATATTCGTGGACGCCTTGAACAACGGTCTGCAACTGCCCGTTCCAAAGAGGCCACATGAAATGAACATGACCGGCAATCCCATATACTGCCCATATCATAGAATGGTGAGTCATACCATGGAAGACTGCTATATTTTCAAAGATTGGGTGGAGAACCAATACAAGCTTAGAAAAACCTCACAGTCCTCGGATGTATCGGCAAGCCACAGAGCTACGGTCATCAACACAGCTCCGCCAAGATCAAAATTCAAGGGGTTAGGATAAGCATAGAGGACCACCACGTCGTTAAACTGGGAACACCAGATGACCACCATGTCGTTAAACTGGGAACAATCGACCACCACATCATTAAACTGGGAATAATCGACCTCTAAGTCGTTAAACTGGGAATGTAAATATATATATATATATAAACAAAAAATGTGTAAATAAAAGAGAAATAAAGAAAAGCCGAAATGATAGGGCAATCGCGATCTTCGCGATAAGAAAAGCTGAAATGATAGAGCAATCGTGGTAAAAAAAACAATAACAAAAACAAAAACAAAACAAAAAAAACAACGGCGAATGATGAGTCGCTCCTGGTACCATATTCCAGTGCAGCGATGCAGACGCCAACCAAAATCCAATTTCCCAAAATTCTTCCAGTCCTATGGCCAGTCCCCAAATTGACTACCGTATACAATCCACGGGCTCAAATAATTCTCATCATACCCATATCCCACCGCAATTACCAGTTACGCGGCTGGTCTCCGTCTTTGGAATTATGGTCCATTGAGAAGACCCACTCACGTGTCCTTACGATACATGAGGAGAACAAACCTTTGTGGGATCCTTACGACTCACAAAGGAAAAGCACACTTAAGAGTCCTCACGACTCCTAAGGAGAAAATACACCTGCGGGATCCTTATGACTCGTAGGGAGAAAATGCTTTTATGGGACCCTCACGGCCCATAAAATTGAAAAGCCTTAGGTGACAGAGACCTAAACCTGTCTCCTAAGCCATCGCTCCCCAATCTCCAAGTGGCAAATGATGGGTCGCTCCTGGTACCATATTCCAGTGCAGCGATGCAGACGCCAACCAAATTCCAAACTTAAATCCCAAGCGGCGAATGATGAGTCGCTCCTGGTACCATATTCCAGTGCACCGATGCAGACGCCAACCAAATTCTAAATCCCATGCCCCAACGACGAATGATGAGTCGCTCCTTGTTCCCCTCCGAATGGCGGGGCGACGAGAGACGTCTTGCCTGAGATTCGGGGCAGATGCTATTTGGTTTTATCCGTCCACCTCTCCGAAGATGCCAAGTTGATTTATGGTACCATGTATCGAAGGTTTAGACGGATGCGGCCGATGTAGCAGACTTCGTCAAATTCCCCCTCGTTCGAGGGGTTTTTGATTGTGGGGACGCTCTTCCCTGCAGGCGCAAGCCCCTGCAGTTAATTACGCTACCGCATCGCGGTAACAACTTTCTTCTTCTCCAAATGTTCACTTCGTGTCGTGGGTGTTTGTTTTGTTTGTGGTTTCCCGTGGATTGTATATGGAGACTAATTTATGTTGTCGCCTGTAGGACGTGGATTAGTCCAAATCCGTATTTTCTTAGATTTGGATTTTGGGTTTTGGTTTAAGAATACGTTAACCATATTTGAGGCTAAGATCAACTTAAACGTTCGTTAAGGACACGTTAGTCTAATTTGAGACTAAGATCAACTTAACGGGATCATTTAGATCCGACAAGTGAGCATTTGGGGGCTCAATTTCCAGTCTAAGGACATGGTGGTCCAACATTCCCATTTTGGGGTCGAATATTGGTTTAAGGACATGTTCGCCATATTTGAGGCTAAGATCAACTTAAACGTTTGTTAAGGATACATTAGTCTAATTTGAGACTAAGATCAGCTTAACAGGATCGTTTGGATCCGAAAAAAGAGCATTTGGGATCTATTATTCTAGTTTAGGGACATAGTGGTCCAATGCCAGTTTAGAGACATAGTGGTCCATTGCCAGTTTAAGGACATGGTGGTCCATTGCCAGTTTAGAGACATGGTGGTCCAACATTCCCATTTTGAGGACGAATATTGGTTTAAGGACATGTTAGCCATATTTGAGGCTAAGATTAACTTAAACGTTTGTTAAGGATACGTTAGTCTAATTTGAGACTAAGATCATCTTAACAGGATCATTTGGATCCGACAAAAGAGCATTTGGGCTCTATTGTTCTAGTTTAGGGACATAGTGGTCCAATGCCAGTTTAGGGACATAGTGGTCCATTGCCAGTTTAAGGACATGGTGCTCCATTGCCAGTTTAGGGACATGGTGGTCCAACATTCCCATTTTGAGGACGAATATTGGTTTAAGGACATCATAGTCCATGAGTTTAAGGACCCCACAGTCCGTAGCAATATATGGTTGTCGGGACCCGTCACCTCTCTGACGACGTTGAAGGATTACAACGACAAATATCAGAGGAGTTCAGAGATGTACCCTTGAGCCGGGTGTAAATTGATCTGAGAGAGCAGTTGTGCTCAGTTCAATTTAATTTGAGGACTTACGGCCAAAATTGGGTTAGGTCCATTTGAAAATGTTTAACACTTTTTTCATGATTGGCCTGTTTAGGCCTTTGCTTGGGCTCTGCCCTTTTTTTTAAATAATGCACAGCATTGAGCTTTTTAATTAAATGCATAGCATTTATTTTGGCCTGTTAGGCCTTTTTAATTGGGCTCTGTCCCTTTTCTTTAATAATGCAGAGCATTTAATGGTCTGACAGCGCGCCACGTGGCCTGTCAGGCGCTCTGCGCCAATTAAAGAGCGCAAGACACTAGCGCATGTGGAGGTGACACGTGTCACGCTCTGGTGAGCGCAAGTCTGTTAGCGCAGTGCGCTGCGCTAATGCACTGCTGACACGTGGCGCGCTCTGGTGACTTGCGCTAGTCCAAGGAGCGCAACAGCACAAATCAGGAGTGCAAGACACTGTACAGTAGCGCAAAGCGCATCTGATCAATTTTAGATCAAGGAAACAAGTTTTTCTTGTTCCAAAGAAGTTCTACCTCAAATTTCAATAACCAGTGGTTCATCAAAAGGCAATGCCTTTATATAGATCAAAAGATCTAAAGAAGTAAATTACTTCTTTTTTATTATTATTATTTTTTTTTATTCAAGATCTTGATCTTGTTCTTAGATTTTTGATTTTTTTAGAAGAACTTCTTCTTTTTTCAAAGATTTACCTTTTTCTTTTCTTCGAGTTCTTCTCAAAGTTTTAGAGGAGTTCTGTATATCTGAAATTTGGGGTCTAGGGGCCTTTATATAGGGCCAATTAGTTTCTTAGGTTGGTTACAGAGATCTTTCTCTGATTGATCTGGGAATATTTCCCCACCGTTGGATCTTTGATTCTAAGGCCTATGTTTTACAGAAGATAATCTTCTTGTTTTAACAAGATTAGAAAGATCTTTCTAGAATTTTAATTCTGATTTAGTGCTGGCACAGTTGGCGCAAGCGCACCTGCACTTGACACGTGTCGCGCAGCGCAGAGCGCAGCGCATCTGTGCTAGCGCAACTGCGCTGATACGTGTCGCGCAGCGCAGAGCGCAAGTCATCTGAAGCGTTGCTTCCTTTATTATTATTTGAATTGTTTTTAAAACAGAGCTTTGCTCTGATTGGGGGAAACAGAAGTGTTGCTTCATTTCCCGTCTTGGAATTTGAACAGAGCTTTGCTTTGATTGGGGGAAACAAATGCCCCCCCCACCATTGCGCTTACGTGGCCCCAGACGTGAGCGCAGCGGTGGCAGAATTTCAACCGTTGCACCATCTTTTGGAAGTTGAAACGGCTCTCAATGCCTATAAATAGGACCTTTGGTCCCTTAGATGATTTTCATCTCTTCATAAGAATTTTTATTCAGAACATTGCTCTTAGGCTTTTAAGATCTTTTCAAGAGTAAGACTATGTTAAAACTTAGGTATAGTTTAAAACTTTTAAGAAATCAGGGTTTTACCCATTAACAGAGCTTTACTGTATATAGATTTTTGATCTAAAGAGAACCATTTTAGGGTTCCAATAATAGAGTCTTTGCTCTCTAAAAGGATTTTATTTTTTGATGAATTATATCATTTTTTTAGAGCAAAGCTCTCAATGTTCTCAGGGGATTTTCTTCAAATTCTCGTCATAACTGATTTTGACAGGTGTCACTCCTGTCTGCAGAGCATTGCTCTCGAGGAGTTTAACTCCCTGTGTCTTTTTTTTCTCATTGCTATTCTCCCAATGATGTTTCTTTCAGGCATTATGGCTGCTCATTTATACAGTCTGCACGATTCATTACTTATGAGGATATCCGCATACAGGGCCGTCACCAAAACCAAGAGTTTACAGATGCCCAGTGTGCGGAGATTATTGGTCGTCTGCACGCACGCGTTGGTTGGTTGCTTCCTTGCCGTTCTGCTCTCTTGAAAGTCGTGCTGGGAGCAATTTGGAGAGCACTTCCGGGGTTTCACGAGGCCATGCCGCTTAATGCGCTGGATGCTACCGAAGACAAGGTGCATTTAGTGTACCTGTCGGGGCTGATCTCGAAGAAACGGCGAGATAGCCTCATCGACATTCTACATCAAATTTTTCAACAGACGACGATAATTGCTGCTTATCAAAGGATGGGGGGCCTTGCCGAAGATCTTGACACACGTGAGCGCGAGAGGATGCACACGAGAATGATCAGAAAGGCCAGAAAGACTCTAGATGGCCTTACTTTCGAATTCCTTAATCCATGCCCCGGATCTGAGGTTTTACCATTGTAAACATTTCAATAATGCTGCTTTTGTTTATTGTCTCCATTGATGTAAGAATTTTCCGAGTATGAATGACAAATCTTTTGCCTCCTTCCTTTCATTTTCTGCTTTGTTATTGGCATATTCCTTAAGTAAGCGTATCCTGTAGGTGATAGAACATCCCGCCTTGAATACTTTAGGGAGTAGTGATGGCTTAGGAAGCAGGTTCAGATCTGCTACCTAAGGCTTTTCAACTTTATGAGCCGTAAGGGTCTCATAAAGACTTTTCTCCCTACGAGTCGAGAGGATCTCGTAGGTGTATTTTCTTCTTAGGGGTCGTGAGGACTCCTAAGTGTGTTTTCTCTTGAGAGTCGTAAGGATCTCACTAGAGAATTTTCCCTCTTACAAGTCGAGAGCACTCGTAAGTGCTTGTTTCCCTCCTTGTCGAGATTCGACTTTGGAGAGTGTGACCCGTGAATAGTATGCAAGAGTCCATTTTGGACCGACTTGCAGGGTCCCAGTGCTTAGGAAACAGGTTTTTTAATCCCTGCCGCTTAAGGGTTTTCCTCACAAGTCGAAACATATCGGGTAGTTCTCGTAAAGACACTAATTTCCTCACGAGTCGAGACGAATCGAGCATTTCTCGTAAGAATATCCTAACGTCACAGTTAACCTCTGCTCTTTACGACAAAGGTCCGTTAGGGTCTGTGGTACTTAGGGTTTTGTCCATCGTACCGTCGCGTTGGCTGATGTATTCCTCGATAGGCAATCTTGCTGTTCGAGTAGCCTTGCGATTGTCATGTCTCTGATCCCTTCGGGGGCTGGACAAGACGTCTTCAAGCAATCCTCCTAGGCAGTTTGACCGTCGGAAGAGCAAGCGTTAGGAATTTTGCCATGCCGCTTTTTACTTGAGGTTAGGCTCATTTTGGAGAGCCCCGATGAGTCATAACCACTCTGCGCTGGTGTGGGATGATCTCCGATAGTCTTTCAGGCTTTATATGACTTGCCGTTAAGACCCTGAAGCTAGGAATTTGGCCTTTGCTTCGTTTGCTGGCATTGCGTCTGTTGTATCGAGACGAATGCCGCGGTTGTCTCTAGGTTGTTGATGAACCGTCGAGGTTTGGAACTAGGGATTTTGCCGTGGCTCCTTTTGGTGATGTTGCGTCTGCTGTGTCGAGACGAACGTCGAGGTGGTGACCACTCCGCACTGGGGCGAGATGATCTCCGATTGTCTTTCAGGCTTTATATGACTTGCCGTTAAGACCCTGAAGCTAGGAATTTGGCCTTCGCTTCGTTTGCTGGCATTGCGTCTGCTGTATTGAGACGAATGTCGCGGCTGTCTCTAGGTTGCTGGTGAACCGTCGAGGTTTGGAACTAGAGATTTTGCCGTGGCTTCTTTTGGTGATGTTGTGTCTGCTGTGTCGAGACGAACGTCGAGGTGGTGACCACTCCGCACTGGTGCGAGACGATCTCCGATGGTCTTTCAGGCTTTATATGACTTGCCGTTAAGACCCTAAAGCTAGGAATTTGGCCTTCGCTTCGTTTGCTTTGGCGCGCCCGAATCCTGCTGGGGGAAGAACGCTGGGGTGACATCTCGTCTGCTGTATCAAGACGATCGTCTAGGTGGTGACCACTCCGCGTTGGTGCGAGATGATCTCCGATTGTCTTTCAGACTTTATATAAATTGCCGTCAAGACCCTGAAGTTAGGAATTTGGCCTTTGCTTCATTTCCTTTGGTGTGTCCGAATCCTGTCTGAGGAAGAACGCTGTCGTGACATCCCGTCTGTTGTATTGAGACGAACGTCAGGGTGATGACCACTCCGCGCTGGTATGGGATGATCTCCAATGGTCTTTCAGGTTTTATATGAGTTACCGTCAAGACCCTGAAGCTAGGAATTTGGCCTTTGCTTCATTTGCTTTGGTGTGTCCGAATCCTGTCTGAGGAAGAACGCTGTCGTGACATCTCGTCTGTTGTATTGAGACGAACGTCAAGGTGATGACCACTCCGCGCTGGTGTGGGATGATCTCCGATGGTCTTTCAGGTTTTATATGAGTTACCGTCAAGACCCTGAAGCTAGGAATTTGGCATTTGCTTCATTTGCTTTGGTGTGTCCGAATCCTGTCTGAGGAAGAACGCTGTCGTGACATCTCGTCTGTTGTATTGAGACGAACGTCAAGGTGATGATCACTCCGCGCTGGTGTGGGATGATCTCCGATGGTCTTTTAGGTTTTATATAAGTTACCGTCAAGACCCTAAAGCTAGGAATTTGGCCTTTGCTTCATTTGCTTTGGCGCGTCCGAATCCTGCTGGGGGAAGAACGCTGGGGTGACATCACGTCTACTGTATCGAGACAAACGTCGAGGTGGTTCCTAGATTGCCTGTGAACCGTTAAGACCTGGAACTAGGGACTTTGCCGTGGCTCCGTTGTTTTAACCTTGGGTTGTTGATGTTGTATTTGCATTCTGCTGGACTGCGAAGGAACGCCGTTGTTGACATTGCGTCTGTTGTATCGAGACGAATGCTGAGGTGAAGCTGGGATTTTGCCGTCGCTTCGCTTTGTTTCGACCGTAAGGTCTTTTGTCGGCATTGTATCTGCATCCTGTTGGACTGCGAAGGAACGCCGTTGTTGATATCTCGTTTGCTGTATCGAGACGAATGTGGAGGTGAAGCTGAGATTTTGCCGTCGCTTCGTTTTATTTCGACCGTAAGGTCTTTCGTTGACGTTGCATCTGCATCCTGCGGGACTGTGGAGGAACGCCGTCGTTGACATCTCGTCTACTGTATCGAGACGAACGTCGAGGTGGAGCTGGGATTTTGTCGTCACTCCGCTTTGTTTCGACCATGGGGTCTTTTGTTGGCGTTGTATCTGCATCCTGCTGGACTGCAAAGGAACGCCGTTGTTGACATTGCGTCTGCTGTAACGAGACGAATGCTAAGGTGGAGCTAGGATTTTGCCATCACTCCGCATTGTTTCGACGTTGCGTCTGCATCCTGCTGGATTGCGAAGGAACGCCGTTGTTGATTCTTAGGCTGTAGATATTGCCGTTAAGATTTGGAACTAGGGACTATGCCATGGCTCCGTTTTGTTGCGACTCTGAGGTCGGTTGTTGATGTCATGTCTGCATCTGGTTGGAGTGAGGAGAAACGCCGTTGGTGATCTCTATGTTGTCGATATCAACGTCGAGACCCTGAAGCTAAGGATCTTCTTTTGCTTCGTTTGTTGATATTGTGTCTGCAATATTGTGACAAATGTCGAGATTGTCTCTAGGTTGTCTATGAACCATCGAGATTTGGCTTCGCTTTCTGGTGGAGCCTGTTGGGAAGGTATGGTTCCCTCTTTGTTTGTGCCCCTGGATTGTATACAGGGATCGATGTGATCTCACCTGTAGGGCAAAAGTTTCATTCATTTTTTATATTATTATTTTATTCCCGCGATGCTCTATCATTTCAGCTTTTATATCGCAAAGGTCGCGATTGCCCAATCATTTCGGCTATTTTTCTTTTTACTCGCTGCTTTTTATTGCGAGTTGCCCAGTCATTTCGGCTATTTATTTTATTTTTTACTCGCTGCTTTTTATTGCGAGTTGCCCAATCATTTCGGCTATTTTGTATGCATACATTTTTACTTGCTGATTTTGTTGTAAGTTGTCCCATCATTTCGGCTATTTCGTATGCATGTGTGGCTTGCTGTCTTTTCGTCGCAAGCTTGCGATTAGACACCGATTTCGGCATCAGCACCGCTACAACTGGGATATTGCCAGGAGCGAATCATCATTTGCCTCTGTCGATGTTGAACAAAGGTGGCTCAGTAAACAGGGTTAGGATCCTGTCGACTAAGGCTTTTAACTTCATGAGCCGTAAGGGTCTCACAAAGGTATTTCTCCCTACAAGTCATGAGGATCTCGTAAGTGTGTTTTCTCCTTAAGAATCGTGAGGATTCCTAAGTGTATGTTCTCTTGTAAGTCGTAAGGATCCTACAAGAGGGTTTTCTCCTTATAAGTCGAGAGGACTTATAAGGGTTGTTCACCATATGGACACATCCCTAGTCACGGGTAGGACTTTGCTGGGGAAAAGTTTATTCGCGCCCGTGGATTGTATACAAGGGTCAGTACTGAGCCACTTGTAGGGCCATATCGAAGGTTGTGGGGGTTGCTTAAGAACAGGTTCAGGTCTCTGTAACTTAAGACTTTCAAATCTTATGAGCCGTGAGGGTCGCATAAGAGAGTTCTCCTTACGAGTCGTGAGGATCTCGCAAGTGTAATTTCTCCTTAAGAATCGTGAGGATCCCTAAGTGTGTTGCTCCCTTGTGAGTCGTAAGGATCTCACGCGGGTGGTTTCTCCTTACAAGGTCGAGAGGACCCTGTAAGTGTTTTTTAACGAGGTTGCGCCCTTTCGGGTTTTCACAAGCACTCGCCGGTAGCCCTGCTGTTTTTACTCACGGAGCCCTTTCGGGTTTTCATCCGTGCCCATTTTGCTTATGGACATACCATTTTTTTTGTTTTTTTATTCTTTTTTCTAACGAAGTTGCGCCCTTTCGGGTTTTCACAAACACTCACCGGTAGCCCTGTTGTTTTTACTCACGGAGCCCTTTCGGGCATCCGTGCCCATTTTGCTTATGGACATACCGTTTTTATTTTTTATTTTATTTATTTTTTTATTATTTCTCTTTTTTTTTATCATGTCAGCCTGAGGATGCCGCAGTAGTAGTTTAAAGACGTTTCGGTCATAGGTCAACGTATGATTACGCAGCTAAATTTTGCCGCAAATCTTCACATGTTTTGTGCCGGAGGTAGATTCCTTGAAGAGAGGGCCGAGGGCGATTTCTTCGTCAGAGTCGCTTCCAAAGGTGATAACTTGTAATCCCTTGGTATCGACTAAGTGACAGTTGTCGGCTGCTCTTTCGGGCTCATCTGTCGTGCTTTTCCGTTCCCGACGAGCCTTGCGCTTCACTCGTTGAACGTGTCGTCGATAGGCAATATATCCCTGCCACCAGTTTTTAAAGGATATGCACTCCTCGGTAGGGTGTGCAATCCTCTGATGGTATAAACAGAAGTTAGGATGTATGTCCGCTTCATCAAGACGTATATTGCCAGGGGAATTTCCTTTGAGAGGGGGCAACTTCATTCCTATTGCCAGGGCCCTAGCGAATTGATTCATTACTTTAATCTTGCTTTTGCTGGCGATAGGGACGCTTTGCTCTATACGGGACGTCTCGACCTTTTCCTCCAGTCGTTGGCGTTTGGCCTTTTCAAATATAGCCAGTTCACGTTCTCGATTGGCTTTGCTTTCCTGACGGGCTTCGTTTAGGAATGCATCAATCATTTCATGTGATGGTCCTAGAA
Organism: Agapanthus africanus; assembly: GCA_030015575.1. NCBI lineage: Eukaryota > Viridiplantae > Streptophyta > Magnoliopsida > Asparagales > Amaryllidaceae > Agapanthus > Agapanthus africanus. The sequence goes on from CM057337.1 coordinate 846,655,010, forward strand.
GTTCTGGTTCGGGCCCTGCCCCTAGTTTCTTTGTGTCAGGAGTTTCTTCACTGTCTATCGACAAATGAGAGATCACATGGCAACTTGCTACGTAATCCTCAGATTCGTCTGACGATTCTTTTCCGTCATCTCCGTCTTCAAGGGCGTAGCCAAGGAATTCTTGGAGCGTGATGGGAGTCCGCGCCTTCTGATTATATTCCTCCAGCGCGTCGATCTGTTTTTGCATGCTCGTGCGCTTGTCACCAGGCTTCACGGCCTTTTAGGACTTCTTCTTCTTTTTCGAAGATTTTGACGGCTGGGTGTGAGCATTTTGGCTATCACCAATGTTTGGAGTTGGGCGCGGCTTCAGCATCCCTTTGATGATCTCAGGTTCCAACGGGTTCTTCCTTCTGATTGCCGGGCATGTCTGGAGATCATTCAGCATCTTTTTGGTTTTGGCGGAAAGCACAACCTCCTATGGAGCTTCTTCAACAAAAGAATAAGTTGCCCCCGGCGAGTCCGTCTTCTTTGGAGTGTGCGGTTGTGGTGGGTTTACTTTCCACTTATCAGACAGCGCAAACTTGCCTTGTAGGTACTGATCCTCGATCCATACCTTAAAGACGAAGCAATTCTCGATCGGGTGACTTACCGTTTGGTGGTAAGGGCAATAATTGGGATTATTTACCTCGCTGGGTTACGGTGATCTCCTTGGATTCGGGAGATAGATAAGCCTATTGCGCATCGCCAGCTCGAACAGCCTCTTCGTTTTATCCCGCGGGAATGAGTAAGGGCGCTTCATTTTCTCATTATAATACCGTCGTCTCTCTTCCAGTTGATCCGCTAGCTTCGGGGCACTGGGCTGCTGTTGGGTGTTCGCAACGAAGGTCGCCTTCCCTTTACCCTTGTCGTTTCGGGGTTCCGGCTTCAGAGGAGACGGTCTGTGACCCATTTGATCCATCTGGGCTAGCTTATCAATTAAAGCCTGGAACGTGGTCGGTTTAAAGAACGTCATGAACTGTGAAATAGTTGCATGAGGGTCTAGGGTACCCACGAACATGCCCACCGCTGGTGCTTCTTCGATGCGCTGTGCGCACTTCGACCACAGATTTCGCCATCGTGCTGCGCATTGAACCCACGTTTCGCCTGGCCTTACCCTGGCGTTGATCAATGCGGTGATTGGGGTGCGCTCGCTGGCGCTTGCAAATCTTTGTGTAAACAGCAGCTCCATCTCCGCAAATGTTTTGACAGAGTCGTTAGGCAGCTCCGAATACCATTCAAAGGCCGTTTCTGCTAAGCTGCCGACGAATTGGCGAAACAACAATTTATCATCGCCTCCAGTGTTGCCACATAAGGCTCTGAATTGAGCGACATGCTGATGTGGATTCCCCGTCCCTTTATATACATGAAATTTAGGGATCGTATATCCCGGTGGATAACTGATTTGGTAATACCAGCTCGGGTAGGGTCGTCCGGTTCTAACAATTTGCCCAGCCGCCTCATTCGCTCGGTGAGCTCGTATTTGTTGAGTTATATAATCATCGAGTGCGGCTTTGGAAATGGTTTCCTCCTTGGCTGCTGAAAGGGCCGGAGGAGGATTAGATGTCTCCCCTCTATCGTCTTCAACAATGATCGGAGGGTCTTCAGCAGGAGGATCCTGCTGGATCATCATACCCACCATGTCCTGGAACAGAAGGGCCATTCGTTTTATATTGGCTGCTTGTTCCGCAGCCTCTTTATCCTTCTTTTCCAGTATTCTCCGAAGGAATTCGGCATCGGTTTCTTGCTCCTGGCGTTGATCCGAGGATGCTTCTGGACTTTCTTTTGGCCCGGTGAGTGCGGCCATCGCAGTCATCATTTCTTGGAGCTTCTGCTGCTGCTCTTGAGCTTTAGTCACCGATCGCGTAAGCGGTCTATGACCTGTGGATATACGGCTGTCCTCTTTCCCGGACGCCATGTAGACGGTATGTACCACAATGCCCCCGGACTTAGGGCGTTTGGGTTCAGTGTTTCTGGCTTTTGTCATCGACACAGAGACCTTCTCCGGCCTCCTTCTCTTGTGGGCCATCGAAGTTGAGGGGGTCGTTGCTGTGGGCACCCAGGTGGCTGTCGTCTTCCGTTGCTTAACAGGGCGGTTTTCTTTCTGTCGGACTTTCAACTTCTTGTGCTGGTAGGAGAAATTCGGATCAATCACCGATTCTCGGACTCGTCGCCAAACCTTGTAGACTTTGGAAGACAGCCGTTGAGGAGACTGCTTCGGCTTTGTTTCAACGACAGTCTCTACCGGTGGTGGAGATCTTTTTAGTACGGCAGTAGGCGAATTCCTGCGTACCCTGTTCAGCAGCTCAAAGCTGTTCCCAGTTGGAACAGCAATATTAATTTCCACCGTTGGGGCTGGTGGAGTTAGCCCCGAGGGGGAGTTGCCCCCAGCCTTCCTTATCCGGCGCCAGTAGAGACGTCGGGCGTGACGAGTTGTTGGGATTGGTTCAGCGACGGTTTTGTCTTGCCCCTCGTTCAGGTAGGGGGCTGTCGCGGGTGTCAGCCTCTTGAAGACTGACGTCCGTTGAGAAGCCGTGTCAAACCGGTCAAAAACAGATTTCTGAGTGGGAGCGGGAACGGGAGCAATCAGTCTCGCAAAGACCAACCCTCTGGGAGGAGAAGCCGCCTCGACGACTTCAGGAGCAGGGATGGCTATCTTCTTTGGGATGGCCACTTCAGGTATTATGGGCTTCTTGGTAGGCCCTTTAGAGCTCGAGTTCAGCCTGGTGAAGACCGAGGAGTTGGAATTGGATGACCCGTTGAGAGGGGCCGTGGTAGTAGCAAGCCGATCGAAGACCGACTTCTTAGGAGTTTCCGGTACGGGTACAGGGATGGTGAAGCTCGCTGGCGGGAGCATGGTCCCGAAAAACAGACCGGTGGTAGCCTGAGTCACTTGTTCCACCGGCATAGCGAAGATGGAGGCCGCTTGAGGCCCATAGGCTACACCTCCAGGTGAGGCGGAGCGTCGGTTGCATTTGCAGTTGGAGCAGTTCGAGCAGTTGAACGCCATTGCTGTTTGATTTAGCTGCGCCAAGCAAGAGACCAAATCTTAGTAACTTCAAACCCGAGAGCAACCATTAACAAACCGCGATTCGTTCGCGAATACGACACACGAAGTGTGGAGTGGAAAGAGGAAGAGGTCCCACCGGGCGTGCCAGAATCTATTATTGGAACCCTAAAATGGTTCTCTTTAAATCAAAAATCTATATAGAGCAAAGCTCTGTTAATGGGTAAAACTCCTGGTACCATATTCCAGTGCAGCGATGCAGACGCCAACAAAGTCCCGAAATTTTTCCGGACCTACGGTCTGGATCATACATCCTGCAAAACCGTATACAATCCACGGGCGTAAAACAATCCAAATCTCTCCCTAGTCCTGCCAGTGAGACTACTTTAAAGTCCCCCCCCCCGGGAAAAAAAAGGACTGTCGGCGAGTCCACAAGCAAAATGGGCACGGATGAAAACCCGAAAGGGCTCCATGAGTAAAAACGGCAGGACTGCCGGCGAGTTTGTGAAAACCCGAAAGGGCGCAAACTCATGAAAAAAAGAGATGAAATGCACACGCAAAGTCCTCTCGACTTTGTAAGGAGAAAATTCCCGCGTGAGATTCTTACGACTCACAAAGGAGCCACATACTTAGGAGTCCCCACGACTCCTTAGGAGAAAAAACACCTACGAGATCCTTTCGACTCGTAGGGAGAAAATGCTTTTATGGGACCCTTACGGCCCATAAAATCGAAAAGCCTTAGGTGATAGGGATCTAAACCTGTCTCCTAAGCCACCAATTTCCAAATCCTTCCGGGACAAATGATGAGTTGCTCCTGGCATTATTCCAGTGCAGCAATACAGATGCCAAACAAAAAACCAATTCCCAAATCCTTCCGGGGCAAATGATAAGTTGCTCCTGGCATTATTCCAGTGCAGCAATGCAGATGCCAAACAAAAAACCAATTCCCAAATCCTTTCGGGGCAAATGATGAGTTGCTCCTGGTATTATTCCAGTACAGCAATGCAGATGCCGATAGAAAACTAATTCCCAAATCCTCTCATGACAGATGATGATTCGCTCCCAGTACCATATTCCAGTGTAGCGATGCTGATGTCAACTCAAATCAAACAAATCAAACCAACCAATTCCAACATCGACCTTTGCGTCAAACATCGACACTCCGTCTCGGGGACACGTCAACCAGCGACACTCCGCATCGGGGAAACGTCCAACACAGATACTCTGCATCCGGGAAATGTCCAACACAGACACTCCGTGCCGAGGACACGTCAACCAGCGACACTCCGTGCCGGGGACAAGTCGATCCGCAACACTCCGTGCCGGGGACAAGTCGATCCGCGACACTCCGTGCCAGGGACAAGTCGAACAGCGACACTCCGTGCCGGGAAAAAGTCGATCAGCCACACTCCGTGCCGGGAACAAGTCGAACATCAATGACACTCCGTGCCGGGGACAAGTCGAACATCAGCCACACTCCGTGCCGGGGACAAGTCGATCAGCCACACTCCGTGCCGGGGACAAGTCGATCAGCGACACTCCGTGCCGGGGACAAGTCGATCCGCGACACTCCGTACCGAGGACAAGTCGAACAGCGACACTCCGTGCCGGGGACAAGCCGAACAGCGACACTCCGTGCCGGGGAAAAGTCGATTAGTGACACTCCGTGCCGGGGACAAGTCGAACATCAGCGACACTCCGTGCCGGGGACAAGTCGAACAGCAACACTCCGTGCCGGGGAAAATTCAATCAGCGACACTCCGTGCCGGGGACAAGTCGATCAACGCCACTCCGTGCCGGGGACAAGTCAATCCACGACACTCCATGCCGGGGAAACGTCGACCAGCGACACTCCGCATCGGGGAAACGTCCAACAACGACACTCCGTAATGGGGAAACGTCAAGCAGACACTCCGTCTCGGGGACACGTCAACCAGCCAACACTCCGCCTCGGGGAAACGTCAAGCAGACACTCCGTGCCGGGGGCACGTCGACTACAGACACTCCGCCTCGGGGAAACGTCGACCAGCGACACTCCGTGCCGGGGGCACGTCTACTAAATCACTCTGGGCCAGGGAAACGTCTACCACGGACACTCCATCTCGGAGACGCGTTAAGCGTCGACCGTCCATGTCGTAAAAAGGGCAGTGCATCCCAAAAGTAGGAACCAAAGCAAGTCGCTTCCACACAAAAGAAGATCCATCAATTTCATGCACACGACCCACATATGTGGTGTGCATTTATTGATGGGGGGCACTTTGTTGGGGTCAAAATTTGCACCCCGGTTGACCGAGTCAAAGTCAAGGTCAACTCCAAGCTAGGTGAGCCCAAGCCTAAGTCAAGCGGGCCCAGGCCCAAGTCGAGTCCGAACACGAAGCGTCCGGCCTTCCGCCATACCAAAATAAAAATTATGTAATGAATAATTTTGATGTAATTTTTTGTGCATGAATGTATGCAAAATGGGCATAAAACCAATTTTTTGTAAGCCCATGGCTTATGTGCAAAAAGAAATGGCACATGAACCATGGGATGGGCAAAATGCCATTTTGTAAAGTCCAAGGGGCTATATGTAAACATGTAAGCCTATATAAGGCAACATGATGATGAATAAGATATACTTTTTCATTTCCCTAAAAACTAGGGTTCTTGCCTCTTTCCTCTTTCTGAAGGTTCTAAACCTTCTTCTTTCTTTTGAATTAAATCAAGAGTTTTACTCTTCCTTTTCAAAAACTAAATAGTTTTTCACCACAAAACCCATAAAGGGGAGCTTAGATCTCCCATCAGATCTCAAAAATAAGAGATTTTTAAAATCTCATATCTGTTGATCTTCAAGATCCAGTCAACAGAGGAGGAAGGAGGAGACCCATCTCCAAAAAACCCACTTTGGGGAAGAACTAGGGCTCAAGGGGAGAAGCCCTTCATCAGCTTCAAAACATCCTAGGAGTTTAACTCCTCATATATATACACACACACACACACACACACACACACACATACAAAATAATAAGTGCTCCTTTCTGGGAGTACAACTCCCATTGCAGGGACCAAATCCATTTTAGCGCCCGAGTGCTGACACGTGGAGCGCTAGCGCTCGCTCAGAGCGCTAGCTCTCTTGCGCCCAGAGCGCGAGCGCCCGAGCGCTGACACGTAGGGCACTAGCGTTCTTGCGCTCTAAGCGCTAGCGCCCAAAGCGCTAGAGCCCGAGCGCCCACGTGCTGACACGTGGAGCGCTAGCGCTCTTGCGCTCAGAGCGCTAGCGCCCGAGCACCCACGTGCTGACACGTGGGGCGCTAGCGCTTTAAGCGCTAGCGCTCTTGCGCTCAGAGCGCTAACGTCCGAGCGCCCATGTGCCTGGCACGTGGGGCGCAAGCGCCCAAAGTGCTGGCGCTTTTTCCCACGCATCCTCTGGATGCCCTTTCCCTTTCTTTTTTTTATATATATGTATACACGCATACACATACTCTACAACACTGTCCCTCTCAAAAAAATTTGGGCCGGAGCGCTGCCCCGCACTCCGCAAGGGGGCTGCTAGCCCCCTTGACCCCCAGCCCGCTATTCGGGTAGCGGGACCCCCGTAAAAACTCTGCGTGGCTCCCGATATATCCAAAACCCCCTTTCAAAACACAACACACATACACCGCACATTGAGTTCGCATGACCTGTTTAACCCGTTAATCGGAGGTTCTCTCGCTCTAAAGGCGAGGGGTAATTAACGGCAGCTTAGTCCACGGCTGCCGGAGATTTGGATCCCCACAATCAATAAACCCCGGCCTACCCTAGACAAGGGGAATCTGTAGTACGCCTGACAAGCGTGCGCGTATTCCCATCTCAATGGGGTGACGAAAAACACCCTACACTATCCTTTTTGAGACCTTGTCCCGGCCCAGCGTGGAAGACGAGGCGATGGTGCTTCATGTATATGCAGCGCAGGAGGGCGACCAAGACTGGAAGAAGCCCCCAGTGGAATTTCTACGGGATGGCACGCTCCCAGAAGATCGGGAAGCAGCCCGCCATCTCCGAGCCAAAGCCCGTCACTTCGTCTGGAGCAATGGGAACCTTTACAAGAAATCCTTCACTCAGCCCCTGCTCTGGTGCGTCGACCCCTACGAAGCCAACTACGTCCTCCGTGAAATCCATGAAGGGGTCGGCGGCGCACACCAAGGGGCCCGAACGTTAATCCAGAAGGCATTGCTCCAGGGGTATTACTGGCCCACCATTCACAAGGACGCCCAGAAGCTCGTCTGGAGATGTAAAAGCTGCCAACTCCACGGAAGCATACCTCACCTCCCGGCCACCGAGTTAACCGCGCTGACCTCATCATGGCCGTTCGCCCAGTGGGGATTGGACATGATAGGAAAGTTCCCTACCGGCACAGGCGGGCACAAATATGTTCTCATCGCGGTAGATTACTTCACGAAGTGGATCGAGACCGTCCCCATCAGAAAACCGGATGTTGCCACGACCATCAAGTTCCTGCAGAACAACCTGATATTCCGGTTCGGCTTCCCAAGGTGTATCATTACCGACCATGGGACGAACTTCGAGAACGAGAAGGTGAAAGATTTCTGCAGCGAATATCATATCCTCATGAAATTCGCCGCGGTCGCACACCCCCAGTGTAACGGGCAAGCCGAAGTCGCCAACCGGGATGTCCTCCGGGGTCTCCGGACCCGCTTGGAGGGACGCCAAGGCAGTTGGGTCGAGGAGTTGCCCCGGGTCTTATGGGCCCTGCGTACGTCGAAGAAGACCCCCACCGGGGAAACCCCTTTCAGCCTCTGCTACGGGACCGAGGCGATGGTCCCGACAGCGATCGGGCTACCCAGTCACCGGGTCGAACACTTCGACGATGAAGCAAACACCACGGCACTGTGGACCAACCTGGACATATTGCTGGAGAAACGGGACCGGGCTCAGATCAGGGCTGCCGCCTATCGGCAGCAAACTGCCCGATACTACAACGCGCGGGTCAAGCCTCGTTCCTTCAAGACCGAAGACCTGGTCCTACGGCGGAACGAGTTCGGCGATCAAGGCAGGCTGCATAAGTTTTCCCCGAAATGCGACGGTCCTTTCCTCGTCGCCGAGGCACTTCCCGGCGGAGCCTACCACTTGCAGGACGCGGACGGGCGCAAGTTTCCGCGGCCTTACAACGCCGAGAAGCTCAAGCTGTACCAGTGAACTCACTACCTACGAGTGTACACCCCTCCTGTCACCAAGACGATGTAAATTTTTTTCTAAGAAGTCCTTTTCATCCGAATAATAAGAAGGGAACGTTAGAGCATTGCAAAAAGGAAGAGTTCTATCTTTGTGGTCTAAGCCCTCACCTAGAGGCAGCCGAGCGGCTACCCTGCTTGGCCACCCTTAGTTGGCCAATTACGGCCCCGCCAGTAGCTAAGGGTCAAAGCCCTCACTAAGAGGCAGCCCTGCAGCTACCCTGCTCGGCTATCCCTGATCGGTAGCTTCCTTACCTCACGACGCCAGGGATCAAAGTCCTCACTAAGAGGCAGCCCTGCATCTACCCTGCTCGGCTATCCCTGGCCGGTAGCTTCCCTACCCACAACGCCAGGGATCAAAGCCTTCACTGAGAGGCAGCCCTGCAGCTACCCTGCTCGGCTATCCCTGGCCGGTAGCTTCCCTACCCACAACGCCAGGGATCAAAGCCCTCACTAAGAGGCAACCCTGCAGCTACCCTGCTCGGCTATCCCTGGCAGGTAGCTTCCCTACCTCACGACGCCAGGGATCAAAACCCTCGCCAAGAGACACTGGGCAGCAACCCTGCTCGGCCATCCTTAAGGACCCAAAAGCCCTCGAAAGAGGCAACCGCTTAGCATAACCATGCTCGGTTATCCCTGGCACACCACCAGGGATCAAAGCCCTCGCCATGAGGCACCGGGCGGCAACTCCGCCCGGACATCCTTAGTAGGCCTCCCACGCCCCTCCCGCGCTAAGGATGAAAAGCCCTCGAAAGAGGCAACCGCTTAGCACAACCCATGCTCGGTTATTCCTGGCACACCACCAGGGATCAAAGCCCTCGCCAAGAGGCACCGGGCGACAACCCCGCTCGGGCATCCTTAAGGATCAAAGCCCTCGCCAAGAGGCGCCGAGCAACTACCCTGCTCGGCCATCCTCAGCAGACCTCTCACGGCCCTTCTCACGCTGAGGATCAAAGCCCTCGCCAAGAGGCACCGAGCAGCTACCCTGCTCGGCAATCTTCCTCAGCAGGCCTCTCACGGCCCCTCTCGCACTGAAGATCAAAGCCCTCGCCATGAGGCACCGATCAGCTACCCTGCTCGGCCATCCTCAGCAGGTCTCTTACGGCCCCCCAGCGCTGAGGATCAAAGCCCTCGCCAAGAGGCACCGAGCAGCTACCCTGCTCGGCAATCTTCCTCAATTGGCCAATTACGTCCCCTCCAACAACTAAGGAGCGTGAACTCAACAAGAGGCATCCAATCTATCAAAGTCTTGGCGATCTACACTTCGACTTCGGGGCCATGGAGACATTGTCTTCGGCGACATCACTCGCACACTCGGCAAATGATCAGAGTCAAGTCGACGAGTAATCGCTGGACGAGGAACACGCCGACCATAAAGCAGTACTGTGTAGGTACAAGTGTCTACCAACAAAAGGAAACGCAAGTACAAACACTACTGCAAAAACAAAAAAAAATTATTCAAAAAGTCAAAGCTTTTACAAGGGTACTATGGGCTCCCCAGCCTTATCAAATTACCCGGAAGCTTACAAGAGAGAGAGGAGGAAAAACCAAAAAAATCGGACAACAAGCCCCGCCTAGACCTCATTCCCCTCATCACTATCGGCCGGAGGCGGGACCACCGAGAGTGGGACCCGAGCACGAAGCTCACCATCGGTGAACTCTGGAAGCTGCTTCTTGACGGCATCAAGAGCTTTGTTCCATGCAATGGCAGAGGCCTCACCGAGGTCGACATAAAACTGGTCCGACTCTTTGTAATCCGTCACCGCCCTCCTAGCCCGGGCTTCGGCTGCCTCCGCCGCTTGACGCGCCGCGTCGGCATCCCGCCTGCTGGCATCCCTCGCCCTCTTCATGGCCGCAAAACGATCGGCCAGTTCCACCAACTTCGCCTCAACAACTCGGTGGGACTCGCTCAGGCTGCGGTAGGACTCCCGGCACTTCGAAACGGTGAGGTCCGCAACTTCCGACCGAGCTTTGAGAGCGAGTGACCTCTCCCTCTCCAGACGCAGCTCGAGTCGCAGACCCTTGACCTCGAAAGAAGACTCTTCTGCTGACCCCGCGGCCCGAATATCCCCCTCGGCTTCCATACGAGTGATAAGGGCGCAGTGCTGAAAGAACTGGCGAAAAATGGCAGGAAAACCTAAAGACACCCGAACTAAGAAAAGGTCGCCCGAAGCAACACCTGAGGGAGTGCATACCTGAACCGCCTCCTCTGCGATAGCAACCATTCGGGCCCTCAAGGTCCCCCGTGGCATCCGGCCCCTGGCCGACTCCTCCATGCCAGCGAGAAGACTGGCCGCAACGGAGAGTCCCGACAGAACCACGAACTGGGCGTCCCCCTCCTGCACAGGGGTCCCCTCCAGAATGTCCGCCGACGGTGCACGAGAGACCGTCCTCTTCCGCTTGAGAGGAACCCCGTCTTCGCTCTCTCCTGCGTCCCTCGTCTAAGAGTCAGGAACCCGTGTACGCCTTTGGTCGCCACTGGAACAATCACCAAGAGCCTGTGGCGGGGCAGGTGGCCCCGCCGTCGGGGGCACATCCAGCGCGGGGATCGAGTCAGCCAGAGGCAAGGCCGCACCGCGGTCCCCCCTTCGGGACTGAGCGCCGAAAGCACCAAGAGTTTGGGATCGAACCATCCGCCCTACCAAAAGGGAGAAAAGACTCGACTCAGAAGGAGAATAAGCAGAAGAAAGAAAAAAACAAGACATCTAACCTGATTGAGAAGCCCTCGGGAAAGCAGAAGATCCGACCTAAGATAAGAGCGCCGAGCTTACGAGATGAAAGATGAGGAAAATATGAAGAGAGATGGGCCCTGAAGAGGGCCCCACCTCTACCTATAGCCTTCGGCTCCCCATCCAACGGCGACCGTCGACTCCCGCCAAAAACAACCCCTCACATACGACGACCCAGATCGCTCCACCTGGCGCGTGCGCATTGGACAGCATCCCATCAGACGCCGTAGGTCTGCAACATGTCACGTCGCCCAACCGACGCTCGACACGTGAACCGCCGCTTCAGTGACGGAGCGCACGAACTGGCGCACCATCTTTAATGCAGGAGGTCTCGCCCTGATTCGCCTGCGTCACCCAGAAAAAGACAGCGGATTGCCCGGGGACACGCCCGACGCCATCTTCGGAAGAGAGCTCACCTCGGGTGACCATGCAGACCACTCTCGACCCGACCTGTCAGCTGGTCGGGACAAGAGTGAGGGGCTAATGATGATGCTCGATATCGGCGATCTCCCAGATCATGACACGTGGCAGATGACGTGTTTCAGAGCATGCAAGGAAGGGCCTACAGCAGCTGACCAAACCACCTCTATGCTCGTCCTACCGAGCAGACGCTGGCTCGCCCCAACACAATGGGCCTCCTCAGCCTCACAGCTCGTTCCCGAGCTACCACAGAAACTTGATACATCGGCTCTCCCGCTCGTCCGCGAGCTCTCCCGCCGAGGTCATCTTCCTCGGTCTCATCGACCGACCAATAGCACCGCTTGCAGGCGTAACCGCCATCCCGTGAATCTCGCCATGCGCGAGATCTCCGCCGGCCACATCCCACGTTCCACGCCACCACGAACCCCCGTTAACGGGCCTGTCTCGCCATTAGTGGGAGGTTCCGCTCTTCACGCGGGCGTGACGTCGGTAGCGTAACGTCCGGCGTGATTCTCGCGCCTGCTGCACCTGCTGCCACCACTACTTAAACCCCTCTTTCAGACGGTCAAGGTAAGCCATTTTTACTCCACTAAGCCATTACTCTGCTCGGATCTCTAGACTAACTTGATCGTCGGAGGGTCCTCGGTGGTACGACCGCCCCGGGACTTCCTTGCAGGTAGCTCGGCATCCACAACCTCAACCCATTGAGATCCACACGCTTCAGGAGCGACAACCTCCAGATCCAATCTCAGCCACACATCGCAGCCATCCGCAGATCAAACGGGAAGCAACATTTGAAGGAGATTCCACCCTCCATCATTTTGGAAATGCGATTTCTTTGGGAGTCGAACCGGCGACCTCTCATTTTGCAGAGGAAATTCTTATTATCGCATGAGCAAGCCCAATTTATAAAGAATGATATCCTGACGTACATCTAAAGGAGAAAAGTCTCTTGCGATTTAGTCTGGTATATTTTCCAAATTGTTTCGTTTCAAATGGGCTTTCACTGCAAAATTAGAGAACCAAATTAGAGAACTGGATGAATCTAGGACATTTTGGAAATCCTACAGAACCCACAAGGGCACAACCAAAAGCATTAGACCCAACTCCACTTTATTGCCGCCCCCGACGGCAATGATGATGAATCCCACTTGGAGTCTTTTGCCGGCGCCTTGTCAGATGTTAGTTTGTTCACTTTCAGTTAAAGTAATAACTTTGTAAAGCTTATAAATACAGCAGGAAGGCAGAGGATTTGGCTAGCTTGTTTTTGTTGACTTTAGTTGTACTTTTTGAGTTTGTTTCTTCTTCTCCCTCTTGCAACCTCCATTGTTGGAGCTTTCAAGTAGTGGGTTCAAGATTTCAAACTCTTTTGAAGTGTACTTTCATTCAAAGAATCAATACAAAGTTCTCGTTTTGTTTCAAGTTCAAGCGTCTATGTGATTCCTACTTGTTTACGGTTTAGTTAAAATTGCAACTTTTATTTCTTGCTATTTATTTGATGTATTTCATTTTCTTGTCTCTTGCTTTGATTTTTATGATGTGCCTGTAGTTTCTATTACTTGGGTGAAGGGGAACTAGGATGATGAATGGCCTTGCCTTCCATCTTCTTCTTTTAATCCATGTAACTTAACATAACTTCAGGTTTAATGCTTCCAAGATGTTTGATGAATTTGTGGGACAAGGCATGTAACTTTTTAACGGAACCTTTAACATATGCCTTGTGCTTGCAATGATCACATTCATGCAAATCTTAGAATTGAGGTAATATTTAGTGTTGAAATTGTTATGTGTTCGGTGAAATGCTAGATAGGGTTTGCAGTTTGGTGCGATGGGTTTTACCTCCTCTAAACATATACTTTATCTTTGCATAACCTCTTTTGCAAGTTCTAGACTAATTCATATTTTATACTTTTCAATTTTGTGATATCTTGTAACGTTGTCGGCTTATACGAGGTAATCCGTTGTGACATGCACTAATAAGCCATGCGTCGGTTTTTGAGTTGCAAAAGGGGAAAGTAGAACGTAGGAGTTGAGGGTTTCGCCATGACTCATTCTACCAACCCAGTGCCTAGGTATTTCCCGTAATATCGTATTTTTCTTAAACATGATAAACCTCTGACAAACAAACCAAAACCATTTTCTTTTAACTCGTCTTAAGAACTTCTACTCCGATAACTTACTCTTCGTGGATCAACCCGTACTTGCCGACTCACTACAAACAAGCCGTGCACTTGTGGTATCTCATTTTTAAAACTTAATTACGTCTAGGGTGATATTTCCGTATTTTAACTCCGACGAACTTTTCAAAACACTTGGCCACCCTAAAAGCGCTCTTGAATAATTTCTCCACAACTACACTCCATGCAGCTCTGTAGCAAATCCTATAAAAATATTATATGCTTGCATAAGCAGCAGCACAACATCTCTATCTACTTTAGGTCGAGGACCAGGAACTTTCCATACTTCTCCACAAGTGGATGGCTCAAAGTAATTAACATCTTCAAGTCTACAATCCGCCACCGCCTCCTTGAACCACGCACCCCCGCAAACCACGCACCCTGAGCATTGCATTCAATCTGGAGCCCCCCTTCGGCTGACTTGACTAATCTACCAGCCAAAGGATAGTATTGCACCAGTGCCTTCCTTATGGCCTTGCCGGGTTCATTATCCGGGCCATACACATGGAATGTCTGCACCTTGGCATTGAGACCTGGAAGCAGATCAATAGTCGATAGGTCGAGAACGCCTACCGGGGTCAGGCGGGCTTGATCATGCCTTGAAAGGATTTGATCACATTGAAATCGATTCTAGAGTTTAAAGAGGAGGATATGAAGGGTTCGTTGGTTGTTGCCGTAGAGCAAACTTTTTTGCCGTTGATAATGATGTGAATTGACAAAGCCTAAGTCGAGAAATGCTTTTTTTAAGACAATATCTGCCTCTACTGCTAAGATTTTCCGGCAAATTTGCCACCTTAGATAAAAGAGGCACAAAAAATTTTGTAAAAGAGTTCTTGAAAATGCTATGCAAAACTCAACTAGAATCTACACCAATATTTTTGAAACATGCGAAGTGCTTTAGCTACTCTTTTAGAGAGTTTAAGAAACCTAAGACCTTTCACCACAACAAGACACCTCTAACCATATTCACGAATCTGCAAATTCGATGGACCAGGTTACGGGGTTTAATGCATTTTCTTGACCATATCCATCGAACTTGCATATCGATAAACCAGATTATAGTTCAATCCATCTTATGTGAGATTGATTGAATCCTAACAAATAGATGACATTCATTGAATGTTCAGGGCAATTTCTTCTCGAAATATAACAGCAGGTGACGGAACATGTTTTTCAATGTTGCCCAAAAAGTATACAGATTACATTCTAAAATTCCTACAGAGTTTTGAGGGTAAGCTTGGGTTGCGCCCGGCTTTGAAAGCTAGGGTTGGTTATATACTTGGGATGATAGCTATATTGAGTGACCACACAAAAATGAGAATTTACTTCTTTAATAAGTAGTAACAAGCAAAGCAATCATGAAGGTATTTTGAATTTTTCATACATATTAGAGTATGTAGATGTCATGTCATATCACATACCTTACAGTGGCCAGCAAATATTATATGTATGCACCTTTTGCTGCATGAAAGAGATTTTTCCTTAGGATGCACTCCAATGCAAAGTTGTCTTCCTCAATTCATGCACTTGTTATTATAGTGGTTGAGTTCTAGCTTATCCATGCTTGAATTTATTATAGTTATACAATTTTCTTTCGTATGATATGATATACTGGCTACTTTGTTATCTTTACCTGTCCCATTTTTTTTCTTAGCCTAAACACACTTAATCTTATCGAATTATTGCAACTTATTAAATTGTTTATAACGTCCTGGACAAGAAATTCAACACTAAATAAAAAATATACGCATCTAATAGCAACCTATCGATTCTTCAAAAGTAAGCCTTTTACACTGCACTGCTTAACAAAAAGCATATGGTGCCATTCTTCGTATCAGATAAGCAATATCAGATATCAACAGCTCAGGAATTTACAACCATTAAACCTTGATGAGTATATTCGTATTTTTCTTTCTTAAGTTAATCCATGTACACAATAACCATTTCATTTGCATTTCCTTGGACTTTTACTTTCAATAAGACTTCACCCAAATTTTTAAGCTTTAATTTTCTTAGTAACTTTTCCTCCAAGCTCCTATTTTTCCTTCTCTTGTTTTGGGAAAGAAGGGTGAGGGGGAAGGGGGGGGGGATTCAATATTTTCCACCAACTTCAAATTTTCTACACTTATCAATTGTTGAAATTTACATTTACAGTTTGAAACAATAGACGGCCAAGAATTTGGACAGATACCTGCTGCCCTTTTGGGTTAAGGTCATCTGATGTTGCTGTTCATCAATAAGTCAGGGAGAGTTATTTTCCCCGTATTATGCGAGTCGAGCTTATTAAATTGGTCGCAGATTTGAAGGATGTCTTTCTCTCCAATTTTCCCCATTTGCTTCAGCTTGTAGATCACAAACTCTGATTTGCTGCAAACAAAAATTTTGAGCAACTTATATAAATATAAAATAAATAAATAAATACAGCAACATATTAAGAGAAGCGTCCCAAGGCTCTTGAGTGACCATTCCTCTAGGCTGCTAATGTAGATTCCGTGTCTAGTTGTTGTCGTGTTTGTAATCTTATTAGATGAAAAACATTAAAGACATTAAAAGTATTCACTCATTCATATAACAAAATTTTCATTTCAGAAAATATTGCATATTAGAAAAACAATGTGAAAGCGAGAAATTGTGAAACTGAACCACAGATCATATTGTGGGATGCTAACAACCATCACATATAGGCCATGTTTGGGTATAGAGGAACACCAGAGTTTATTTTTATATGAAGGTAGAGTCGTACAAACTCTAGTTTCTAAGGCCCTATCTCCACTTAAAAGTTTGACTCTAATGAGTTTTTTGGCTTGGGATATATCTAAACTCCAGCATGGTTTTTAGAGTTTTAAAAACTTTGGTTGGATTGGAGTTTTCTAAACTCCGATTATCTCAATTTTGGGGTTTAGATAACCAGGGTTTCCAAAAATGAAGCCAAATATGGCATAGTTGGGGTTTTGTAGTTGAGTTCAGATAACTATAAGAAATTCTGGTTATCCTAACTCAACTCCAAAGCCAAACAAGGCCTAAAGGCTTGATTTCAGTATAAAAGCAACAAAAAAAAAGAAGGGGAAAAAACTACACATGTTTACTAAACTACCAAAAACAACTGTAAATTACAAATAACTGCCAAAATGCATCATATTAAAAAATAAGGATGAAGGACGAAGGCCCTATAGGAAATCCCTCCTATGGTGGTCGTAAAAGTCAACCCTGCACCATTTTTTTCATGATCGGCTCCGTTAATTTTGATTTTCATCATCTAAAACCTATACTCACCAAATTTCATGTGATTTTAATGCTTACAACCTATTGATCTAGTCGCAAAAAATGTTCTATCATTGGAAAACTGTTCATTTTGCACTCAATAAATCAACGTGTCAAAATAAAATCACATGAAATTCGGTGTGTGTGTGTATTTTAACTGATTAAGATCAAGACGGATGATGTTCATCGTCGAAAAACATTGTATGCCTGAATCTTTGTAACCTCCATAGAAGGGTGGGACATAGGGCTTTTGTCCTTCCTATGAAGGGATACATTTTTTTAGTTAATTATACCTGTTTCTTTTTCTGCGCACACCCCCTCCCCCTCCCCACCCCCACCCCCACCCCAAAAAACCCCAAAAACAAAAACAAAACTAATACACCAATTAATGGAAATACTGGTATCGTCAATATTATTTGAGAAAGAAGCATATGCCACAAAGCAAGAACATAGACAAGACAATAGTCAACATTTATAGAATTATTATTAACCTGAAACCATGAAGTTTAGCCAAAGCACCTTGGAAACCAAAGTATTAAGTATTTTACTCGATTTTCACTAAACTAACAAACACTATTAAATTATGCGTAACTACCAAAACCTTTGATACCAACATTAATAGTTTTTGGTACATTACGATAACATCGTGTAACAGATTCCATTGACGCCATTATGCTAGTATAGTAAAATAGGATGCACTTCACTAAAAAAAAACTGGTACTGTAGTTTTGTAGTTTCTCGATACTGCAAGGTTTTGGTAGTTTCGTGAAAAAACAGGTATATTAGTAAAATTAAGCCAAATATCAATAGTTCAGAATATATTAATGGGGTATAAGAGATTAATAAATTAAAAGTACCTTATGAATCCGTTGTGATTAATATCAGCAGCAAACAAATCCTCGACCGTCAAATCTCTAGTCAACACCAACTTTGCAATTCTCCGATGCCTCTTTTCAATTCTCAACTCTGCAAGATAAAGAAAGGCCCTTGCAACTGCAAGAGTCGATACCAACAACCAAAACGAAGCAAACACTCTCCCTTGTAATGTCTTGAATGCTCGATCACCATACCCAACTGTTGTAACCGACATAACCGACAAATAGAATGAGTCCATCCAATCCAAATGCTCAATATAGTATAAAGCTAGTGTTCCTGCCCCGATACAAAGAATTACGACTCCAACTGCGAGCACAACCTGATGAAATTTTAGGTTAGAAAATCTAAATGCCAGATTTTGTTGTAGGCCTAAAAGATTTTTATAAAAAAAAATAATATAATATTTCACATAGAAAAAGATTAACATCCAAACTCTTATGTAAAATAAAAAATCCTACCTTTTATGGAATTTCTGGCATCTAAGCAAAATATGACTATGCAAATTGGATCATCATTATATACAGTTTAATAAGAACTAAGAAGGCTAATAAGATATGACTAATTGACCTGATAAGTTTGTGATCACTAATTATAAACCTACTATTAAAGTTTGTACCAGCTCACCATATAAAATGATTTATAAGACGCTTATAGGAATTGTGCATGGTCCAATTTTGCCAAAATTGTGTTCCAAATTTAAAGGGCAAAATCTAACATATTAATCTTTACTGCTAAAATTCACACTCGACGAAATTTAAGTCTGAAGCAGGGGCCACAATTGATAGAACATAAAATAGTAGTTTGTTCACTTCTGTTATCATTGAAAAAACAATATCAAATCCCAGCCTAAGTAACCTTTCTGAGTTTCCATATATGGAAACTGAAAACTGAATACTATGGATTCCTATACCTTAAGCATATTAAGCTTTTAACATTAACAATCAAGGTTGCACGGACATGGATATAGGGACACGGACATGATGCAACATGGCGATACGGTAAAATCCCAAAATATAAGATACGGGGACATGTGTGTGTGCGTGTGTAATTATAAAAAATATAATATCATATCATTGCAACAACATAAACAAAAACCTTAGCTTTTCAACATTTTTTGTGCGTATTTATCAAATTTCAACAAAGAACTTAATTATTTTAGCACAACTTTAGCAATTTTCATAAAAGAAATATGATTTTAGCATTTTCTTACCTATATTTAACATAATTTTAGCAATAACAATATAATTTCAGTAGTTTCCTAACTGTACTTAAAGAAAAGTCAACAAATCAAGAAAATTATAACAAGATTAGGGTTTTCTGGCTTTTAATTGAAAAATAGGTTTTTTGGTGTCGTGGTTTCACTAAAATGTATTCGACGCTTGTCCAATACGTGTCCGACACGTATCCAAATTCAAAGTCACCTTGTTTCGAAGCGGAACACGGAAAATATGTGTCGAATACGTGTCGTTCAAGTCTCGGACACGAATCTGTGTCCGACACATCCGTGTGTATCCGATACGGATACGGCAACCAAAAAGATGTGTCAGTGCAACCTAGTTAACAATTATTAATGGTATTAGCATACAACCAAATCTTCTTAGCTTTTTACTTGATCCAAAAAATGTAATATGTAATCCATAACCAACGAAACTCAAATGCAAATTTCTGGTTACCTTAAAGTAGCAAATTATTATCTATATATTCTAGAGTGTTGCCACTTATCCATCCCAACATTCTCACGAAAAACTACACAATTTTTTTTCTACACCAATTTCTCAACATGTTTTTAAATGCCCAACAATCAAAGCCATAAAGGATGATATTGTAGCAAAGCTCATGGTTTTTCCGTTTCATGGAAATTGCATGACCGCGTAATACTCCACAATATTGCTCAATTACCTTCCATTCGAAAGTTTTCCAAACAAGCATATATAAAAGAATTTTAAATCAAAATTCTTAATCACGTGTTCATTTCTTATTGTACATTTTGTAGCATTGCTACTCATCAATCTCAATACTCTCAATCCACCTTCTACACTAAATTTTTCCAACATGTCCCAACAATCTAGCTCATAAAGCATGGTATTATAGCAAAAGTTCATCTGTTCATGGCATTTCAATTACAATCTAACTCATATAGCATGGTATTTATAGCAATGAGTTCCTCTCATGGCATTTCACTTTCACAGCATTTTGTGATCACATAATATTTTACAAAATTACTAAGCTGCAAGATGCACTGATTTCATATCCTATATTTCACAGTGTTGTCACTATACATCTCAACCATATTAGCTGCATTCATTTTTTTCTATACTCAATTTGCTAATGTTATTTTCAAGTTGCCCATGACTTTGATCAACGAAGCATGATCTTACAACACAAGTTGATTACTTCTCTTATTTCATTAACATACTGCAACGTGTATTAGAAATTAATTCATTTGCCTTTATCCGATCTGCATCCGCCACCGCTGACTTCTCCGAATCGAATTTATAACTAAAGCAGCCTCTTCATACCTCACACTTGCCATGATCACGCTCTCATGCTTGCCTGACTCAGCTCACCACCCCTGAAAGCAATACATCAATATTCGCAAAACCAACTAACACAAAAACACATGACACGGCCTTCATAAACGGTGTCAATGGAGCCATATCCCCATACCCAATTGTGCAAAGAGTGATAAGGGACAAGTAGAGGGCATCTATGGTGAGGCGGGCATCATCTGTATCAATATGTCCATTTGTACAGTATTGTCACTCATCCATTTGAAGTGCATTTTCTTTCCTACGCTTGTTCATCTCAAAATCCACTTTTTCCCCTATACTATTTTCTTGAACATTTCCCCCTTATTGGCCAACAACATTGCCTAAAAGCATGTCTATACATCAGAAGTTTATGACTTCACATTTTACAATCACAAAGTAGGAAGGAAAATCATATACCTTTACTTGTATCATCATTCATCCCTTCTCAGCATCTAATACATAACTAAACGCCCCGCCCCATCCCTCACGCTCGTCGTTATCACATTCTCCTGCACATCCAACACATAACTCACTATCCCTGAAAGCAACACATCTGTAATCCTGAACCCCACCAACACAGAAAATACAAGACACCACCTTCATAAACGGCGCCAAAAGAGAAACGTCCATGGCATATTGTTTGTAATATAATAATTTCAATAAATTAAAGTACTATTTATTTTTATTAAGTCGATATGTTTGTTATATACTCGTTATATATCACAAAAACATTTATGGCCTAGTGGTTAGCGAGTGAGGATGGGAGGTGAAAGTTCTTGGTTTCAAGTCCTTCTGTCCCTGTTTTATCGATTTTGGAAAGTTAAAAAGTACTTGCAGAGTGAGTTGCGGGTGCTTCGCGTGCTAAGGAGCTGTTGGGCTTTCGTGGAGCCTTGATGGTGAACTTGGCACTTAGCAACTTAGCCATGTTGCTCATTGGAGCTCACTTATCTTTCAAAATTCAAACTTGAAGTTCGAATAAAATTTTCCAACAATCAACTTTTTGAACTGTCATCGTCCAACGGACATGTCCCAATGAATTTCGGGCAACAATCAAATTTGAAAGGATATGTGCAGCCTATATCTCTCGTCTTCACTACCAATTTTAAGAACTCTCTCTCCTTTTCTTTTTCCGGTGCCCTAAATTTCTCAAGTTATTCGGTCAATTCCATGTGGTACATAGAATTAAAGATCACTTTCTTGGCTTTTGTCATTGATCGTAGCCTAATGCAACAATTCTCCACACTTAAATGTATAAGGGAGAATTATAAGGCATCAAAGGCGGGCGGGGTATGTGAAACACCCTAGTTATCAATAAGTAAATCACAAGTTTTTCTCCATGCATTCATCTCTTATCCTATATATATTTTATAGTTGCACCACTCGTCTATCCCAAAGTTTTTCTACATTAATTTCTTGTACATTTCTTCCCCTTAATTAATTGGCCAACAAATCTAACCCATAAAGCACATTATCACAACACACAAGTTGATATATAACTTTTCAAATTAAAAATGTATACATTCAAGAATCGAATCCATTGGTACCTTCATGCGAATCCGCATCCTCCCCTTCTCCGCATCGAATATATAGCTAACCGCCCGGGCTCCATCCCTGACGCTGGCCATGATCACGCTCTCCTGGACATCCAGGACATAGCTCACGGCCCCGGAGAGCAGCACGTCGATGATCCCAAACCCCACAAGCACGAAGACGCAGGAGAGCAGCTTGGTGAAGGGGGTGAGAGGGGCGATGTCGCCGTAGCCGATGGTGCAGAGGGTGACGATGGAGAAGTAGAGGGCGTCGACGGCGGGGTAGGTCTCGACGCCGGAGTAGGACTGGGGGTTGAGGGAGTAGACGAGGACGGCGAGGGAGAGGTATAGGAGCAGGAGGAGGGAGGATGATTTGAGGATCGAGTTTGGCGATGGTCTAGCTGCTGTTGGGGTTGTTGTTGTTTGGGGGTGGAGGAGGGTTATCGCCGGAGCCGTCTTGGCTCGGTGGAGCTGGTGGTGGTGGTGGTGGCGGTGGTGGGGATGGTGGTGGTGGGGATTGGAATTGGAGGAATAGGGTTCGATCTCGGAGATGGGGATTGGGGCTGAGCGATGAGAGAGGAGAAGGGGCGTGTCATCCATTTTGATCTCTCTTTTTATAGGTATTGAGAGAGAGTGTGTGTGTGTTGGATTCTTAGGGAGAGAGTTTTAAGAGAGAGGAAGAGGACGTTAAGAGCGGAGAAACGGAGAGCGCAAGAAACTCGGAAGGGGAGAGAGAGGACCACAGTTCTAGAGAGAGAGAGAGAGAGATCGTTTTAAGGTTTGAGAGAGAGAGAGAGAGATGTTTGCTTGATACTGAGAAATAGTGAATGTGGATGAGATTTGGCAAGATGGGAGAAGAACTTTTTTGCATCTAACACCTTTTTTTTATTATTTGTAAGAAACCAAGATTTTTATTTTGGGTAAATTGTCAAAAAAAACCGATAAGTTTGATCTCTGACAAAAAAACTCAGGCCTGGCTGACTAAAAACCAAGGCCCCAAAACGATTATCAAAAACCCTTGAAAAGTTCTGTGTATCTGTATAGTTGAATGCTATATCTAACTCACACGTATTACAGACAACTGCATAGATGCCAAGGCGACTGCATAGATATCGCAAGCGACTGTATATATATCGCATAAAAATTAGATACAGTAGACAACTATACAGATACCATAGGCATGGATTTTTTGACAACTAAAAACTTTTTCCAGAGAATTTGTCACGTCCTGCTCCCCAAAGTACTGAAGCGGTGACGTAGCTCGGTCTGCAACCTAACTATACCGAGAATGGTCTAAACTCGATACAGTTATGTCAAGTATAAAATAAACATGCATGCAATATATCAAAACGATAAATAAAGGCAACAACATTTGTTTCATTAACATAAAATTTATGACATCGCTGGGGCACAATAACATCAAATTTATTACATCAAATTAAAGAAGGTTAGCCCTAAACAAGTGGGCAACCGAAGAAGCAAAGAGAACCAATCCTAATAGTATGTAGACAACTATGCATGGTCTTCTGTTGTGGGATCCACTTCCTCTTCGCTTCTGTATAGCGTTCCGTCCATATCTAACGGACATCCAGGAAAGACAGAAGGAGAGAAGACGTCCGTCGGTGAGTTACACTTAGGTAGGATATCTCAAAAAGGATAAGTAAGAGTAGTGTATCAATGTGTGTGTGATGCATGGTGTCATATGTCTGTAATGGTAAGAGATATCGGGTATCTACTAAGCGTAGTGCACGTTTCAGTTTGACAGACAAGGATACCGGACTCTCGCGATTATTCCGCTGACGCCACGGAACAACAACAATTATGAGTGAATAGTACTTCGTTTCACTCACAGAACCATGGTTAACCAAATGGGGAATCGAGGCCTTTAATACAGCCTCGCCTATCCAAGCTACCTCATCCCGGTCTTATTCAGTTATATAGGAGTATCGGCGTTAGCACGCGGCACTACTAGACGACATTACAAAGAAAGGTTCCCAATCAGGTCATCCGTATAAATGAAATTTACTCTTTTCATGCTCGGGTCATCCGTAAAGACGAAATCTACAGGTCAGCCTTAAAAACGGAATCTACATAAACCCACATGTCTAGATGCTCGCGTCTAATTCTAACTGTACTAGATAATATGTCATGTGATATTCCATATATAGGGTTAAGTATCGCATTCTAGCCGGGAGGTTGTATTCCCAAATGGCAAGGGGTAAGTATAAGGACTTATCTCTTAGGGTTTTGCAATAGTTCGGGGTATATTAGTAAAATTATTACTTTAAAATAGTTCATGGTATTTTATCGAAATAAAGTTTTCAAGTTTAAGGTGTAATTGTGAAAAAGAATTCATAAAAGTTTAGGTATTTATTTGAAATGGAAGTTATATTAGTTTAGAGTAGTTATTTGAAAATATGTCTTTTGAAAGCCAAGGTATTGTTTTAGAAATACGACTTTAAAAAAACAAGCTAATATTTAAAAATGCGACGTCGAGATATTTTAGTGACATAATAGTTTTAGGTAAGTATATAGCTTAGGGTATTTATATAACGACTCTGTTTTAATGTACAGAAATTTTTTAAAGTTAATGTACAAATGGAGTATTTGTAAATCCCGAGCACAAGTTATAAATTTGATTTGTTTTTAAACAGTAAGAAAGCACTTGTAACTCATTGGTAAAGTCTTGCACTGCTGTAACATAGCCCCTGTGTTCAAATTCCCCAGATTATTTTTGTTAATTTTTCTTTTAAATTTTTTGTAAGCCCAAAAATTTACACGTGCAACACACGTAAAAATGAAAAGTCGCTAAAATCAAACATGTGATAAATGATATATGTACAGACCCCAACACGTGGCACCAATCCAGAGCCCTACAGCCCCAAGTCGACCGGCGAGATTGAACATTGGGCAGGCGCCGCCGGTCCCTCCGTAGCTAATGCCCCCAATGTTTGCCCTAACACCCATGGCCTCTCCCCACTACTCCACTTCTATTTGATTTTCTTGCACATTAACAGAGAATTAAAATGGGCTTTAAAATCAAATTTTAATGCATTTTAATTCTCATGTTTAATACCCTAAACCCTAATTCTATCCTATAAATACCACCCTACACCTTAGCTCTCTCCCTTCTGAAATTTGTTATCAAAACTCTCAAATTTTTCTAAGTCAAAAAAGCTGTACAAGTGGAGTAAGCCCAGGGTCAAGTTCCGACAATGATTCGGGACAAATCCGGCTACACCGCGACTCCACGAAGCCATCAAACGTTTCCTCAACCTCTCCTCTCTTCTCCAAACTTGTAAGTTCCCTCTACTCTCTTCTTTTCACCTCTCAAAACTAGTTCTTTTCAATAATGTCCGTAAGTGTGGTTATACCGACATTCATCTCTAAAACTTCTTAAACTAACAATTTTTCTTAAGAACTATTTATCTAAATCATTGTACTTTGTTTGTTAAATATTAAACTATAATTAGAAACAAATTTCAATTCAAAACTCCATATAAAAAACACTTTTATTGCACTTTTACGGTTAAATACCACAAACTTCCTATTCGACATTACTTTATCATATAGCTCATATTACCTTTAGAAAACTCACGAGATAATGACCTATCTCATCACAACACTCATCTTGACATAACATGATTGCCTATTTACAATATTTTTGGGACTAATACAATTTTACGATAAAATACCCTAAACTATTAAAAACCGTATTCTTTAAGATTGTTATAATTATATTCCATACAATTATGTTCTTACAACCCATTTTGGAGAATCCGATTTGGTTGGTGCGGGTTATCGCATATCTATCGGACTAGTAGGACGAGATGCATACCTCCTCACGGAGCATACGATCTCCATGGAATTTATATTACAATTTTGAAGAAATCGTGATTTCTTTTTAATAAATAAATTCTATTTTTAATATATATATATATATATTATCAAAATATCTATTTTAAATATATTTAATAATTCCATGTTTTCTAAATCAAAAGAAAAGAATCATAAAAGTTCATGGAAATACCCTCGAATCAATACAAGTCAAATTATATGAAAATACTATATACTATTCAATTTAGGTTTATATCCATTAGAATATCTCATCACTTTTAAAATTACGTCTATGAAAACCTTAAAAACGATAATTAAATACTTGAGGTTTATTTTGAAAATATATCAAACCTATTTTTCATAAAACCCCATCAAGTTTATTAATTTACAATAATGACTCTAGTAAACATAGGTTTAAGCGGGACAAATTCTCTTGAGCCTCAGAAAGCCGAAGAAGTGGATGCTTGCCTATTTAAGATAGACAACTAAAACGGGGTTATCAATGGTAATCGGCTTGGAAAAAGTCACAAATCATGTCGTCCATGTGCAGCAGTTATCGATAACTCCAAAACTAATTCAGGACTTCAATTCTGTTTAAGTGTCTGACTCAGTCGGAGTCTCAGTCTAATCTGAAATCAATCCATCCATGTATACAATTCAATATAATTCCAATGCAATATGAATCCTTTTATACCAGAATACAATCTATATCAACATGACTTGATTTGACGATCCATGGATATACATTTGACTTATCTACATGACTATCCGTTCATATTCTTATCCGTTTACATGAACAATTGATATCATGGTTTCGGAAAGTCTTATATTTATAAATCACTACAAAACAATACAATAATACATTACGAGGTTTAAAGGGGTAGATTGGTACGGAATGTGTTTAAAGTGGCATGAGATGGTCACTTTAATACACCTAACCTGAATATCCGTTGTCGTTGTCCCGTGGGTTTTGACGAGGCCTTGTACTCCTTATATCATAGTCTACGGGGTAAGCTGGACTCCTCTCGTATACACTGGCATATTCTGTACTAAGTTACAAACAACTGTGTTAACATGACTATCAATATTATACCAGTTACATCTCTCTAACTGTTCAGTCTATTTCCATCTCTCTTTGGGACTTACCGAGCGATTGTTCGCTGACGACATTCATTTTCTATTCTTTCTTTAGAATGTTGTCAGGAGGACCCGACTCTCTGGAGATCGAGCCCAGCTCAGAAAACTTGGAGCAGTTCGTCGACGACCCAGAGCTCTAGACACTTGTATATACTTTTATTTTCAGTTTCATGCCATTGTTTAGGCATTGCTTTCCAGTCTTGTATTTACTTTCCAGCATTGTATTGTAAAGAATGTTTAATAAATAAAAAGTTGTTGTTCATTTACATACCATGTCTTTCTTGTGTACATTTATATTATATTGCTTTTATAAACTTAGCGTGTTTACTTCTGAGTAAATACGTCGCGTGACCCGTCACGTCTCCTTACCATACTCTGGGAAGCGGGGTGTGACAGGTTTTGTTGGCGGCCCATGCAGGTCAGTTCTGCATGGAAACCTAAGCAATACAACACAAGAATTATAAGACCCAGCAACTAAATATTCTTTATATTTTATATTTCTTGACTCTATCTTAACCCTATTTTTCTTTCAAGGTTATGGATTCCCCGAACAATACTAGCACCAACGTGATCGGCAACACCATACCACCACCTCTTCTAGTTGCACATACCGTTGTAGTTCCGATCAACGAGCAGACGGTACTGCTCGAGACAATTAAGAGCATTCTAGAAGGACAGCAGCAATAGACTGACATACTAATGAACCGCCCAGAAACGGAAGCACTTGGAGTGAAGCAATTCCGGAAACTGCATTCGAAGCAATTTTTTGGAAAAGAGAGCCATTTGGAAGCTGAAGAATAAGTTCAATCAACTGAGGACGATCTGGCAGCAGCACAAGTGCCAGACATTGTTTAGGTAAGGGTTGCGAAACTGCAACTTACAGATAACGCCCGAGTATGGTGGAAGGCGGAAGAAAGCCGTCTTGCCCAGCCGATCGAATGGAAGACATTTCGCGACATGTTCGACGCGAAGTATTTTCCAGAGATTGTCTGTTCAGTCGATAAAACTGCACATTTGTAGTACATTTTTCCTACCATTTTTATATTAAAAAAGGACTTTATTATAATATATTATACATATGAGGGTTTATGTGTAAAAACATTATTTTCCATGTGTTAATATATTTAATTATCATTTGGTAGGAAAATGTATGCAAATAATATTATTGGTCTAATCCTAGTAGAACAAAGTCTACTAAAATCTTATATGAGTTGTTGTGCAGATTATTTCCAAGTTGTTATGAAGGATTTAACAAACAAATCAATTTGTTGAAGAATACTTTCCAAATTAAAGAGCAAACTTGGAGACTAAGTCTGGAAGCAACCGAGAAAATATTTTCAGATTCTGAAGAAGCCTAGGAATGCCAAATGTCACCATCAGAGAGCCCAAGAAAAACGACAAAATGATCCACACCATGGAGCGCGGATCCGCGGCCAAATCCACCCTGGGGCCGCGGATCCGCCGCGGTTTGATGAGGTCAGAATGCAATATTTTGGGAGATTTTCAAGTGCTGAATTTTACCAACTTCGCAACAAAAAGATTCTGGGTTTTCACTATATAAAGGCACCGAGGGCATCTTGGAAAAGCTATCAAGCCGAAGAGATCACGAAGCTCCCGACGCTCACGCATCCAGGCTGATCATCAACTGTTCATCTACCTCCTTGGAAGAGATCGAGAAGCAAATCAAGTTTTGTAATCATTTTCTATGGATTAAAAGTGTAGTTGAAGGAGTTGATTAATAAAGGTAGTTTTTATTTAATTATTTGTTTTCTTTTACATTATGTTTTCCATCTCTTTCTTTTCATATTCTTCTCCCAACATGCGCGAGTAATTCTCCGCTTGTTAGGGTTCGTAGGATTAGGGTAGGCTAATGAACGATGAAAAATATCTAAACCCTTTTTAAGTCCTATAAAGTTTAGGAACTTTATCAAAATAATCATTAACATCCTAATCGGGCGCGCTAGCAATTCTTTACTAGTTCCGACCGTGATTAGAGATTAGATTAATGATTGTTTTGGTAAAGGCTAGATATGAACGGAGTTCCGTGTCGAGATAAGGGTTAAGAGTGGGATTCCTTTTCCCTCCAGAAACCCTAATCTACACGCATCGCCGTCGTTCTAGTTCTAAATCTATTAATGGATAAAAAGGGTAATTTTAATTAATCATTCATAACTACTAAATCCTAACGAACCCTACAAGCCCTTCTTATTATAATTAATCACATCTTTAAACTATTCTAGATCTATATTTACATTCTTATTAAACGTAGATCTAGAAACCATCCTACAACCATTCTTATTTCTTTCTCCTTTTCAACACATCTAAAGTAAAATTAAAAGGTTCCACGTTTCCCAGAGGACGACCCGTACTCATCTCGGTCTAGCTACGTGCGACACCGTTATTGATTGCGGTTAAACTAAAAACACGATTTTTCGTAACAATCAAATGGCGCCGTTGCCGGGGATACGTGCGTAATTTTTTATTTTTACTATTCGTGTTGATTTCTTAGACGAGTCATATCATTATTAACACAAAACTGCAAATTGCATATTTAACGATTTGTGCGTGGATTTTTGCAAGGAGATCTGGAGTCACAGAATTGAGGGAAACAGGAAACAGAGACATTTTTAGAGATCCAGAGGAGCACAGAGGGACACAGGAAATTTTTCATCAAGCGATCCAACCACCTCGCGGCGGAAGCGCGGCATAAAGGCATCTTTCGCGGCGGAAGCGCGGCGTCTTGGATGGATTAGGGCTACAGAACTCTCTGGTATCTTTCTTAACTCCTCCTCTCTCCTCCCAAATCCAATAAAATCTATTTTCTGCAGGATTCTTTGCAAATTGCGCCGCTCAAAAATCTCTTTGCAAAAGTTTTGTGTTTGGTTTTGTTTTGCATATTTAATACGGATTTTAAGGGGCAAAGACCAAATCAAGATTAGGTGGGGATTTCATCACCCTTCCTAAGCCCCACAAATCACAAACCGAGCATATAGATCAACCCTTCATTAATTTAAAAAATATCTAGACCAGACTCTAAGGACTGTCGCGCTCAATAAGGACAGAGGAAGGTCGTGGGTAATCTATCGTTTATCCGCATTACTTTTGTAGTGCCTAGGCAAGTGTGACAAAGGCTAGTGGTTTTTAATTAGGCCCACTGTAGTGGTGGTTCCTTCCCGCTTACCTGGCACTTACCTCGCTACAAGGGTAGTACGGAGGCGGTAGAGGATTTATCCTGCGGCTTGTCCTTTGGAAGTCTAGGAGCGGTCTAGAGACTGGACCTAGGTAACCTTAGTTCTAGGGTTGCTTGTGCATTTAGGAAAATTTGTCTTGAGTCCCACTTTTTCAAAACAAGCCAATTTTAAATCACACACACGCTGCCACTTGCACTAAACCCGCTTAGTGCATGCTCGGCTGGACACGGGATCCTAGTGCCCGTCTTGTCCGCGTTCCTGCTATCGACGCCGAAGTCGGTACTTCTTCATCTTCTTTTCCCCCACCACACACCACATCAACCGTGATGGACGGCACTCCATCTAATTATAACACCACGCTGCCACCACCCGCAGGTGAGCAGAATCCACCGCGCATCTCTCTCCAAGAGAGATGCTATCCTATTCGTGGTCCCCTTCCTACTTGTCTATCTCTTCCACCACCTAACGGGGATAATTTCGAAATTAAACCCCACTACATCAATCTGCTGCCCAAATTTCACGGGCTTGAGTCGGAAGACGCGTACGTTTTCATCACCAAATTCGAAAACGTATGCGCAATGATGGGTACTTCACAATTGACTTTAGATGCTATGCGCTTACGTCTTCTCCCATTCACACTGTGCGACTTGGCAGAAAAATGGCTTTATAATACTACCGCACACTCTATCGCTAATTGGGATGAATTCGTCATAGCATTTCTTAAGAAGTTTTACCCAAATCATAAGACTGCACATGTTAGGAGCGAGATCAATCAGTTCACCCAGCTTCCCAACGAACCATTTTGGAAGTGCTTTGAACGTTTCAAAGATCTGCTTGTCCAATGCCCCCATCACGGAATACAAAGATGGGATTTATGTCGAATTATATATGAGGGCATTAATCCAGCGACAAAGCAGATGCTTGAAACAATGTGTCAATGCAATTTCATGTCTAAAGATGACGGTGAAGCATGGAAATATCTGGAAGATCTCGCAGAAAGCACTTTGCAGTGGGAAAGCGTAAGACCACCTTCAACTAAGGGAGGTATACACCAGCTCGATGTTTCCATCGCAGTGAAAGCCGAAATGGCAGCGATGCAGAAGAAACTCGATGCTATTGAGAGCAGATTCTCATCAGTCTCCCTAAATCAGGTTACGCTCCCTAAGACTGTCTGTGGTTGCTGTTCGGATCCTTCACACTTAACGGAAGAATGTCCTATGAACGCATCGTTTCAAGCTAATGCTGCTTTTCAGCAGCGACCTAGAAACGATCCTTATTCTTCCACATATAATCAAGGATGGAGGAATCATCCTAACTTTGCTTGGAATCAAAACCAACAAAGTAATTATCAAAGACCTCCTCCACAGCAACCACAACCACAGAATCAGCCCCCCTTTCAGTCACAAAATTTCCAAAATCCGGCCAACATTTCTACACCACAAGTGGCCGGTATTGACAACTCACTTGCACAAACTTTGGATATGTTCATGAAACAATCCATGCAAAATTCGGCTGATATGAGGTCTTCTATTGATGCCCTAACGAAAAACTCCTCCTCCCATGGTGAGAGTATTAAATCAATAGAAAACCAAATCGCACAGTTAAACGCCGCATTGAGTGCGAGAGAGAAAGGGAAACTCCCATCTCAACCCCTACCGAATCCTGGCCATTCACAAAGTCATAATGTGAATGCCGTCACTACGTTGAGATCGGGGAGAGTGCTGAATAACCAAGTGGGCGAGCAGGTTGATGATAGTGACACATTTGATACCCCTTCTTCTTCTTCTTCCCCTAACTCGTCTAGTCTCCCACCTTCATCCGAGCCTATTCTCCGTTTTCCCCAAGGCTCAAACATTTCGCCAAATCTATCTAAGTCGATGCCCACTCCAATTTTGGGATCGAATCAGTCGCCACAGTCTTCTCCACAAACGTTGGACCCAAAACTTATTGATCGTGCTCCATTTCCAAACCGATTAAGGGCCAACCGACCTAACCCGCAAATGGAGAAGATTGTGGAAATGTTTAAGCAAGTTAGCGTGAATATTCCTCTTCTAGATGCTATTCAACAAGTCCCATCTTATGCAAGAATCCTTAAAGACTTGTGCACTAGGAAGAGAAAAACTCAAGTGCCTAAAAAGGTTTTCATGACGAGTAATGTTAGCACAGCTTTTACCCAACAAATACCAAAGAAACGTAAGGACCCCGGCTGTCCTACAATTTCAATCTCTATTGGGGGTAAAAATATCAATCGTGCTCTACTCGATCTAGGTGCTAGTGTTAACTTGCTTCCGTATTCTGTGTATGAGCAATTAGGGATCGGAGAGTTAAAACCTGCGCATTGCACTCTTCAGATGGCCGATCGATCTATCACCCAACCTAGGGGTGAGCTAGAGGATGTGTTAATCAAAGTCGGGGAATTCATATTCCCTGTGGACTTTATCGTTATAGATACACAACCTGTAGCAAACCCACGCAATCAAATTCCGGTGATACTCGGTCGACCCTTTTTGGCCACTTCCAACGCAGTAATTAATTGTAGAAACGGCTCTATGACCCTATCCTTTGGGAAGAAGTCAATTGAGCTTAACATTTACAAGTTGGGAAGTGAACCCTCCGAACCCTATGCTCATGTGTGTTCTGTCGAATTAATGGATGTCGACAGCAGTGAATTTGATCAACCTCATGATACAGACTCTTTTCATATGTTGTTGTTTGACCCAACCATTTACTCTTCCACCGAATTGTCCGGGTCAACATCTAATGAGGAACTTTATATTGAGTCTGACGATCACCCCATTTTTTCTGATGACATTATTTTTCGGGGTATCGATGAAAGCTTTGAGGAAATTTTCGCTGATGAACTCGCATTTTTACAAGACACGGGTGTTGAGATGAATCAACTCCAAGATGAAGAAATTGGACCTCCACCCCCTCTTTTGGACAATCATGATAATGCGAGTAATCCATCATTACTATCACTGTGTCGTCTCTCCAAATTGAGACGCAATCCTTTACACCTCTTGTCACCTCTCCACTTCTTCACGTCAATAGGTGACATGTTCTTCCACCAACCTTGGTGCTTCATCGATAAAATTTTTGAATGGTTGGTGTTGACCTTCGGTCTTTGCAAAGCTTGGCATTGACCAATAACCTTGACCCCCTCGTGTGATTTTAAAAGATTAAAATTGTTTAACTCAAGTTTGGGGGAGGGGTGGTATATTTTGGCTCTTGAAAGAAAATGATTTTTACAAAATTGTGAGCCTAAAATAAGTTTGGGGGAGGATTTTCACTTTCATATATTCTTGCCCCCGTAAATAATTTCCTCCCAAGTCTACAGGTTTTTGAGCTTAACGGATGACATCAGTGAGGACACTGCTGTAAACAGGTTTGGGGGAGGTTTGTGCATATTTACACATCAATTTGCATCATATTTTGCATAAGCACAACATTTTCAAAAAATTTAAAAAAAAAAAAAAATTTATAACAAAAGAATAGAAAGTAAAAAAATTACATCCAAAAGATAGGAATAGTTTAAGAAAACCAAGAAAATTAGAAGTTTTCTTATACGAACTAGTAATAAGTAGTTATGAGCTGTTGTCCCAAGGGTTAGTAAAATGAAGGAAGTCACTAATCTGAGGATAAAAATAAGTCTGAAAAATAGTTTCTATTCTGGAAGCCAAACATTTGAATGTTGATACCCTACAATATGCACATACACACGTCTTGAAACTCGGGATAGTAGAGGATACCTTGAAATGCTCTTGTCTAAAAGCCAAAGTATGAAGGAAATGATGAAGAAAATATAAAATGGTGAAAAGAAAAAAATGAACACTGGTTTTGTATCGCCAAGGTAGCAATAAAAAAATATAGCGAGGGTGCCTCTTCACCTAGTGCCCTAAGGCCAACTGGTCTGGGAGTCACTGCTAAGCCTTAGGTGGTGCAAGACAAGGAAAATATTATCACCAAATCAGCAAGCACATGAGTAATCGGTCGGTTAGTACCTCAAGAAGTATTAACGGTCGCATGAAAATGTGTAAGCAATTCTAAGTATTCATCAAAGAAAAAGTACTAAGGTAGATGGACAAGAGTATGATAGCTTGAATTGAATTCTCTGAGTGTAGGGATGTTCTTTACACACACGTGGGGTTATATGATCAATGTTTGGACAAAAGGTAGGAATGAAGAATAAAGACGATGTTTTATTGAGGGATGATGTGATTTCTAACATTTTTTCATGACTATTAAGATAGGGCTCATGACAACTGAAAAGCTAGTATAGTTGGAAACTCTTCTTTTCAAAGTATTTCTTTTATGGTTCTTATCTTTATATGTAAATTTCACCATCTTTCTTTTGTTATAGGATTTTGTGGGTGTAATCCGCTGAAAACCCTCAGGAGACAACACTCCTCCTACTAGGGACACCTAGAGGTTTAACGGCTTGTTGCACATGCTCAGTGCAATCGTGTCTGCCTACGAAAGTGTGCCTAGTTTTTAAACTAATTTGCTCGGGACGATCAAAGATAAGTTTGGGGGTATTTGTTCAGTCGATAAAACTGCACATTTGTAGTACATTTTTCCTACCATTTTTATATTAAAAAAGGACTTTATTATAATATATTATACATATGAGGGTTTATGTGTAAAAACATTATTTTCCATGTGTTAATATATTTAATTATCATTTGGTAGGAAAATGTATGCAAATAATATTATTGGTCTAATCCTAGTAGAACAAAGTCTACTAAAATCTTATATGAGTTGTTGTGCAGATTATTTCCAAGTTGTTATGAAGGATTTAACAAACAAATCAATTTGTTGAAGAATACTTTCCAAATTAAAGAGCAAACTTGGAGACTAAGTCTGGAAGCAACCGAGAAAATATTTTCAGATTCTGAAGAAGCCTAGGAATGCCAAATGTCACCATCAGA
Source organism: Agapanthus africanus (assembly GCA_030015575.1). NCBI lineage: Eukaryota > Viridiplantae > Streptophyta > Magnoliopsida > Asparagales > Amaryllidaceae > Agapanthus > Agapanthus africanus. The sequence continues at coordinate 846,689,858 of CM057337.1, forward strand.
GAGCCCAAGAAAAACGACAAAATGATCCACACCATGGAGCGCGGATCCGCGGCCAAATCCACCCTGGGGCCGCGGATCCGCCGCGGTTTGATGAGGTCAGAATGCAATATTTTGGGAGATTTTCAAGTGCTGAATTTTACCAACTTCGCAACAAAAAGATTCTGGGTTTTCACTATATAAAGGCACCGAGAGCATCTTGGAAAAGCTATCAAGCCGAAGAGATCACGAAGCTCCCGACGCTCACGCATCCAGGCTGATCATCAACTGTTCATCTACCTCCTTGGAAGAGATCGAGAAGCAAATCAAGTTTTGTAATCATTTTCTATGGATTAAAAGTGTAGTTGAAGGAGTTGATTAATAAAGGTAGTTTTTATTTAATTATTTGTTTTCTTTTACATTATGTTTTCCATCTCTTTCTTTTCATATTCTTCTCCCAACATGCGCGAGTAATTCTCCGCTTGTTAGGGTTCGTAGGATTAGGGTAGGCTAATGAACGATGAAAAATATCTAAACCCTTTTTAAGTCCTATAAAGTTTAGGAACTTTATCAAAATAATCATTAACATCCTAATCGGGCGCGCTAGCAATTCTTTACTAGTTCCGACCGTGATTAGAGATTAGATTAATGATTGTTTTGGTAAAGGCTAGATATGAACGGAGTTCCGTGTCGAGATAAGGGTTAAGAGTGGGATTCCTTTTCCCTCCAGAAACCCTAATCTACACGCATCGCCGTCGTTCTAGTTCTAAATCTATTAATGGATAAAAAGGGTAATTTTAATTAATCATTCATAACTACTAAATCCTAACGAACCCTACAAGCCCTTCTTATTATAATTAATCACATCTTTAAACTATTCTAGATCTATATTTACATTCTTATTAAACGTAGATCTAGAAACCATCCTACAACCATTCTTATTTCTTTCTCCTTTTCAACACATCTAAAGTAAAATTAAAAGGTTCCACGTTTCCCAGAGGACGACCCGTACTCATCTCGGTCTAGCTACGTGCGACACCGTTATTGATTGCGGTTAAACTAAAAACACGATTTTTCGTAACAATCATTGTCCGATTCGACATGAAGCAGCAATTCATTCACTTACAACAAGGCTCTATGTTGAGCAAATCTGTGGATGAGAATGATGCCGAGTTCACCATGTTGAGCAGGTAAGATATGTCTTAAATATTCGATTATCTAATATCACATACTACACAACTAACACAAGACCGTAACAGGTTCGCGGTACACCTCATACCGACTGCTGAGATCAGGGCCAGACGATTTCAGCAGGGGTTGGACCAGGAAATCCAAGCTGCTCTAGCTACAGAGAATTTCCCAACCCATGACCTAGCTTTGAAGGTTGCCCGTCGATACAAGGCGGTAGTGAAGAAGAAGGGCAGACCCCAATCTGCCGGTATAAAACGTCCTGCTATTCAGATAGCAGGAGGAGCCTTTCCAGGCCACCATTTGTACCCAGGAGGCCGGGAGTACCTTTCAACCGGCCCAGTCCAGATTTCTGCTTTTATTGCAGAAGAAATGAACACCTGGCGAAGGATTGTAGGCGTGCTAATCGCCTCTGCTTAGTCTGTGGCTCATCCACACATGATATTGGGTCTTGTCCTCACAGACTCAATCAGAATTCTGCACCCATACCGGCAATCACCTATCCGCAGCGGCCAGCTATCCAGGCACCTGCACTACGTCTTGATTTCCCTGCTCCACCTCCTCGTGGACCTACTGCACCTCCTCCCCGTCAGTTCTAGCAAGCATAAAGGAACCTACCTCAAGGACAGAGGAACGGACAGAGAAATGCTCCTTCAGTAAGGAGGAATGTACCGAAGCGACATGATTTCACAATGACTGTGGAAGAAGCTGAAGCCACTGGCCAAGTCATCACTGGTAACTTTCCATCTTTCAAATCTGTTCAATACATGTTTACATCCATATATCTTTTCCTATACCTAAAACATATCTCACATAACTTAGGTACGATCTTAGTAGCCTCACATCCTGCACTAGCACTCTTCGATACTGGAGCATCTCATTGCTTTATGTCGCAACGGTTCGTCCGAACTCATGCGATTCCAGTCAAACCGCTCGTATCCAACTTGAATGTCAGTTCAGGGAACGGCGTTCTAAAGGAAACAATGGGATACGACCCGTGTCCAGTAATCATCTGCAGCAGAGAATTCTATGCTGACTTCAAGGTGCTGGACATACCGAACTTCGATGTAGTTTTGGGTATGGATTGGTTAGGAACTTTCTACGTTACCATCGACTGTTGTCAAAGGATGGCAGTGTTCGAAATTCCAGAGCATCCGGACTTTTATTTCAAAAGTGGAGACCGTACCCTGGAGCCTAGCACATACAAAGCAAAACCGAAGAAGGCAGTGATTGCAACTCTACAGGCGGGAGAAGACAAGCCAGAGGTAGTTTGAGAGTTCAACAATGTATTTCCTGAAGACATATCAAGTTTGCCTCCCGATCGAGCTCTTGAATTCGGAATTGATTTAGTACCTGGTGCACAACCGGTGATCAAAGCACCGTATCGATTAAGCCCTGAAAGTTTGAAGGAGGTCCATACTCAGCTGGACGAACTTCTGCAGAAAGGAGGGATTCGTCCTAGTATTTCAAGTTGGGGATCTCCAGTTTTGCTTGTGAAGAATAAGGAAGGTTCATACAGAATGTGCATTGATTATAGAGCTTTGAATAAAACCACGATAAAGAACAAGTATCCACTGCTGCGAATCGACGATCTATTCGATCGGCTAAGTGGATCTTGCGTTTTCTCAAAATTAGATCTTCGTTCGGGTTATCATCAGGTGAGGTTCAAAGAGTCTGATATTCCGAAAACGGCATTCAAGGCTCGCTATGGTCATTATGAGTTTCTCGTGATGCTATTTGGAGTGACCAATGCACCAGCCATATTCATGAATCTGATGAATCAAGTTTCCGAGAGTATCTAGACAGGTTCGTTATCATATTCATCGACGACATCCTGGAATATTCAAAGAATCGGAAAGAGCATGCTGAACATTTACGAATTGTCCTGGAGACTTTGCGACAGCATCAACTCTATACCAAGTACGGTAAGTGCGAGTTTTGGCTAGAACAAGTCGATTTCTTGGACATATCGTTTCAGGTGAAGGAATCTCCGTAGATCCAGCTAAAGTAGCAGCAGTAAGCGAATGGCCGACATCAAAGACAGTGAAGGACATTTGAAGTTTCTTAGGTTTAGCAGGATATTACAGAAGATTTATCGAAGGATTTTCGAAGATTGCAACACCCCTGACCAAGCCCACGCGTAAAGATGAAGAATTCATGTGGTCAGAAGTATGCGAACAAACTTTCGTAGAACTCAAGTCAAGATTGATATCAGCACCTATTCTTGTAATACCGGACCAATCTGGAGGTTTCGTAGTACATTGCGATGCATCCGGTAAGAAATTGGGATGTGTTCTACATCAGCACAGTAAAGTTGTAACTTATGCATCAAGACAGCTGAAAGTTCATGAGCGCAACTATCCGACGCATGATTTTGAGTTGGCAGCCATTATCTTTGCACTCAAGATTTTGCGTCATTATCTTCTTGGAGAACGGGTAGATATCCACACAGACCACAAAAGTCTGAAGTATGTGTTTACTCAGAAAGATTTGAATATGCAGCAGAGAAGATGGTTAGAACTCATGGCGGATTTTGACATCAATCTACAATATCATTCAGGGAAGGTGAATGTAGTACCTGATGCATTTAGTCGTCAACTACTATCAATGAGTCTCACCGCACAGTGGAAACTATAACAAGATTTGCACCAGATGGAGATAGAAGTGGTCATGCCAGGTAACGCTTCAAGTTTGATGAACTTATAAGTTCAGTCTACAATTGTCAATCAGATCAAAACAGCTCAAGTAAGTAATGCCAAGTTACAAAAGATCAGAGAACAAATAGAAAGTGGACTTAGAACAAATTTCATCATCCATGAAAACGGATTTTTGAGATACGGAAGCAGATTGTGTGTACTATAAGATCCTGTTCGGGAGGAGTCAATGAAAGAAGTTCACAGCTCTCCCTATTCAGTACACCCTAGGGGTACAAAGATGTACAAAGATCCGCGACAACATTACTGGTGGCATGGAATGAAGCGTGAAGTTGCCAGAAGCGTCGCTAAATGCTTGGTGTGTAAGCAAGTAAAAGCTAAATATCACAGGACTGCTGGTTTACTTCAACCGTTACGTATCCCATAATGGAAGTGTCAACACATTACCATGGATTTTGTGACTGCTCTTCCTCGCAGCACAAAAGGTAACAATGTTGTATGGGTTATTGTGGACCGGCTCACAAAGTCGGCTCATTTTATTCCCTTTCAAGTTGGCCAATCTACCGAGATACTAGCAAAGAAATACATGGAAGTAAGGATGAATCTAAGTAAAATTTAACTATTCATAGCGTACTATTTCTGATACCCATGAACTCATGCAGGAGATTGTGAGATTACATGAAGTACCGGTTTGCATTGTCTCCGATCGTGACACTAGATTCCGATCGCAATTTTGGCAGAGTCTGTAAGCTAGTTTGGGAACAAGTCTGAACTTTAGCATAACTTATCATCCATAAATAGATGGTCAGTCTGAGCGAATGATTCAGATTCTTGAAGATATGCTAAGAGTGAGTATGCTAGACTTCGTAGGATCGTGGGAAGATCACCTACATCTTATGGAGTTTTCCATACAACAACAGCCACCAAGCGAGTATTGGAATGACACCCTTTGCAGCTCTATATAGAAGGAAGTGTCGTTCACCATTAAGTTGGGACGATATCGGAGATAGAGAACTCCTTAGACCTGAGATAATAGTGGCGACTGTAGATGTAGTTCGTACTATCAGGGAACTAATGCAAATAGCCCAAGATCAACAGAAGCACTGGGCTGATGCAAAGCGCCGACACTTGGAGTTCCAACCGAGAGATCATGTCTTTCTGAAGATTTTTCCAAACCGTGAAGCGATTCTCTTTGGAAAGCGGGGTAAGTTAAGTACGAGATACATTGGACCGTTCGACATACTCGAACGAGTCGGAGAAGTGGCATACCGCTTGGCACTTCCACCCTCATTGGAATGAGTGCACAATGTGTTCCATATATTCCAACTCAGAAGGTATGTGAGTGACCCCAGTCATATTCTTGATCACTCCGAGCTCACGGTACAGACAGACCTATCTTGTGAGCAACAACCCGTTGAAATCCTGGACAGAAAAGTGAAGTCACTACGGAACAAGGAAGTAAACTTGGTTCGACTGATGTGGAGAAAAGACTCACCATGAGAATCAACGTGGGAAAGAGAAGACAACATGCGTGCAAGATACCCTCACTTGTTTGTAAATTAGTCCTTAAATAATTATAAATTTCGAGAACGAAATTTTTATAAGTAGGGTAGAATGTAACGACTCTATTTTAATGTACAGAAATTTTTTAAAGTTAATGTACAAATGAAGTATTTGTAAATCATGAGCATAAGTTATAAATTTTATTTCTTTTTAAATAGCAAGAAAGCACTTGTTATTCATTGGTAAAGCCTTACACTGCTGTGACATAGCCTTTGTGTTCAAACCCCTCCAGCCACATATTATTTTTGCTGATTTTTCTTTTAAACTTTTTGGAAGCCTAAAAGTTTACACGTGCAACACAAGTAAAAATTATAGACCCCAACACGTGGCACCAATCCAGAGCCCTACACCCCTAAGTCGACCGACGAGATTGAACATTGGGTCGACGCCGCCGGTCCCCCCGTAGCTAATGCCCCCAATGTTTGCCCTAACGCCTCTTGGCCTCCTCCACTACTCCTCTTCTATTTGATTTTCCTGCACATTAACATAGAATTAAAATGAACTTTAAAATCAAATTTTAATGCATTTTAATTCTCATGTTTAATACCCTAAACCCTAATTCTATCCTATAAATACCACCCTACACCCTAGCCCTATCCCTTCTGAAATTTGTTATCAAAACTCTCAAATTTTTCTAAGTCTAAAAAGTTGTACAAGTGGAGTTAGCCCAAGGTCAAGTTCCGACAACGATTCGGGACAAATCCGGCTACACCGCGATTCCACGAAGCCAGCAAACGTTCCCTCAATCTCTTCTCTCCTCTCCAAACTTGTAAGTCCCCTCTACTATCTTCTTTTCACCTCTCAAAACTGGTTCTTTTCAATAATGTCGGTAAGTGGAGTTATACCGACATTTATCTCTAAAACTTCTTAACTGACAATTTTTCTTAAGAACTATTTATCTAAATCATTGTACTTTGTTTGTTAAATATTAAACTATAATTAGAAACAAATTTCAATTCAAAACTCCATATAAAATATACTTTTATTGCACTTTTACGGTTAAACACCACAAACTTTCTATTCGACATTACTTCATCATATAGCTCATATTACCTTTAGAAAACTGACGAGATAATAACTTATCTCATCACAACACTCATCTTGACATAGCACGATTGCCTCTTTACAATATTTTTGGGACTAATACAATTTTACGATAAAATACCCTAAACTATTAAAAACTGTATTCTTTAAGATTGTTTTAATTAAATTCCAAACAATTAGATCCTTACAATCTATTTTTTGGAATCCGATTTGGTTGGTGCGAGTTATCGCACATCCATCGGACTAGTAGGGCGAGATGCAGACCTCCTCACGAAGCATACGATCTTGATGGAATTTATATTACAATTTTTAAGAAAACGTGATTTCTATTTAATAAATAAATTCTATTTTTAATATATATATATATATATATATATTATCAAAATAAATATTTTAAATATATTTAATAATTCCATGCTTTCTAAATCAAAAGAAAAGAATCACAAAAGTTCATGAAAATACCCTCGAAATCAATACAAGTCAAATTACATGAAAATACCATATACTATTCAATTTAGGTTTATATCCACTAGAATATCTCTTCACTTTTAAAATTACATCTATGAAAATCCTAAAGACGATAATTAAATAGTTAAGGTTTATTTCGAAAATATATCAAAACTATTTTTCATAAAACCCAATCAAGTTTATTAATTTACAATAAGGACACTAGTAAATATAGGTTTAAGCGAGACCAATTCTCTTAAGCCCCAGGAAGCCGGAGAAAGTGGGTGCTTGCCTATTTAAGATAAACAACTAAAATGGGGTTATCAATAGTAATTGACTTGGAAAAAGTCACAAGTTCTGTCGTCCATGTGCAGCAGTTACCGATAACTCCAAAACTAATTCAGGACTTCAATTCTGTTTAAGTGTCTGACTCAGTCGGAGTCTCAGTCTAATATGAAATCAATCCATCCATGTATACAATTCAATATAACTCCAATGCAACATGAATCCTTTTATACCAGAATACAATTTATATCAACATGACTTGATTTGACCGATCCATGGATATACATTTGATTTGTCTACATGACTATCCGTTTATATTCCTATCCGTTTATATGAACAACTCATATCATGGTTTTGGCAAGTCTTATATTTACAAATCACTACAAAACAATATAATAATACATTACGGGGTTTAAAGGGGTAGATTGGTACGGAATGTGTTTAAAGTGGCATGAGACGGTCCCTTTAATACACCTAATCTGAATATCCGCTGCCGTTGTCCCGTGGGTTTTGACAGGGCCTTGTACTCATTATACCATAGTCCATGGGATAAGCTGGACTCCTCTCGTATACACTGGCATATTCTGTACCAAGATACAAATAACTGTGTTAAGATAACTATCAACATTATACCAGTTATATTCTCTTTACCTGTTCAGTCCATTTTCATCTCTCTTTGGGACTTACCGAGCGATTGTTCGCTGACGGCATTCCTTTTCTATTCTTTCTTTGGAATATTGTCAGGAGGACCCGACTCTCTGAAGATCGAGCCCAACTCAGACGACTTGGAGCAGTTCGTCGACGACCCAGAGCTCTAGACACTTGTATATACTTTTATTTTCAGTTTCATGTCATTGTTTAGGTATTGCTTTCCGGTCTTGTATTTACTTTCCAGCATTGTATTGTAAAGAATGTTTAATAAATAAAAAATTGATGTTCATTTACATCTCATGTCATTTTTGTATATATTTACATTATATTGCTTTTATACGCTTAGCGTGTTTACTTCTGAGTAAATACGTCGCGTGACCCGTCATGTCTCATTACCGTACTCTAGGAAGCGGGGCGTGACAATTTAAATGAAAGTATATAGTTTAGGGTATTATATGAAAGTATATAGTTTAGGGTATTTAGAGATAAATAGGGTTCCCTGACGTTAGGAACGATTTAGAAGGCGAGAAAGCATCTATCTCGATTTCGGCAGCATTTCAGCTGCAAACTAGCAATATTTTAATATAAGTTCGGACAGCATAACAGCATATGGGTTTTCATGAAATAAAAGTAGTTAGAGGGTAGGTCGTTACCCTGTGTATGAGTGTGCAAGGGTTCGCTAAAGCTACAAGTCCAAAAGTTAGTTAGCAAGATGTTTAAGAATTCCATTGTTTTTATAATAACGTGACTAAACAAACAAAAAAAACGATAACCGTATTAATAGTGTGAGTGGACTATAGTACTAGATCAGAGTAGCATGCATGGAAGAAGAGACGAGGGGAGAGAAGCAAGTAATCCTGTCTTTGGGACTAATGAATGGAACGGAGTTGAGAATCGTCGAGTTACACCGTAACGTTGATATCTCCTTGCTCGGATTTTTTCCAAGCACTTGGACGACACCATAGCGTAGGCGACGAAGAGACGAAGACGCTGATTTTTTATAGAATTTTGCTACGTATAGAATGGAAGAAAAAACAAGCAATGTGAGAGGTTATTTATAGGGTTTAAAACCCTAGCCCGAGCCGGCAATTGAGCCCACCATGAGCCGGGCCCCCCAAATCTCGCTGCCGCTACCCCTACTTCACCCGGTCCGTTTGATCACAAGATCGAATGGTTGGGGATTCCCCACATGGGTGTCAGCCGCCCGTGTGGCCCCCATAGACCCCCGTGTGCTTATGCGTGGGTCCATCCGCCAACTTATGCTGACGAGTGTGAAACGGGTTGGGTCGGATCGGATTCGACCCGTTTCGAAATTCTTTTCATTTTTTCTTTAAAAATACATTTAAAAATACCATTTTAACTTTTTTTTAAAATGCTTAAAATATCTAGAAAATTCTATTTTAATGTTTTCTTCATTTTGCAACCAAATTTGGTTTAAAATAATTCCCTTTTTTGTTATTAAATATATTTCATAAAGCCTTTTTCTTTTCTAAAAATTCAAAATAAATAGAGGAAACAGGGCCTGCAGGGACCATGCAGGCCCAAACTACAGTGGCCTCTCACATGGCCAGTGGGCCCCGCTGGCTATTTTGCAATTAGGTCCGCTTGCCCCGCTGGCTCATATGATAGACCACTGCAGGATCCCTGCAAGGCCCGTTTTCTCAAATAATTACTTAAAATTATAAAAAGTTATATTAATTAGTTTTAATTATCAAAACGCATTTTTAAAGTGTTTTCCCACAATTCAGGCATAAAAGAAAATATTTTGACGCAAGGAAAACTTATGGAAAATCTTTTATTCAGTATGAAGAATTCGTAATCGTTGCAGAGTTTTGACAACCGCTTCGAGGCCAATGCTTTTTTGTCATCTGAAAAACTTGTTTGGGGATTGTGACAATTTACCCTTTTATTTTTAATTAAATAAGGTTGTCTCCCATATAGATATAGCTCACCTAAACTCATGTAACATCAAATCGGTACTTCACCAACACATTTATGTTAGGCTTACAGCACTTTGCGAAGCTTAAATACGCAATTCCTGGAGTCTTCCGCTTTCTTTCAAGATCTTGGTTTTATAATTTGATCCACAACATTTTTTTCATGAAAAAAGAAAACCAAGTGCTGAAACTTCGAACGAGCTTGGAATTTGACCAAATTGGTTTATGATTCAATCTATAGCACCGATTAATTTGACAATTGTCAAAATAATCTATTTGCTTAATTTCTCATTTTCCCTCAAAAACAAAAATAATGTAAAAATAAAGAAAGAGTGGTGAAATGCAAAGAAAGACCACAATGATTGAAAACTCAATCTGGCTAAAAAATGCAAAAGATTCACAAATAACATAAAAATCGAGGATGTTAATGCAAAATGTATTTCACCGCGTGTGAGCATACGGTCCATCACTTACTCTACGGTAGAGATACGTCCTGCGATGGAAACGGCTTTTTGGGATCATCACGAGGATTACGTGTGCTTTGGAGCAAGGCATACTATTATTTGCTGCTGCGCTCGTGAAGTGCTGTACTTATCAGTTTCTTTATTATTTGTATATGGGGCCCACCAAATTAATGAGAAAAGGCCACAGGTGGGGCCCAGCCAGAACCAGCCACGTAGATCTTTCCTTTATACTTGTCTCAAAGCCTACTTCCAGATAATAATCAGTATTTGGCGGGAAAATGCTCATATATATGATGTGGTTAAAATTACAAAATCTAAGATGTCCGCCGTACATATACAAGCATTTTGCGTGTGTTATAATAAAATATGCAATACTTAGTCCAAAGAAAATTTCTTATGCCCCTGCCCATGGACATATATAAAATAGGGGGCTTTTGGTTTAAAATTATTCTGAATGAAAATAAGTGAAGAAGATAGTAATTTTAGTAACTTGGATCAAAAGTATTCTGGAAGATTTTATAATATGTTATTTACCATATTTAAGTAAAAAAAGTTAGTTTTAAGTAAATAAAAATAGAAATTGAAAAGCGATAAGATTAAGGGCATGTTTGGATGAGCTTAATTCTAAGTGATTATTTGTCATACTCACTTATACGTGATTATTTTTGAAAAAAGTGAGAAAACCACTTACAAAGGCTTATGACAGATAAGTTGTTTGGTGTTTGGATGGTTTTGTATGAAAAACGATTATAAGCAGATAGTATGCTTGAATGAAAAGATAGATATGTGATATTGAGTTTAAAATGACCAAAAAGGCATAACATTAATGTCATCTTAAAAATTGGATGAAAAGATAAGCAGTATTATGGTATATTACTTGATCAACCCTACTATTTTATAATCACTGAAGATTAATTTATAGATGTTTTAGAGTATACAGAACAAGATGGATAATTCGGATCATCCCAAAAAGTTAAGAACCAATTTGTATATTCCAAGTTAGCTAAATTTTCTGGAATGTCACTCTTATTATGATTCCTTATATAGTATATTTTAAAAAAAATACAAATAACATAAAATAAATTGTAGTCCAATTAACATTATTTTAGTATATAACAGAAACATGACTGAAGATCACTTGGAAGGAGGAAACCATAAATCTTATGTTCTTTTTTACAGAATTTGAATAAACATAGTGGGAGATATCATTGCCAGCTCAATTCAGGTATTTATCAAAATAGAAAATGATGTATGTGCATAGTCACATAATTCGCGAATTATTCGCCGAATTCGCGAATAATTCGCGAATTTTTAATCAAACGAATTAATCTCCGAATTAATCGCCATTGCCGAACTGGCCGAATAATTCGCGAATTATTCCCGAATTATGTGAAAAAACAGCGAATAATTCAAAAAACAGCAAATAATTCATAAATTCAAAACCTAGGGTCTCATATATTAATTTATTGCTCGAAATCCTTCCCGAACATTTTCCGAACACTTACCGAATCTTTCCCGAATACATGCCGATTTTTTCTGAATAGTTCTCCGAATCCGAATTTTCGACCTCGCCGAATTATTCCCGAACGACGAATTTGTGACTATGTGTATGTGCACATTTTCAAAAAGTACTTAATTAATGTCAAACATTAAATACTTCTAATTCAAATAAAATAAATTCAAACAAACATGGCACAAAGATTTCCATGTTGTCTTATGTCATACTACTATTAAAAACTTCCATCAAGCTCTTTTCATTTTACTTTGTTTTCCCCACGCGGATTTTTTTGACTAAATATTATGCTTGTATTTTTGAAAGAAAAGTGAAGTGCCTTCTTTCATTGTCTATCTCGTCTAAGGCTTCTGTTTCGATCTTCTCTACGGTTGAAACAATAGGTGGTGCTGCGTCTTTATGGTTCGGCTTTTGATGCCTCCGTTCAAGGCTCACACTCCTTGGCGGACTGGAGGCTTCTACAGCTGGTTGACCAAAATGAGGATCCCAAATTGCATGAGCAATATGTCTTACATGTAAAGGGTCCTGTATTCATGACTCAAAATTTCCCCGCCACGCTACATGAAACAGATTACCGTAATTAATTAAAACTTATCCAGACCATGTGATGTTGATTTTTGTTTAATCAAGCACTCATAATAATCATGCAGAATATTGATAAGTCTAGGTTTCAATCCATTTCTTTCTTTCTTTCTTTCTTACTCACTTGAAACCAACCCTTTGGCTATAGAACTTGCATCCTCTCATATTAAAAGGAAATTGATACCAACTGAGCTAGACCCAATTGGTGGTTTCAATCCATTACATTGCAATGAAGTGAAAATAATATTCTAATAATTGCGGCACATACATACTAAGTCTATAAAATAATACAACACAACAAGAAAAACACAAGTTAAGTTATTTATGGAAATAATGAAATTAAAAGAAAAAAGGAACGATTATATTTTGGTAACCTAATTTCTTCAGCCTTGAAGAAGCGCAACTCTACCATAGCCTCTTTCCGCTTCGGAGCATGCCAGAAGGAGGCCTTTGCAGAGCCAAGAACCTTCAAAGCCCAGTCAATTGCAAAATCCGACTCATTGATTTGGGGGGAATTTTTCTCATATTTCGCGTCCAATTTAAATTCTTGAATCGACCTGGAAACTAAAAGGGCCGACAATCTGAATCATAAAATAAGTCTTTTGAGCTCAAAAGTTCAAATTAGTCGGGTAAATCTCAAAGAAATACCATGAACTTTTAGCATTTTCATATAAATATAACATCTCTAATGTTATAATTCAAACTCCAAGGTGTAGGCTAAGATGCTCATGATGCGTCTCTCCTTTTCGATAAGAAATTAAAAATGATATAATTCTTCAAATTATTATTCATATGAAGTTATCAACATCACCCGGTACTCAATTAAATTTAAATTTCAAAACCCCTCTCCTTCCCTTTTCTCTCTCCACATGCATCTAGCCATACTTCCAACCCAATCTC
>CM057337.1:847303261-847484415 GCA_030015575.1 Agapanthus africanus
TGTTCTGTGATGCTGTACATTTCTGTGATGTTGCATTTTTTATCACGCCTTGAGCGAAATATTATATATTGGTATATATATTAGTAGATGTTGTATATGTTTTGTTTCCGCGCTAGTCCAGTCCCCGCTCTGTCGTTAGTTAGCTAACCTAACGGGTAATGACGGGACCCAGTGGTGAATGCGGATGGCATATACGTACATCAGTATATTTTCGTTCTTTGTGGTGTGATCAATTGATGGGACTGCGTTGATTCGGATCAATGCAAGTTAAAAACAAACCTAATCTGATGTTGTTGGAACATTTTTCAAAAGGCTGTTATTTGCAAGGACGTTCACTTTTGTTTTGCATCGTGGTATTCGGTTGGAATATCCTGCTCCTCAGTCGACGAGGCAAGGGCCGAGATCCCTTCACCGGGAGTGACCCCTTGGACAAAAAGTTTGCGTCAGGGCAATAACTTCACTATAGCAGATTACTTTTGCTTTGCACCGTGGTATTCAGTTGGAATATCCTGCACCTCATTCTACGGGGAAAGAGCCGAGATCCCTTCACCGGGAGTGACCTCTTTAGCAAAGGTTTTCGTCACTATATTTTTAAAAAGCTATCCGTTCCTTCAACGATATCAAGTTCACTACGTTAAAGGTTTTTGCCAGAAACCATTCGTAGCCCTCTGTCGTTTCATATGGATGGTCAATAGTATTCAAGCTGTATATGTTGGCCAAAGTCAAGGCACAGTGATTGGTAGCTATTGGGGTATTCATATGCAGCATAGATAGATGCGTTGGTTTGGGACAGTCGTACTGCCATTTTGGCCAAAGTCAAGGGTATGTACGGGTGGATTCAAATTAACCTGGAGAATGACGGGTAGAACTTGACATGTGACTTATGATATGTTGGCCAAAGTCAAGGTCATAAGAGCATGGGGCAAAAATCACATCGGGAGTTTCAAAAGAACTGAAACTTGCCAGATATGCGCATACCTTCTGGAGTGTGATACCGTGAGCGGATTCCGTCACGTTGTCATGCGATGATAGTTGGATCCCGATTCCCACTGATGAGTTAGTTTACTCCTCGGGTGATCCCGACTAATTCTTCTTTCAGGTTTGGAGAAGAATTTGACCGTACAGTGGGAGGTTTCCAGATTAAATAAATTGGTAACCATTCTGATCTAGGATAGAGTGCACGCTGAGTGTTTCTTTTCTCTCTCTCTCTTTGGCAGCGACCATTGACCCGACCCTAAGACTATGATTCAGTGACCAAGTTGACCGAACCTTCTTAAACACTGGCTTTTGGATTGTCAGAGTTGCATACCTCATTGCCACTCCTACTTTTACCCTTTTCTCCAGGACACCCCGTATTACTACGAACGTCTACTTCCATTGGACAAAACCATCGTATGGTTATATACGAACTCGAAAGAATTTATTCGAGGATGGTTTCTGGTTCTGGAGAAATCGAATAGGACTATTCAGTTGTCTTTGCCTTCTACCTTCTCTCAGGTTGCGAGTACCCCTTAGATTAGGGGATAGTACACCTATTACGCAAATTGGATAGTCTTCTTCCAAACCTTAGGCTGGTGCCGAACGGTGGGGAATGAAGAAAACCAATTAGCATAACGATGGTGTGCAGAAGGTATTAAGTTAAGACAAAGCAAGGGATTAGAAGGAGGGCAAAGTAAATTGCGACTGATATTCACGACCAAACCAAGTATTTCATTACCACTCCCACATCACCTTTGTATTTCTCTAAGACACTCCGTATCACTACGAAGATCCACAGTTTATTGGATATTCCATCGTATGGTTATATACGAACTCGAAAGGAACTTGTTCCAGTTCGGGGATGGATTCTGGTTCAGGAGAAATAGGAATAAGGTTTATTCGGTTGTCTTTTATCTTCACCTTCTCTCGCATTGCGAGTGCTTCTAGGATTAGGACAGTACACCCATTCTGCTTATTGGATAGTCTTCTTCCAAACCATAGGCTGGTGCCGAACGGTAGGGAAGGAAGAAAACCTTTTGGCCTAAGGGGTGTGCAAAAGGTAATGACTAAAGACATAGAAAGGGATTTGGAAAGGTGGCAAAGAATTACACGGTTACAGTTGTGAATCTGGAAGAGGCATTACTAGGAATACCGGGATACCCCATCGAAATATTTCAATGTTTCAGTTTCACTGTGTACTGTTAAACGAAAACTGATTTCCCGATTAGATACTTACTCCAGGGTATGTATTTACCAGGTATGATTCTCACATTTGTATGGTTTTACAGATGGTGAGTAGGAGTAAGTTATTGGGAATTGGGTGATCATCCTCATTATATCGGGATTCGTTGTAATCGGTGATATTTGAGGAAATCACCTGGGCTGTTTGCCGGTCGGCAAATATTTGGTTTTGAATATCCGCTGTTATGCACCAATTTCAAATCGATATATCTGTACGTCTATTTTCATAGAGTGAGATATACCTTTTTGAAATTATGTCTATGACATTTACCTATATCAATGGATGGTTAGGTAAGGAGCATTAAACAGCGGTGTAATTCTTCTTAACCATAAATACAGTTTTCAACCTACGATACACAGTAAATGAGTTATCAGACTCAAGGGACTTATACAGAGTATTGTATGTTGTCCAGCGTCCATCAGGACAGAGGGGTTGGTCCTCGTACTATATTCGGTTTACTTATGACTTCTCTAGTTTTTAGACAGGTGCTTCGTGGAAACACAGGGTCCGAATTTTGAGAAGTTATAGGTATTTGAATAGAGTAGAGAACCAGGTGTAGCAAGCATCGGGATTCTTCAAAGTGATCGAAGATGTAGATACTTGTGTACGATATTCAGTTGATAGTAATGATTTAGGGAACTTGCTTCTCTTTCAGGTTACTCATAATTGGAAGCATTCCTAAGTTGAGTAACGCTGATAGGCCTCTTTCCATTCAGTTGACATGCACTGGAGACAGCTGCATGATTTGAATCTGGTTCAATTAAATCAGTGCCTCTGGTCCTATATGGGATATAGAACAGTTCGTATCTTAATTATGTTAAGGTACGGGGAGTTGTCCGGCTTATGATTAAAACCAGACTCTGGATAACTCAAGGCACGTTTTCTTGAATGGCTGTTTGTGGGTTGACCCAGGCTATGACGAGGGTTGACTTTCTACCATCTGGAAGATCAATAGTGATATTGTTCTTGACTCGCCATAGTTTTATTAAAAATGGATTTTTTCAGAAAAACAGTAGTGGGAGTATGGTAGAACTGGAAGTGATTCCAGAACCACAAACGATTACTGAAGATTTCATAGGAGCCTAAAGATTCAATCTGGTTTGACATTCCATTGGCCACTCCGCAGATATAGTGGGTAACCTCAGGCACCCGAGAGGTACTTCGATATGCTCAAGGACGGTGACAGGGAGGTTCTTGTTTACCCACACTTGCCATTGTTGTTGTTCCAGACTGTGAGACCCGGCAGGAGGATGAGTATAGCGTCGTTCTAAACTTGCTTTGGTGGATAGGTGGCTTATGTCTATTTATAGACTAAAGCAGATATAGCGGAGATAGATCATCAATTTCTGATGTGACAGTCATAGGTTTGATTTCATCAGAATAGGGGATGGATCTATTAAGAAGGTAGTAGGGTGTGATGTCCTGGTATTTGGATGATATACACAGAGTAGGAAGTGATATTCCTATACTACGATCGGTTATACTTTGGTCGTCACACAGTGGTTTCTCCACAAAGGAAATGGATTTTGTATCAGACATACTGGTTACTAGATCTATGGTTTTAGATCTAGATTTGGGTGGTTTCCCAATCAAGGGTACTTAGACAACATTCTAAGAGTATTTAGAATGGACGACTCCAGGCATGGTAGTGTACCTGCAGGTAATGGAGTCACCCTCTCTAAAGGTGTCTTACAGACTAAAGGGGAGAGGGATGTGCATGATTGGCAGATCACTTGCTCAGGCAATTGAGTCAATCATGAGATGTCAAGTACCACACCAGATGTTGTTCTTGCAATAGGTGCAATAAGTTGATATTGATCCAATCCTGGAGAAACAGTCGGAAGCAGTTTTAGAACATAAGTGGATGTTCTAGGGATATGATAACGACAGTCTCATTCGGGAGACAGTTATCATTCCAGGCTTCCAAGGTGACCTGGACGACAAGGAGATTGTCAGAGTTATAGTTTTCCCTCTGACGAGGGGCAGTATTTTGGACAGGTGATCCAGGCGGATACTGAGGGAGGCATGGCGCAGGATACTGATTAAGTTCATTTGACGATACAGTCTAAGAAGTTTGGATTTGGAGTTCATTTATGAGCTAGGTCCCATCAGACATCCAGACACATTCTTGGACAGGTATTACTCATTTCGGGAGATGGGTTTCTCCGCGAACTTGAGATATAGAGAGACATAGAAAGAAACATCAAGGCGGATCCACTCACTGAGGCTATTCCTCGAACGCAATAGTTTCGCAAACGGGCTTTGTGAGACTGACTAGTAGAGGAGTTGGGTGTTCGGTATCACACGGGCTGTGAGTATGCGACATCGCAATAATTAGCCTTGAGTGCAAGTGGGAGATTGTTGGAGATAGTGCCCTCAGAGTCAATTATTGGATCACAGGCACGTGATTGCAATAATTGAGGGAGGACCTATCCCGGTAGGACAGTCTTACTCGAGATGATAGTATGCTATCTGGTTTATCTTTATCATCGTGTACTGCTTTAGGTGACCTGACATGTCGCTATTACACGTTGATAGAGCCCCTAGGATTCTTGTTTGACCACCAGCAGTATGAGGGCGATCATATAAGTGGGAGCTGGTAGTCTATAACCAAATCCTTAAAAGGTCCCTAGTCGTGGGAGTTTCGAGACAGGGCATCGATACTCCAGAGTAGACTAGTGTATACAGTCGAGACCCCGACGAGGGGCGGTGGCCGGTCTCACAAGCCACTGGCGTTAGTTGGTTCACCTAAGATGTATACAGGTGCTCATTGGGTTATGAGTACACCGGACAGGACTCGCCGGGAACATGCTAGTTGGTCTTATACCTGACGTCAGATAGCAGTTCCCTGGTGACATGTGTACAGGTTAGTTCATCGACCTGAGGATCTTCATTTGTCTCATGTGAGTTCCCACTGTACTTTGATTACTACCCTACCACGCTCAAAGGAGACGTGCAAACAGGTTTTAGTTGGGTACAGTCCCGAGCCACATGGAGTCAGTGAGCGTATCTTCAGGGGTTCGTCTCTCCCGGTATTGGGGGTGAGGTCGCGCTGTGTCTAGGAGAGCCATCACACGAAGCCCTCGGCCGAGGCAGGAGATTTACTGGTAGGTATTCCAGTAGTATCTCAGGGTGTTCTGGGCTACACTCCGACACGACTTGTACCGCTTTTGGGGGTCTGACTTTTACCAACCCCCTAGGCCCGCCATGCGATGCTCATAGACGAACGGACCGGACTGTACGGATATTGTCACTGACAGGCTCAGTACCGTGTCAGGATGAGTTCGCTCATCGACATCCCTTTTGGTCAATACCTGGTAGCCCGTTACGTATTGGCTTATACCTCTGACGTGCTAGTGGTTAAATCCACAACTAAGGTGTTGACGAGTCTTTAGAGTCCCCCACATTCTGTTGCTCAAGTTTTCGGGCGAAAAGCTGTAGAGGCCGTATAGAGATATGGCAGGGTTCGATCAGATACGTGCGGTATTGCACGGATCAGGATCGGACGGATAATACTAGCCGGCTTTGGTTTAAGCCGGGTCCTAGTATAGTACAGCGTAGATTTGTCTCATTGCATTTGTATTTCGGTCGGAATACAGATGCGGGTGTGTATACACAGTATCGGGGTTTTCCTGTAATTTATTACGGGACCAGTTTTCTGGAGTTGCCAGTTTACTTTCCATTTCCGCCATATTTCTTTGTATCTTTCATTGGCCGAAGATTGGTGGAGGAGGGCTTATTTGCATTTATGCAAATAAGCAAGTTGGAAGGGGGTCTTTGCATACTTTTGTGTCATGATGGTTTCATGATGGAGCCCCATCCTTTGACCTTCCATGGTTCATGATTGTTTGACTTTTTGTAGCAATCATGGTTGTTGATTAGTTGGTGGAGTGTGGTTTTGTTAGTGATCATTGCCTGACTTTGGAGTCATCATGCTTTTGTTGATGGTTGAATATGATAACCATTTTCTTTTCACTTGATTATTCTTGTGGCTATCCTTTTTCACTCACTCCCTTACTCCATTCTCTCCACCACAATTTGCAAGGCCGGCCAATTGGGGAGGGGCGGCCCAATTCATTTGGTGTGGGGTTTTGTTCATTTGGCTTTGCAAAAATCCCACAAGATCAATCTCCAAAACTCCAAGTATCATTCCTCCACCAAAGGCAACTCCAGAACCCCAAAATGAGACATGAGCACTACACGCATTCTACAGAAAACCTTGGGCACATCGGCTCGCCAACTTCGTGCCCGAGTTGCCTCGGTATAGAGGTGGGAGCCCGTAAAAGAAGCCGGCGACGTGGTGCCCTTCCGGCGACGAGGTGGAGACCGGAGATTCCGCGGGGAGATCGGGACGACGACGAGAAGACCGGAGGACTCGGATCAGTCGGTATATCTCTATTCCCCATCTTGTAGTTAGCTAGGACTAGTTAATGGTTCGATCCAGGTGTTTAGTGCGCGATGGTGCCGGTTCAAGAAAAATTAAAGTTAACCATCGCTTCCGTATTTGGCCTCGGGATGGAGGCCGGGGCGCCACCGTGCACTTACAAAGAGTTCCAAGCTAGATATCGTGACTTACTAGACGATTAAAGGCAAGATACATCGTTACCAAGGATGCTACCAAAGAGGCAGTCTGGATATATAAGTTCATGAGATGAACTTCGTTCCTACCATTGTGTGACAATGGAGTTGTGGCTTATGCCAAGAAACCCCATCCTATCAGAAATCCGGATATAATTCTTAGGCAGTATCACCTGATCATGGAGATGGTTGATCTCCAGGGAGATCGAGGTTAGGAGAGTAGACACAGAGGACAACAGCGCGGATCCACTCACAAAGGCCTTTTTCCCAGTAGAGACTTTTATGGGATGGTTGGGTATAAGATACTTCAACCACAGCTAATTGTTGGGTATGTGATACCACAACAGATGGCCCTAGTGCAAGTGGGAGATTGTTAGTTATATGTATGCCCTAGAGGCCATTACTATACATACGATGTATATTGTAATGGATGCTTGGACATATATAGGGAGGACTTTCTTGCTCGACATGATAGTATGCTATCTGGTTGTACTTTATCTTAACATGTACTTTGATTGTCTCTATGTTACATGTTGATAAAGCCCTTAGGATATGTACTCGACTACTGGGACTATGATGAGATCATACTAGTGGGGCCACGGTAGTCGACGAGTACATCCTATAACTGTTCCTAGTCGAGGGTGTATCGAGACAGGGCATCGATGCACCAGAGTAGACTAGCGTATACGCATCTTGACCCATATGATGGGCGATGGATGATCCTATATCCATTGGTGTTTGACATCAAGGATGGTGTACGGGTACTCAGTAGAGACTGGGTACACTGTACGGACTCGCCGAGAACTCCCAGATGGTATTATACCTCACGTTAGATGACAGTTCTCCGGTGACACTGGTACAGAGTAGTCTGTTGACCCAATATCGTCATAGAGTCTTATGTGATTCCTACTGTGCTTTGATTTCCATCATACCACGTCCAAGAGGGCGTGTAAAAAGGTGGCTTTTGGGTACAGTCCCGAATCACATGGAGGCAATGAGCGATAGGAGGGGATTCGTCTTTCC
The DNA here is from genome assembly GCA_030015575.1 of Agapanthus africanus. Classification (NCBI taxonomy): domain Eukaryota; kingdom Viridiplantae; phylum Streptophyta; class Magnoliopsida; order Asparagales; family Amaryllidaceae; genus Agapanthus; species Agapanthus africanus. The sequence goes on from CM057337.1 coordinate 847,311,084, forward strand.
CGGTATAGGGAGTTGATGTTGTGCTGTGTTCGATTGGCTATAACTGGAAATCCCTGGCCAGGGTTGCTGAGATTTACTGGTAAGTGTTATCAGTAGTTTCTCGAACTGTTATAGACCTCATATCGACACGACTTATCGAGCTACTGGGGTCTGACGTTTACCACCCCTAGGCGAGATATGCGACATATCAGACGACGAGACCGGACTGTACGGGAGTGTTACTGATTGGATTCACAGGAGAATGTACAGGCTTGCTTGTTGATCTTCTGAGCGCTCAATACCTGGGTGGCTGTTACGTTTAGCTGACTGCTTGCAGCTTGTGGGTGTTTGATATGATCATCATCTACTGCCGGCGTATTGACGATTCTTTAGAGTCCTACACAGAGTTTCTTGGCTCAGGCAAAACGGAGTAGGAGCACATATGTGATATGTGAGGGACCAAGGATAATGCGGTATGTGATACCGTATTGGATTCTCGCGATATGAGATATCGGCCAGGTATATGTGATATAACCGGGTCATCGTATTAGTCGGTTATATGCGATATAGCCGGATTGTCGGATCAAGTGTTGATTCAATAATTTAATATATAATAATATATATGATATATTAAATTACATTAACTAATATTAGCTCACCAAAAGATTCTTTTTCTCACTCGGATAATACATTGATATATATGCGATATATGTTAATTGTATTATTTTATTTTGTTACAATAAATATTGTATATGTGATATATAATATTGTAACATGATATGATTACTAATGCAACATGTTTAGTGGAGTTTAAACATGGTTAGGGTTTGGATTAGGGTTAAGACTTCTAGTAGCTTCTAGAAGTTTTTCTTTTGTCATGGAAAAGATATTATGCTTGATATTTTCAAGTGACTCACCTTTAACCCAACCCAAACCCTAGCCCTAGTTAAATCTCTACAAGGGTTTAGTTGACTATGGTTGCATTATTCATCATTATTATCTTTGCATTATTCATCACAAAAGGATTATGATATTCTTCTTCTTCTTCCTTCTTCTTTCTTTCATGGAAAAAGATTTCTAGCTTTTTTTCCAAGTGATGAAAATTAGTGAGAATAAGAAAATAAAAGAGAGCAAAAATCCTACTTCATCATTCTCATCTATCCTTGCCCTTTAGATGAGAGTGTTCACTTCATTTAGTGAGTGTTATCTTGTGTTAATGAAACTTCTAGGTAGATCATCTTTGTTATCGAAGATCGGAAGCAAGACTGCATCTTTCTCTTCGTGAAGCCTCTCGAGAGTCCGGAACACGATGATCGCAGCGAAGAGACCTCAACACGGAGCTTAAGAAGTGAAGGACCGGATCTACAAAGGTTGTAATCCCTCTCACTTAGTGTTAAAGAGTTTAACATGCTTGTTTTCACCTAAACTCTAGTTTAAAGATCCGGCTTTGGGTTGTTCGGCACGGCTAAATTTTAAATCGGGCATGGTTGATGCCTCGTAGACCCTTGTGCGTGCACCCAGCAACCCTACAGATCACTCACATGCAAAGTATGTGAGTAGCGGTTTCAGATAGATTTAAATTTTTTGACAGCCTCCATGTGCAAAGCACGTGAGCACTCATGTGCAAAGCACGCGAGTACCTGCTGCAGTTAGGATTAAGTCCTATAACAGCGCCCACGTGTTAAACACGTGAGCACTCACATGCAAAGCATGTGAATACCGGCTTCAGATAGAATTAAATCCTATGATAACCCCCACGTGCTAAACACGTGAGCATCCACGTGTTAAACACGTGAGTTCCCTTGCCGCATTCTTTTGGTAGCACTCACATGCAAAACACGTGAGCGTCGCTGCCATATATGTATATGGCAGCGCTCACATGATTATGTGAGCGCTCCAATTTAAAACGCTCTCATCTGATAGAATTAAATTCTATTTGGGAAATATTTTTCCTTATTTTCTAATATGGAAAGATCTTTCTCTAACAGAAAATCTTTGGATTTAAATTCCAATGGTGATAAAATATCACCAATTAAATCATCTGATAGTATTAAATTCTATGTGATAGAATTAGATTCTATTTGGGAAATATTTTCCCTGATCATTCTAAAATAAAAAAGATCTTCTCTGTTAAACAAAAGACCTTTGGATCAAAGGTCCAACGGTGATTATAAAATCACCATTCGATCATCTGATAGAATTAAATTCTATCTTAGAAAAATATTTTTCTAATCTTGTTAAACAAACAAGAGTGATCTTCTCTGTTAAACAGTGAGCCTTTGGATTAAACATCCAACGGTGAATAAAACTCACCAGTTGATCTTTAAGATCAATTTGATTGATTATGAAATCAATTAGGATCTCTCAAATGAGAGATTTTCTCAAAAAAATTGATTTCTCTTCTCCTATAAATAGGAGCAAAGAGATTAGATATGAAAAAGAGGAGACCACCCATAAGCTTCGGTAAAAAATACAGATGGTTCTCCAAAAGCTCCTACAAAACAACAGAGAATTTAATTCTAAAAAAAAGGTCACCCTCTCTCAAACCCTAGGTAAAGAAAAAAGAAGAGATTAAAACATCTTCTTTACCTATCATATCATATCTAAGGGTTTAACCATTTAAAAGAACTTAGTTATTTCTCTGGATCTGAGATCCACAAGACAAGTCTCCCATAAGTTGAGAATTTAATTCTCATCGGGAAGATCTTGTTCTTGAGAATCAAACTTTTAGGAGGGAACATTGGAAGAAAGAACATGAAGAAGATGGAGTTTATACTCCAGGAACTTAGTTCCCTCATAATCAGGAACTTAGTTCCCTCATAATCAAGAACTTAGTTCTTAAAGAACTTGATCACAGATCCTCAAAATATTGATCTTGGTGATCGTTAATGGCCAAAATGCCATTAACGGAAGTTAAAATTCTTTAAAATGCTGAACAGAGATTTAATCTCTGAGGAAGATGCACAGCACGTGAAAGGCACGTGTGCGCACTTCATTGCCTAAAGGCATGCGTGTCACGTGATATCCACATGAGCGCAGTTGGTAAAGATTACCATTCAAGTGCGTATCTTATGTGATATTCACGTGAGCACCAAAGTGTGCATCTCATGTGAAAATCATGTAAGAACTTAGAAGACTCAGCCCATGTGCAAATCACGTGAGCATCAAAGAAGTCAGACCACATGCAAATCACGTGAGCATCTTGTTGGATATATATGTCCTAGAGGCATTCATTATATAGGATGCTAGGGATATGTATGTACATGACAATCTTGCTTGATATGATAGTACGCTATTTGGTTTGTCTTTATTTTAACTTATGATATATTTTACTTTGTATTTATATACATGTTGATAAAGCCCATAGGGTGTTTGCCTGCCTACCGGCGTTGTGATGGCAGTCATACTTGTGGGAGCTGGATAGTCAATAGGCACATCCTTAAATGTCCCTAGTCGCAGGAGTATCGAGACTGGGCATCGATGCTCCAGAGTAGACTAGTGTATACATATCTAGACCCTGATGAGGGGCGATGGATTGGTCCCGCAGCCATTGGTGATGTGCACCTAAGATTGTATACAGATACTCACTGGGTGTGAGTACACCAGACAGGACTCGCAGAGAACTGACTGGATGGTATTATACATAACGTCAGATAGCAGTTCTCAGGTGACATGTGTGCAGATAGTCTGTTGACTTAAGGTCGTCATTTGTCTCGTGTGAGTTCCCACTGTGCTTTGATTACTACCCTACCATGGCTCAAAGGAGTCGTGCAAACAGGTTTTAGTTGGGCACAGTCCCGAGCCACATTGAGGCAGTGCGCGACTGTTAGGGATTCGTCTCTCCCGGTATAGGGAGTTGATATCGCACTGTGATCGGTTGGTCATTACCATAAGTCCCTGGCCAGGTCTGATTGAGATTTACTGGTGGACTGATCAGTAGATTCTTGGATGGTCTTGAGCCATACCGGCACGACTTGTATGGTGACGTTCACCACCTCCCTAGACTATACATATGATACTCTTAGACGAACAGACCGGAATGCGCGGATATTGTCACGGACTGGCTCAGTAGGAGTTCAGATGGGTTTCCTCATCGGCCTTCTTATCGACATCTACCTGGGGACCGTTACGTACAGCTAGTGCCGCTTGCGGTCTGTGGTTAAACCCACTGCCAGCGTAGTAGTCGAGTCTTTAGAGTCCCACACAGAGGGTTTCCCTGCTCCAGGCGAAACGATATAGAGGTCGTATGGTTTTACGACAAGGGTTCAGACGCATACGTGTGTTTACGCACGTACGACGTTCGGACAGTTTTTACTAGCCGGCTTTGGTTTAAGCCAGATTCTAGTATCGGATTATTGGATTTATACAGTCTAAAGTTTTTTCCGTGTTTTCACGGATAGGAGGGGCGTTCTCGTAATTTGACGGAAAGTTTCTAGAAGTATGGTGACTTGAGGGTTTAGATGGCATTTTCATTAAATGCATTTGTGACTCATTTGTGTGATTCATCCATATCATTAATGCATCATTAAATGGTTAATGACTCATATAGTGAATCACACATATAGAATTAATGAAGCATGATGATTAATCATATTTATTTATTTATTTGATAAAAGATTATGCTTCATATATTCAAGTGAGAAACATTTTCATGATCATTACTATGTTCACCTTCTCTCTCCTCAAGCTCACTCTCTCATCAAACCCTAATCCTACCACTCATGTGTTGAGATCAAGGATTAGATAGACTAATTAATCCATAACCTCACTCTATATCACCTGGGTTCCTTTGATTGGCAACTAAAGAAACTTAGTTACCTCAAGATTAGAGGTGAAGCTTGGAATAGAAGCTCTCGGGTGGATCATCTATCATGTAGAGGAGGCCGAGGAGGACGTGGAGAACGAAAAGACGAAGGACTAGGTTCACTAGGTATAATCACTTCTCATAGTAGTTAACAACTCCTATGTATTTGTTAGTTATAGTTTAGTAAAGATTCTTCGGTTAGTCGATGTTAATCTAAAGAACAAGATTGTTTTTCATATTTCCGCCTCCCCGTAACTCGTGGGGTGTTGTACATCGACTTACAGTGGTATCAGAGCCTCGCTAAACAATAATTAACTTATTAGAAAAGTCGTAAGAATTTTGAACGCAAAACGAACCGGAAAAAACATCGAAATCACATAGTTTCTGTCGAATTTAAATCGAGGTCTAAAAATTTTTCAGGGGCCTCTAAAAATACATGCAGGGAAACCTAAGGTTACTCGAGAAAATTGGGTGCTTGAATCGGCCAAACAACCGCGGAACCGCTCCTCGTCCGTCCCTGCTTCTACTTACGATCAAAATCGCCGATCCCACCGATCCGCCGCGGATCCGCGGCCGAGTTGAAGCCGATTCAGCCCAGTTCTCCCCAGTAACTCTTCTGTGATGTTTTTGTCTTTTTTGGAATGTTTATTTTCTGCTCAAATCTTAGGTGCACAGAGAAGTTTTGGAGTAGAATCTAAAGTGTTTGATCGATCAAAATTATACGATGTTTGCTAATTAGATTATATCTGTGAACTGTTTAATGTGTTCGTAAACCTTCCCTAACTGCTAGTATGTCGGTTGGCAGGGGGTTGCACATTTCTGTAATGTTTTAACTATTTGTGATTATGAACTGTATTGGATTGTTGTGATGATTAGTCGGGGTTTGAGATGGGTTATTATATTCATTCATTCGATGTAATTATAATATGTTGTAATATTATTTTGCAGGGCACATCCAGGTTGCGGCTGTAGCCACCGTTGTATTATTTCTTTTTACTGTGTTTTGCTCTTAGGATAGACCCAAGGTGGGGTGCACAAACTACCGGGCATTTTAAAGTGTTTAGTGGCCTACTCACGTTGTTGAGGGAGACCGCTTCACTTCGGGTATTTGGCGGGTAGTTTGCCGTACCCGTAGGGGTCTAGGGTGGGGTAATGGATATTCATCACAACTGTGTAATCCGTCTTTCGTTGCAGGCTTAAAAGAAACGCGGATTGCTTGTATATCCAATAATGTTCATCCGTGATCTGGAATGCCTATTATTGCGTATGAAGAATGTACAATATCTATATATGATAGCTATTTAGACGTCACTTATGTTTTACACCCGCGCTAGCCCAGCCCCCGCTCTGCCGTTAGTTAGGTAACCTAACGGGTGATGACGGGACCCCGTGGCGAATGCCGATGGCATAAGAGGACGTTGTATTTTCGTTGTTTTCTGTAATGATAAGTTAATGATGGGACGCATTATCATTAATGCAAAGAAAATAAAACTTAAACTAAATCGTTGGAACAATTTCAAAACCACTCGGTTTTCTTCAAAAAGCAAATTTTAAATTCGGAGCTTAAACCACTCCTTTTAAAAAAAAAGAAGAAGAAAGCTATCTTGGTTCCTTCGATCATATTAAGTTCACTACGTTAACGGTTTTTTTCCAAAAACCAGCCGTAACCCTCCGTCGTTTCAAATAAACAGCACATTGTATTCATGCTATGTTTGTTGGCCTACGTCAAGACATAGTGTATGGTAGCAATGTGTTGCTTATTTGTTGCATAGATAGATGCATTAGTTTAGGACAGACGTACAGCCTTGTTGGCCTACATCAAGGGCGAGTACGGATGGATCTAAATTAATCAGGACAACGACAGGTAGAACTTGACTTGCGTCTTATGATTTGTTGGCCTACGTCAAGGTCATAAGAGCTTAGGGTAAAAATCACATCGGGAGTTTCAAACATAAAAGAAACTTGCAGATTTAGCATACCTTCTGGAATGTGGTGACTAAGAGTGGCTTCCATCTAGTGCATCATACAATGATAGTTGGATCCCGATCCCACTGATGAGTAGGATTACTCTCGGGAAATTTTCTCTCTTAACAATCAATGCTATAAACCAAGTAGGTGTCTAGAAAGGTGTTAGAGGGGCTACGCCTCCAGGGAAAAGAGGTTCTTTAATTAAGGAACTTCGCGAAAACGTTGGAAAACCTCCCTCGAAGTACCAACACTGGCCTGGCTGAAAGGTTAAGCAAGTATTGTGACGTGTGATTAAATCCTGACTAATTCTTCTTTTAGGTTTTGAAGAAGGATTTGAGGAAACAGTGGGAGCCATCCTGTTTAGATAAACTAATAAACCAATCTAAACTTGCAAAAGCATATGCTGAGTGTTTCTTTTCTCTCTCTGGCAGCTACCATGACAGGACTAAAACTATTACTTAAAAAAAAATATACTGACCGGGCAGAACTATAAAGATTGGCTAAGGAACGTCATCATTGCACTGACTTATGACAAAGTAGCATATGTTACCACCGCTGTTCCTCCCCTTATCCCAGGACTAGATTCCTCAGTTGCGGACAAGGAGGTTCGAAAAACCTGGGACCTAGACTGTGAGAGAGCTAAGTGTATCGTGCTGGCATCCATGAACAATGAACTCCAGAAACAGTACGAGAGTATGGATATTATATCCATCTTTCTCCATTGCAAGGAATTATATGGGGAGCACTTCCGTATCGCGAGGTACGAGACCTCAAGGAAACTCTTCCAGATGAGATTAGTTCCAGGATCACCTGTAGGAGAGCATGTCCTAAAAATGATCAACCTCATTGAGGAACTCGCAAACCTGGGATGCGTGCTAGAGAATGATTTGTACATCGACTTGATTTTGCAGTCCCTTCCCCACACCTTCTCTCAGTTCGTGCTGAACTTCAACATGGACGAAATGGAAGCTGATCTTCCAAAGCTCCTCAACATGTTGAGGGTAGCAGAGACCTCCTTGAAAAAGGAGAAGACCCCCGTTCTGTATGTTGACCAATCATCCTCTTCTAAATCTAAAATGAAAACTAAAGGGAAGAAGAAAATGAAAGCCACCAAACCAAAAGGCGGGGTCAAAAAGGTGCAGGGAACGAACAAGGCAGGAAGGGTGAAGGCGGATAAGAACGAATGCTATTATTGTTACAAGCAAGGGCACTGGAAGAAGGATTGCGTGGCCTTCAAGGCCAAGGACACGAAGCAAGCTGTTGCTTCTGCTTCAGGTGTGTTTGTAATCGAAAATTGTCTTTCAGTAAACTCTACATCATGGGTACTTGATACCGGTTCTGGTCCTCACATCTGTAATTCTTTGCAGGATCTGAGAAATTGTAGAGCACTGGAGACAGGTGATATGACTCTCCGGATGGGCAATGGAATGCACGTAGATGCTATTGCAATAGGAGAATATCACCTAGGGTTGACTAGTGGGCATATTTTGGTGTTGTACAGCTGTTTTTGTATTCCCAGTATGCTGTGTAATATTATATCAGTATCTTTGTTATCTAATGAAGGATATAATTTTGCGCTTGAAAGAAATGTCATGAACATTCTCCTAAATCAAGAAATGATCGGGTTTGGCACACTGGAAAACGGCATATACATACTTAATCAACCTCAAATTTTCAAAATTCAAAACACGCTTAAAAGAAAGGCTCCAGATTCAAACCAAGCCTTCCTATGGCATTGTAGACTTGGTCATATAAACGAAACAAGGTTGACTAAGTTACATAAAGATGGATATTTAGATCCGTTTGAATATTCATCATATGCAACTTGTCAATCATGTATCAAAGGAAAAATGACCAAATCTCCGTTCACCGGACACGGAGAAAGAGCCACAGAACTCTTGGGACTTGTACACAGTGATGTATGTGGTCTAATGTCTACACATGCACGAAGCGGTCACTCCTACTTCATCACTTTTACCGATGAATTCTCTAGGTATGGACATGTGTTCTTAATGAAGCATAAATCAGAGGCCTTTGAGAAGTTTAAGGAGTATAAAAATGAAGTGGAGAAACAGACTGGTTGAAATATCAAGACACTTCGATCTGATCGAGGTGGAGAATACTTAAGTACCAGTTTCCTTGAATGCTTAAAAAAGAATGGAATTCTCTCTCAGCTTACTCCGCCTTATACACCTCAGCATAATGGTGTATCAGAAAGGAGGAATCGCACGCTACTGGACATGGTGCGTTCAATGCTGAATAGTGCTGAGTTGCCACTTTCTTTCTGGGGTTTTGTGCTAGAATCAGCAGCATACCTATTGAATAGAGTTCCGACTAAGTCTGTGCCTATAACTCCATATGAAATGTGGAGCGGGAAGAGACCATATCTCAAATATATCAAGATATGAGGATGTCCGGCATATGTTAAAAAGCATAATCCGGACAAGCTCGAGGCACGATCGGTTTTGTGCAAGTTTGTAGGATACCCCAAGCATTCAAGGGGATATCTGGTCTACCACACTGAAGAACAAAAGGTGTTTGTCGCTCGCCACATTGTCTTCTTAGAGAGCGAATTTCTTACAAAAGAAATTAGTGGGAGCGCGGTAGAGCTGGAAGAAATTCCAGAACCTCAAACTGCTGCCGAGGACTTAGTAGAACCTCAGGTTTCAATAGAACCCGACGAACCAACGCCACTCCACAGATCTAGTAGGCTTTCTCATCCTCCTGAAAGATACTATGGGTTTCTTGTAGATGGGGATCGAGAGGATTGCATCATCGATGATGATGAGCCTGCTAATTTTCAGCAGGCTATCACGAGTAAAGACTCGGTGAAGTGGCTGGATGTTATGAGATCCGAAATGGAATCCATGTACACCAATAAAGTATGGACTTTAGAAGTTGCTCCTCCTGGGGTGAAACCGGTTGGATGCAAATGGATCTTCAAAAAGAAGATTGGTGCATTTGGACAAGTGGAAACCTACAAAGCTAGACTCGTTGCAAAAGGTTTTTGTCAAAGACCAGGATTGGACTATGATAAAACCTTTTCACCAGTAGCTATGCTTAAATCCATTCGGATCCTGCTTGCCATTGCTGTCTTCCATGACTATTAAATCTGGCAGATGGACGTAAAAACAGCTTTTCTAAATGGACATTTAGGAGAGAGTGTTTACATGGATCAACCAGAAGGTTTCTTAGACAGTAGGAGCAGCGGAAAAGTGTGCAAGTTGCTTAAATCCATCTATGGATTAAAGCAAGTATCACGGAGTTGGAACATCCGCTTTGATGAGACGGTCAAAGAATTTGACTTTATCAAAAATGTATATAAGCCATGCATTTATAGGAAGATTGTAGAAGGAGCAGTAGTCTTCCTCGTTTTGTACGTCGACGACATACTACTGATAGGGAATGATGTCCCTATGCTACAATCAGTAAAGCTCTTCTTGTCACAGAAATTCTCCATGAAAGACTTAGGAGATGCATTATACATTCTGGGCATTAAGATCTATCGTGATAGATCTAATAGAATGTTGGGACTTTCACAGTCCAGGTATATTGATACTATACTAAAGAGATTTAGTATGGAAGATTCCAAGCGCGGTAATTTACCCGCTTGTCACGGGATCACCCTCTCCAAAGAAATATCTCCAAAGACTGATGAAGAGAGGGCTCGCATGGAAATTATGCCCTACGTTTCGGCAGTAGGATCAATAATGTATGTAATGTTATGTACCAGACCAGATGTAGCTTACGCACTTAGTGTGGTAAGCAGGTATCAGTCTGACCCAGGTGAGAAGTATTGGATAGCGGTAAAGAACATTCTCAAGTACCTGAGAAGGACTAAGGAGATGTTCTTGGTTTACGGTAATGGGGACCTCCATGTCGAGGCTTTTACCGACTCCAGCTTCCAAAGTAACAAAGATGACTCTAAATCCATTTCGGGTTTTGTGTTTACCCTCAATGGAGGGGCGGTATGTTGGAGGAGTTCCAAACAGGATACCGTCGCAGACTCAAGTATGGAGGCTGAGTATATAGCTGCTAGCGAAGCCGCGAAAGAAGCTGTCTGGATGAGGAAGTTCATCTCTGAACTTCAGGTGGTTCCGTCCATTGCCAATCTAATACCTTTGTATTATGATAACAATGGGGCTGTAGCATTAGCGAAGGAACCAAGGTCCCATCAGGAATCCAGGCATATCTTAAGGCGGTATCACCTGATCAGGGAGATCGTGGATCGTCGGGAGATCGAGGTGCGGAGAGTGGACACAAAAGACAACATGGCAGATCCATTCACCAAGGCCATCCCTCAAGTCCAGTTCGAGAGGCTGTTTGAGATGTTGGGCATGCGGTACACCAGCAACTGGATCTAGTGCAGACAGTGGGTACTCATTGCGCCAATTATAGGCCTTAGTGCAAGTGGGAGATTGTTGGATATATATGCCCTAGAGGCCTTCATTGTATAGGATGCTAGGGATATGTATGTACATGACAATCTTGCTTGATATGATAGTACGCTATTTGGTTTGTCATTATCTTAACGTATAATATATTTTACTTTGTATTTATATACATGTTGATAAAACCCATAGGGTGTTTGCCTGCCTACCGGCGTTGTGATGGCAGTCATACTTGTGGGAGCTGGATAGTCAATAGGCACATCCTTAAATGTCCCTGGTCGCAGGAGTATCGAGACTGGGCATCGATACTCCAGAGTAGACTAGTGTATACATATCTAGACCCTGATGAGGGGCGATGATTGGTCCCGCAGCCATTGGTGATGTGCACCTAAGATTGTATACAGATGCTCACTGGGTGTGAGTACACCGGACAGGACTCGCAGAGAACTGACTGGATGGTATTATACCTAACGTCAGATAGCAGTTCTCAGGTGACATGTGCGCAGATAGTATGTTGACTTAAAGTCGTCATTTGTCTCGTGTGAGTTCCCACTGTGCTTTGATTACTACCCTACCATGGCTCAAAGGAGTCGTGCAAATAGGTTTTAGTTGGGCACAGTCCCGAGCCACATGGAAGCAGTGAGCGACTGTTAGGGATTCGTCTCTCCCGGTATAGGGAGTTGATATCGCACTTTGATCGGTTGGTCATTTCCATAAGTCCCTGGCCAGGGCTGATTGAGATTTACTGGTGGATTGATCAGTAGATTCTCGGATGGTCTTGAGCCATACCGGCACGACTTGTACGGTGACGTTCACCACCTCCCTAGACCATACATACGATACTCTTAGACGAACAGACCGGAATGCGCGGATATTGTCACAGACTGGCTCAGTAGGAGTTCGGATGGGTTTCCTCATCGGCCTTCTTATCGATATCTACCTGGGGACCGTTACGTACAGCTAGTGCCACTTGCGGTCTGTGGTTAAACCCACTGCCAGCGTAGTAGTCGAGTTTTTAGAGTCCCACACAGAGGGTTTCCCTGCTCCAGGCGAAACGATATAGAGGTCGTATGGTTTTACGACAAGGGTTCGGACGCATACGTGTGTTTACGCACGTACGACGTTCGGACAGTTTTTACTAGCCGGCTTTGGTTTAAGCCAGATTCTAGTATCGGATTATTGGATTTATACAGTCTAAAGTTTTTGTCACGCCCCGCTTCCCAGAGTACGCTAGATTGGGCACATGACATAGCCAACCATGCTACCTGTGGGTAGGAAGTATCCATCCACAGTCACATTACGGCTGTAGGGATATCAAGAACAAGATAAAACTATCTAAAAACATGTCCATAATCCAGAATACTGGAGTCAATAATAAATAAATGCGGAAGCAAATGATCCAATACAAATAACTGAAAAGTATGTCCCATAATGCGGGCTCACATCAGGAAATAAATGCAGGAAATAAAACTAACTACTACTGAACTCACAACTCAGCCTGCTGGCTGAAGTACTCCTGCTCGGACTGCGACAGCGGTACAGATTCTGGGCCATGCAAAACCCAGACGTCAGCGCGTCATGTCAACAAGTAAATAAAATATGAACAATGTAACAGGCAATGCAAAGTAAACATGAATAAAGCAATAATGTAAAACAAGCAGTGCAGGGTAGTGCAGTGGGTAACTAAACTGTTTTATCAAGTTTTCTATTCTAAAGTCTCTGAAATCAATTGATGAATCGTCGATATAACTCAATAGTATCCCGTGCGTGCCCGGGACCACGGTCAAGATCCTCGGGGCTGAATCCGAGACGTGCCGCTAGGCAGTAACCGGTAGCAGGATGGGCGAGTGATGTCAGCATCATCACTCCGGGACTGGCCTAGCCCGTAAGACTGATCAGAACAGATATCGAACTGTTGAGTTACAAGTCGGTTTCACCTTTGATTTCCCCATACCCCCAAGTTATGTATGTCGAGTCAGGTATTCAGTAATCAAGAACTAATGCCAACACAGGATCAGGTAAAAGCAGGTTTGTCTGGATAGACAACAGGAAAGGTCCATGAGGACTACATGTCAGGTTTGTTGGCATTAGACACAAGATCAGGTAATGGGTCGAGTCATGGTACATCGGGTCAAGTCAACAGTATACGGTACCATGTCAGGTATGTCAATATATATATATGTGTGTGTGTGTAGCAATGTCAGGTCAAGATGTAACCAATATCGTGGGTGTGCTCACAATCAGATATATAATCAAACATGGGTATTAACAACATGAGATAAGCAATGAATTACATAATAAGCAGTTTCATTCAAATTACAAGAGAGCAGTAAAACGATATAGCCGTTTAGTCATGTTAACAGGTTTAAGCACCCTTAGCGGTGCAATAATTTATGTAACGGTTCAAATACAGTTATTTCAGGTTAAAGCATGCGAGTGTCCAAATTTAACAGAACTACAGGGATAAATGCTACCAGCTATTTTAACAGTAAAATGTGATTGAACAGGTAGATATGATTATTAGGTTCAATTTGCAAATTGTAGGTTCCAAGTGTAGCGGTAAAATGATATAATGCAATATTGTACACGAAAAATGAGAAATGATTGTACCAAAACTAAATTTACAGATTTAGGGTGTCGATACATATATGTAAATATTGTATAGCATGTAGCAAGGGGTACTTGCCTCGACGGGTCGCGAACCGGGAAAACGGGACGTAAACGTCGGCGGGAAAACTCGCGACGGCCGCACGGTTCACGGATTGAACCCAAACAACGAACAACGGAACCACGCGGGTTGGGGTACTTTGCTGGATCGTCGGGACACGTCTCCGGCACGGCCGGATTCCGGCGAACAGCGAACTACAATTTCAAGAATTCAATGAACGACCAAATGGTGACTCAAGAAGAGGGAAGAGATGAAGGATAGAGACGAGGGGGCTCACGAGGATCTGTGGAGGGATGGTGACTGCCGACCACGTCGACGGAGCTCCGGTGCTTTGCCTGCGATGAACTACGACCATCAAGAATCGGGACAGAACAGAAAAGGGAGAAGAAGGGAAGAAGGAGAGGAGGAGAGAAGAGGAAAACTTACAAAGGCGATCACAGGGGGTCTGGTGATCGTCGGCGACGACCAGGGGCGGCGCAGGTGGTCGCGGGTGGCGAGCAGGTGGCTGCAGTGGCCAGGGCAAGGCCGCGGTGAGGGTGCAGGCACGCGGGGAAGGAGGACGAGGGGCTTGGTGAGGTGAGGAGGTGCGGGCAAGGGTGATGGTGGTGCCGGCGACGACGGGGTTGCGGCGGTGACGGAGGACGAGGCGGTGGCTAGGGTTCGAGGCTCGGATGGGTTCTGTTCTCGCTTTCGTGAGAAATATGAGGGAAAGAAATAAAAGGAGAGAGAGAGAAATATTATGGAAGAGAGAGAGAGATTTGAGGGGTAGAGAGAGAGATAGAGACAGATATGAGAGATAGAGAGAGTTATGAAGGAGAGAGAGAGAGAGAGAGAATACTGTGATGGGGCCCACGAGATATATAGATCTCATGATTGGCTGAAATGATTTAGAGGTTTAAAAAAAATATTCAAAAGATTTAATAACCACAGTGAAATATATATAGGTTAGGGAATATATATTATGGTTTAAAGATTATAAAAATTTGGGATTTTGGCGCCAAATAAAACATTTCCAAATCGCGCCCGTGTTGGGTCCAAAAATTCGAAATTAAAATAATAGGATTTTAAGCGGGTTCCAAATTTTAAAATTAAGTGTTTTATGATTAAAAGCATACCCCCAAAACGGACACTTGTACGCGCGCGTAGCCGTCCAAACTCGCCCGTTTCACTGAACGGGATGAGAACACAATACACGGACGCTACCAGGAGGCTAGAGGTGTCGAGTAGGCCAAGATGGATATTTTTAATTTTATTTTAAATGCCAAAAATTGTTATATGCAGAAATGACTTTGCCAGGTAAAATTTTACAGTAAGCCACAAACAAGCAATATAAATGAAATGAGTACCACCTAATGCTCAAACAGTAAGTGAAAAATAGTAGCATTGGGCTCGGGTGTTACAGTTTTTTCCGTGTTTTCACGGATAGGAGGGGTGTTCTCGTAATTTGACGGGAAGCTTCTAGAAGTATGGTGACTTGAGGGTTTAGGTGGCATTTTCATTAAATGCATTTGTGACTCATTTGTGTGATTCATCCATATCATTAATGCATCATTAAATGGTTAATGACTCATATAGTGAATCACACATATAGAATTAATGAAGCATGATGGTTAATCATATTTATTCATTTATTTGATAAAAGATTATGCTTCATATATTCAAGTGAGAAACATTTTCATGATCATTATTATGTTCACCTTCTCTCTCCTCAAGCTCACTCTCTCATCAAACCCTAATCCTACCACTCATGTGTTGAGATCAAGGATTAGATAGACTAATTAATCCATAATCTCACTCTATATCACCTAGGTTCCTTTGATTGGCAACTAAAGAAACTTAGTTACCTCAAGATTAGAGGTGAAGCTTGGAATAGAAGCTCTCGGGTGGATCATCTATCACGTAGAGGAGGCCGAGGAGGACGTGGAGAACGAAAAGACGAAGGACTAGGTTCACTAGGTATAATCACTTCTCATAGTAGTTAACAACTCCTATGTATTTGTTAGTTATAGTTTAGTAAAGATTCTTCGGTTAGTCGATATTAATCCAAAGAACAAGATTGTTTTTCATATTTCCACCTCCCCGCAACTCGTGGGGTGTTGTACATCGAGTTACAGTGGTATCAGAGCCTCGCTAAACAATAATTAACTTATTAGCAAAGTCGTAAGAATTTCGAACGCAAAACGAACCGGAAAAAACATCGAAATCACATAGTTTCTGTCGAATTTAAATCGAGGATAAAAATTTTTCAGGGGCCTCTAAAAATACAAGCAGGGAAACCTAAGGTTACTGGAGAAAATTGGGTCCATGAATCGGCCAAACAGCCGCGGAACCGCAGCCGATCCTACCAATTCGCCGCGGATCCGCGGCCGAGTTGAAGCCGATTCAGCCCAGTTCTCTCCAGTAACTCTTCTGTGATGTTTTTGTCTTTTCTGGAATGTTTATTTTCTGCTCAAATCTCAGGTGCACAGAGAAGTTTTGGAGTAGAATCTAAAGTGTTTGATCGATCGAAATTATACGATGTTTGCTAATTAGATTATATCTGTAAACTGTTTAATGTGTTCATAAACCTCCCTTAACTACTAGTATGTCGGTTGGCAGGGGGTTGCACATTTCTGTAATGTTTTAACTGTTTGTGATTATGAACTGTATTGGATTGTTGTGATGATTAGCCGGGGTTTGAGATGGGTTATTATATTCATTCATTCGATGTAATTATAATATGTTATAATATAATATTATTTTACGGGGCACATCCAGGTTGCGGTTGTAGCCACCGTTGTATTATTTATTTTTGCTGTTTTTTGCTCCTAGGATAGACCCAAGGTGGGGTGCACAAACTACCGGGTATTTTGAAGTGTTTAGTGGCCTACTCACGTTGTTGAGGGAGACCGCTTCACTTCGAGTACTTGGCGAGTAGTTTGCCGTACCCGTAGGGGTTTAGGGTGGGGTAATGGCTATTCATCACAACTGTGTAATCCGTCTTTCGTTGCAGTCTTAAAAGAAACGCGGATTGCTTGTATATCCAATAATGTTCATCTGTGATCTGGAATGCCTATTATTGCGTTTGACGAATGTACAATATCTATATATGATAGCTATTTAGACGTCACTTATGTTTTACACATGCGCTAGCCCAGCCCCCGCTCTGCCGTTAGTTAAGTAACCTAACGGGTGATGACGGGACCCCGTGGCGAATGCCGATGGCATAAGAGGACGTTGTATTTTCGTTGTTTTCTGTAATGATAGGTTAATGATGGGGTATTATCTTTAATGCAAAGAAAATAAAACCTAAACTAAATCGTTGGAACAATTTCAAAACCACTCGGTTTTCTTCAAAAAGCAAATTTTAAATTCGGAGCTTAAACCACTCCTTTTAAAAAAGAAAAAAAGAAGAAAGCTATCTTGGTTCCTTCGATCATATCAAGTTCACTACGTTAACGGTTTTTTGCCAAAAACCAGCCGTAACCCTCCGTCGTTTCAAATAAACAGCACATCGTATTCATGCTATGTTTGTTGGCCTACGTCAAGGCATAGTGTATGGTAGCAATGTGTTGCTTATTTGTTGCATAGATAGATGCATTAGTTTAGGACAGATGTACAGCCTTGTTGGCCTACGTCAAGGGCGAGTACGGATGGATCTAAATTAATCAGGACAACGACAGGTAGAACTTGACTTGCGTCTTATGATTTGTTGGCCTACGTCAAGGTCATAAGAGCTTGGGGTAAAAATCACATCGAGAGTTTCAAACATAAAAGAAACTTGCAGATTTAGCATACCTTCTGGAATGTGGTGACTAAGAGTGGCTTCCATCTAGTGCATCATATAATGATAGTTGGATCCCGATCCCACTGATGAGTAGGATTACTCTCGGGAAATTTTCTCTCTTAACAATCAATGCTATAAACCAAGTAGGTGTCTAGAAAGGTGTTAGAGGGGCTACGCCTCCAGGGAAAAGAGGTTCTTTAATTAAGGAACTTCGCGAAAACGTTGGAAAACCTCCCTCGAAGTACCAACACTGGCCTGGCTGAAAGGTTAGGCAAGTATTGTGACGTGTGATTAAATTCTGACTAATTTTTCTTTTAGGTTTTGAAGAAGGATTTGAGAAAACAGTGGGAGCCATCCTGTTTAGATAAACTAATAAACCAATCTAAACTTGCAAGAGCATATGCGCAAGATGAATGTTGGACCAAAATGTCCTTAAACTAATATTCGTCCCGAACACGGGAATGTTAGACCGAAATGTCCTTAAACTAATATTCGTCCTAATCACGGGAATGTAAGACCGAAATGTCCTTAAACTAATTTTCATCCCGAACACGAGAATGTTGGACTGAAACGTTCTTAAACTAATATTTCGCCCCGAACAGGGTAATGTTGGACCGAAACGTCGTTAAACTAATATTAGACCGTGATATCCTTAAACTAATATTTGTTTGGCCCTGTGGCCGATCTCCATATAGATCCCCATATACAATTCATGGGTGCAAACAAGCCATATTCCATCCATATCTCTCATGGACCGCGATGTCCTTAAACTAATATGTTTTGTCTCGCGGACTGTCTCCATATTGACTACCGTATACTATCCATGGGCTATTCATATATGATCTAATGATCTGTTAAGCCCATATGCTCACTGTTCCTAAGTAGATCTTAGTCTCATATATGACTAACGATTAT
The DNA here is from genome assembly GCA_030015575.1 of Agapanthus africanus. Taxonomy (NCBI): domain Eukaryota; kingdom Viridiplantae; phylum Streptophyta; class Magnoliopsida; order Asparagales; family Amaryllidaceae; genus Agapanthus; species Agapanthus africanus. The sequence continues at coordinate 847,329,575 of CM057337.1, forward strand.
TAAATTAACCAATATATCTCATGAACTGATGGACCTCATTTATATGAGATCTGCGTCCTAAGTTCAAAACCCCAAATTTAATATACAGATTTAGACTAATCCGCGCCTTATAGGCAATAAGATTTGTCTCCATATACAATCCAAGGGCAACCATATATAAACAAATATAACAAGACACAAAATGACTTACCGGAGCAGGTGAAAGTTGTTACATAACGTGATAACGTAATTAACTGCAGGGGCTTGCGCTTGTAGGGCAGAGCGTCCCACAATCAAAAAACTCCTCACAAATGAAGGGGAATCTGATAAATCTGCTACATCGGTCCCATTTATCCAAACCTCTGATATACGGTGGTATAAATCAACTTGGTATTTTCGGAGAGGTGGATGGATATGTTCAAGCATCTGCCCCCAAATTCAGGCTAGACGCCTCGGCGTCTCAGTCCAGCCTTCGGCGGTAAACAAGCATCTATCCACCTAATCTTAATTTGGATTGTTGCCCCTTAAGATCTTTCTAAATATGTAAAATAAAATTACACAAAAACTGAAACAAAAAAGAATCTAAAATTAATAATTTTTTAAGCGCAAAGAAATCTGCAAAAATTGTCAATTGGAATAAAAAAGATTTAGGGAAGAATGAGATTGTACCAAAAGTTTAGATCTAAGATCTGTTTGTAGGCGAGCAGCAGCGAGGATTATAGACCAAAGACGATTGAATCACGTGTTGCTGCAAACAGGTAGGTGAAAGCGTTGGGGATTTGCCTCGTTTCTATTGCAAACTTGACACTTTATCAAATTTGGAACAAAGTTCCAGAAGATACTCGAAAAATTTAAAAATCCGCAACCAAAAGTTTTGGAAAAATCCTAAATTTTTCGGCTAATTTTGATTTTATAGAGGTTTCCGACGAAATTTTTTGAGAAGGGTGAAATCGCCAAGTTGCCTCATGTTCGTCTCGATCTGTTTTTCCTGGAAGTTTGTCTCGATTCCTAAAATAAAAAACAGAGAATTCGCAGAATCAAATAAAGTAATATAAATCTAATTAAACCTAATTACAAAACTAAAACTTAAATTTAAAAGTAATTAAACTACACCTCCCCGGCAACGGCGCCAAAAACTTGATAGGAATTTTATAGTCTCCAAATTAAACCGCAAGTATATGGTGGTACAATCGTAATACTTGAGTGTTGATCCACAGAGAGGTGTGTTTAACTAATTTTAAATACAAGTATAGAAAAAAGATTTGATTTAAAAATTAAATAAAATTGCAATTAAAATAAAAAATGCAGAAATTAAATAAGCGAGGAATTAAAATGTTGGTTTTTCTTATAAAACAGATATCTAGGGTTTTCTGTTGCTTTTCCTAATATGGTGATTTAAATGATAGCTTTATTTATTTCCCCTAGTTTTAATTAATTATCTATCAATAGCATACAAGCATAAGATAAATTATTGCGAATAATATTACCCTATCAAATTTGTTATATTACTTAGAATTAATTAAAACCCTAAGTCTCGTTATTAAACTATATAGGTATAACCGTCTATGCATATGTGTAGATCATGAATCTACCAATATTATGTTCTAGGTTTAATCTAGATTAATTTAATTATTATATTAGAATACCTATGATCCATATTTTATTCTTATCGTCCCTGATTAAGTTTCTAGGCGTCAACTATTATAAACATAATTAGTTTGTAGGTATCCTAATTTATCCATAACTTTTACTAAAGGTGTCAACTTTTTTAAACGTAAAAGTTACTTTTTTAGATTAGAAACTAAGAGAAACCTATGAGTTATACGTTATTCTATTTAATAGAAAGACAATAAAGTTCATACAAATACCGGCCCACCAAATTAGTTGCAAAACAAAAACCTAGAATAAGAAATTAGCTGCGCATATTAAAAAGCAAGACAATATAAAATAAAAAAGACATCTTTATTAAAAATTAAAACAAAAATACATACAATCGAGTTTATCTCTCTAAGAAACTTAAATAAGTTATTACAAAAGAGAGATGATTAATCCTAAAACTATACAAGACTATTTATAATCTTCGTAAGACTTTACAGAGAATCGGAACAAAGTATCTAAAATAACTAAACAATAGCAACTAACACCAAAAATCTTATTTCCATAGCCTTCAGAATTTCGGCCGAAACTGCTCTTTATGTGGTTTCGGTCGAAATTTTGTCTCTGATCCACTTTGGGTTGTAGAGTTTGTTGTTTGATCTCTGGATTCTGGGGCTTTGTTCCAATTTGTATAATTAGTTCTCGATATTTGATTTAGCTCCATGATTTCCGTAATCTACACGTAATCCGGCTTTTTAGACAATTTTCCATTTTTTTGCATTTAAACCCTGTAACATGTATAAATTGACAAGAGGGCCCAAAACAACATAATATATGACAATAGAATGATAAATGGGTGAAAAATGTGCAATAAATTGCACCAATCAAGGCTCCAAAGGGTGTCTCACCCAAGCAGTCTGTCTTCCACAGACTGGCTCCTCAAGCACCTGTTCCTGCTCTATCCAAGCCGTCAGTTTTCGAGTGACTGACGATTGCTGAAGCTCTGAAGCAACCCACGGGGCAAGTCCAGAAAACTCCCACAACTGAAGAGGCTCCTACCACGAGAGGTGCTCAACGTCGCTATTGGCGCCAAGTGAGGCAGGCTGGGGGTAGCTCCCCATCCGGACTGACTCCACCATTACCGACTGTCCATGCAGCTATTCCAACCGGGAACAGCTTTTAATCATTGAAGAGGGTGAGGCGTAACTCTCCCATCGTTGTTCTGAAAAAATCTCCACCTCCTATAAAGATACCAAGTGAGAAAAAGCTGGCGCGTTCACCTCAACGGCTTTCCTCTACCATCTATAAGGTCTGGAAAGAGGTTAAGGGCTCTATCATCGTCAATAACTCACTACCCAAGGCAAAGAAACCCAAGAGTTTACCAGAAGTCATTGACTCCCCCGTCGAGCCCAAGGTGGCTTCTCTTCTGTCATGCCTCGCCTCCAATACAGAGAGTATTGTCCGCTCTGGCCGAAGCTGCACGGTTTTGTCCTTTGGGGCAAACCGGACCTGACCAGGGGCCACTTCCCAGGAGGTCACCCATCCCAAGACTTCCCTGGCCCGAGCACACTTAACTACGGAGTTCTCAAGCTCCTGTAGTTCCGGTTCACTTAAAAGGCGCCTCTGTATTGAAGAGTGGTATCATTCCATTTATAGTACAGATCTGTCCTCTTTCGGAATGTATTCCGAAGAGTCCCCATTGTTCTACAGTGGGTCCCACGGACTCAAGAGGTGGCCCCCACGGATTCAAGAGGTGGCCCCCGCCCACTTAACACGACACTTGGCGTGGCACTTTGTTCCGTGTGGCACTTTGCTCCGTGAGCAAGAACCGGGTCCCGACATTCTCCCCACCTTTGAACAACGGTTCGTCCTCGAACCACAGACATACTATTAAGGGACCAGCTCTGATACCAACTAAACCATGTCACGCCCCGCTTCCCAAAATACGGAAAACGGGAGATGACTAGGCCAGCCATGCTCCTACGGTCAAGGAATAATCCCGCCGTAGTCACACTTCGGCTTCTAGCATTACATGGTAATCAGTAAATAAAGCACAGTAGTAAAGGAATCACATCACTAATTTATTACATTAAAATCCATTGTTCACAAATTACAAATAACAAGAACAGTGCGTGGTGGGCCCATAACCCACAGATCCCAGGATCAAAACCTGGCTCTGATACCAACTAAACCATGTCACTCCCCGCTTCCCAAAATACGGAAAACGAGGGATGACTAGGCCAGCCATGCTCCTACGGTCTTTGCTGCGGTGGTCCAGAACCTCCCTGTAACTCTGCTCGTTCAGGGCAACCGCTAATCTTGTGCTGACTGGATCCGCAAATCAAGCACTATCCCTTGGCACGGCGACAGTCCTTCTGGGTATGCCCATCTCTACCGCAGTAGCCGCAAACTACGTTATATCTCTGGGTGCGATGCTGTGGCACGAATGGGCGCTTCATCTGTGTCGTTCCAGGCCTGTGAACCGGTATGGCTCCTCGAGAAGGCGCATGGGTACATGCTGGAACAACTGGGGGCTTCCTGAACTTATTGATCAATTGCTCTTGAACTCTCGCCGCGTTGAGTACCTGTGCGAAAGTCTGCAAATCCAGTGATGCAATCAACTGCTGCAACTCGAAATCAAGCCCTTGCAAGAAGCGTTTGGCCCTGGTGGCCTCTGAAGCGACCATGTATGGAGCAAAGCGGCTCAAACGGTTGAACTCTGCCGCATATACGTCCACTGGACGTCCATTCTGCTTCAATAGAGTAAATCTTTCCTCCATCTCTGCCTTGGCGGTGGAAGGAAAATAATGATCTAGAAAACACTCTTTGAATTTGCTCCACTCAATCGGCCTGTCCAACCTGCTTTCTTCCACTGACCACCATGTACGGGCTTCATCTTCCAATTGGATCTTTATCACGTCCACCCTATCTTCATGTGGAACCCTGGCGGCTGTCAGTAAGTTCTCCATGTTCACTAACCATTGCTCGGCCTCAAGGGGTTCAGCTAGCCCTGTGAATGCAGCTGGATGCAACCGTTGGAAGTCTGATACGGTACCAGCCCTAGCATGATAAGCTGGTGGGGTAGCGCCCTCGGGGGCGGTAATGAGTGCGGAGGGTGCTCCTGCAGCGGTAATCGCCCTGAGTCCCTCAGCGAGTAAGTCTGTCTTCCTCTCCTGAGCTTCCGCGAGAGAGGTCAGTGCACTAAGTATTCTTTCCGTACGGTCCTGAGAGCTGGAGTCCGAGGAGGGGTCGTTCGGGGACATCATATCGCTGGAAGATTCAAAAGGATAATATCAGATTCAAAGATGAAAATCAAGAGTAGTGAAACGAGAATAACGTAATACAGTATAGTTAATGTTATCCCTTAATACTAAACACGGCTCTGATACCATTCTTTCACGCCCCACCTCCAATACAGAAAGTATTGTCCGCTCTGACTCTAACACGCACAACACTAAGTATATGGCAAATGGGGTAAGATATATGTATGTATGCCATTAACAAGCTAAGTATGTTATGAACCAATGTGCATGTCATCAACTTACAAAAATTGCATAAATTCATATGTTTAGAATTCAACAAAATGATACAAATACGATAAATAGCACACTCTATCAGAAATTCATCAAAATTAGTTTCAGTTCAATTGGGTTCCCGGTATTCAAGTTACAGCAGTTTCATTTTAAGTGCTCGCGGCTGGAAATTCAGTTTCTGAACTGAACATCCGTTTCGCAACACGAATTTCACCCAGTTGGGTTCAGAATTTAGCGATTCTACAGTTGAATAAAATCTAGGGTTTTCAATAGGGTATTCAACGCAATAGACGGATCCTCAATCGCGTCTGTACGTCGAAAGTTATACACAGTTTAACATTAGTATGTTACTTCTGAATCTGTCCTGGACCGTTATACGTCCTGCTCTCTTAATTTACAATTTAAATAGCAAACGGCAATGAAACGGAATGAAACCACTTGTTTTGTTTAGCTAACAGATTCACCTTAAATAAACTATAGAGTTCCGGAACATACGAATTCAGGAAACAAAGTGACACACATTATGGGACAGTAAACAGTAATCAGAGTCGCTCTGGACTGCAGTCCAGAGCCGCACTCCGATCCAAATATTGTCACAGTTTCAGTACAGAAACCATTAGAGACTTATATAGCATTATAGTTCATCGAGTCGGATTCGATTTAAGCCCTCGAACACACCATTTCAATATGTACATGATTTATGGGAATTTTAACAACTTTCAGATACGTGAAATTTCTAGTTTTACCGGTATATTTGGGGGTATTCATTTTAGTCACTAACAGTCGTATTTTCCAGTGAGATTTCTACAGGATATTCATCACTACATGGGCCAGCACAAACAATCTAACTCCATAAAATTAGGTAAGTATTTTCATTGGGATCATGCATCGAACACGTACGTCGTTTAATTTTATCGGGAAATGGAATTTCATAACATATATGTTTGAGTTTGTAACATGGGTAAATTAGCATGTAGCAAGTAAAGTACTTGTCTGGAAACGTTTCGTGGATGTACGGCGGCGGTAACGTCACGAACGCGCGTCGAACGGCGTGGATTTGTTTGCACGGCCTCGGCTCGCGATACGGATTTGACGCCGGAGTTGCCCGTAGCCGTTGCACGGTCACTGGAAGCTGAGGGGGTGCTCAGTGGTCCTCTGCGAGTGCGCTGGGGTCGACGACATCGGCGGCGGCGCTCCGGCAATGAGCAATAAGATGTCGGTTGTGTGTGTGGGTTCTTGGGTTTTGGTATTTTTGAAGAGAGAGAGAAGAGAAGTGGTGGCTCGGGTTTGTCGTGAGCGAGATGAGGCTGAGGAGAAGAGAGTGTAGAGGTCGACGACGTGATGGGGGATCGTCGACGTGAGGGTGTACGGTGATGTCGAATGGTGTAGGTGAGGCTCGGGTGTACGGGGTTAGGTGTGTAGGTTAGGTTGGTGGAGGAAGATGGAGGAGGGTTCTGTGGGTGGAGGAGAAGCGAGGGGTGATGAATGAGGGGTCGACGAGGAGGTTCGCCATCGTCGGAGGGAGTCGAGTGCAGTGGGTTAATGGGTTTTCGAGAGAGAGAGAGGTGAGGAATTTTGAATGTGAGAGAGAAGTGAGGGTGTGAGGGAGATAGGGGAGACGAGGGGAGGAGATTGAGGGGATCGCGAGGGGGTAACGGCAAGGCGAGAGCGTAGGCGTGAGCTGCGGCGAAGGAAGCGGATCGCGAATTGAAGAGGTGAGCGGGAAAGAGGGAGATAGCCGTTGGGGAAGAGGGAATAGAAGCGAGTCGGGTCGAGGCGCGGGTGCGGGTTTAAGGAAGTAGGCTGGGCCGGCAGTTTTTAAAGAATTCATTTTAATTAAATTTTGTGTGTGGGCCGAGGAGTGAAAGGGAAGGGCCGGGCTAAATTATTAGGCTGAGGGATTTTAAATGTTAAATTAGTTTAATTTGAGTTGGGCTTAGGGGATATGTAGTATAGTTTTGGGTTTTAGTTTATTTTAGCTTTGGTTTTAATTGGTTTTAAATCTTGGGTTTTTACTTTTAGGGTTTGGGAAATTATAAATATTGGAATTTAAGAACCAACTTCCCACAGAAAAATACGAGGGAAAAAAGAAAGGGACACTCGGGGAAATTTGGAAAATTAGAAACTTTTATTGAGATGGGAACGGGGATTTACATCATACCCCCCTTACAAAAATTCTTCCTCAAAATTTAATAAGGATACAAGAAAAACAACAGGACTACACAAAGAGATGCGGAAAACGTGCGCGGATATTTTCCTCCCGCTCCCAGGTGGATTCCCCTGGGGAACGACCGCCCCAAGACACTCGGACTAATGGAATGACCTTATTCTTCAGCACTTTCTCTCTGTGGTCGAGGATGGTAGTGGGCTGCTCCTCGTACGATAGATCGGTACCCAAAACTAGCTCCGAATAGTCCAGGACATGGCTCTCGTCCCGAACATAACGCCGCAACTGTGACACGTGGAATGTATTGTGCACACCAGCTAGCGATGGAGGCAAGACAAGTCGGTAGGCCACCTCTCCTACTCGCTCTAGCACCTCAAAAGGTCCGATAAAACGGGGATAACATTAACTATACTGTATTACGTTATTCTCGTTTCACTACTCATGATTTTCATCTTTGAATATGATATTATCCTTTTGAGTCTTCCAGCGATATGACGTCCCCGAACGACCCCTCTTCAGACTCCAGCTCTCAGGACCGCACGGAAAGAATACTTAGTGCACTGACCTCTCTCGCGGAAGCTCAGGAGAGGAAGACAGACTTACTCGCTGAGGGACCCGGGGCGATTACCGCTGCAGGAGGACCCTCCGCACTCATTACCGCCCTCGAGGGTGCTACCCCACCGGCTTATCATGCTAGGGCTGGTACCGTATCAGACTTCCGACGGTTGCATCCAGCTGCATTCACAGGGCTAGCTGAACCCCTTGAGGCCGAGCAATGGTTAGTGAACATGGAGAACTTACTGACAGCCGCCAGGGTTCCAGATGAAGATAGGGTGGACGTGATAAAGATCCAATTGGAAGATGAAGCCCGTACATGGTAGTCAGTGGAAGAAAGCAGGTTGGACAGGCCGATTGAGTGGAGCAAATTCAAAGAGTGCTTCCTAGATCATTATTTTCCTTCCACCGCCAAGGCAGAGATGGAGGAAAGATTTATTCTATTGAAGCAGAATGGACGTCCAGTGGACGTATATGCGGCAGAGTTCAACCGTTTGAGCCGCTTTACTCCATACATGGTCGCTTCAGAGGTCACCAGGGCCAGACGCTTCTTGCAGGGGCTTGATTTCGAGTTGCAGCAGTTGATTGCATCACTGGATTTGCAGACTTTCGCATAGGTACTCAACATGGCGAGAGTTCAAGAACAATTGATCAATAAGTTCAGGAAGCCCCCAGTCGTTCCAGCACGTACCCATGCGCCTTCTCGAGGAGCCATACCGGTTCACAGGCCTGGAACGACACATATGAAGCGCCCGTTCGTGCCACAGCATCGCACCCAGAGACATAACATAGTTTGCGGCTACTGCGGTAGAGATGGGCATACCCAGAAGGACTGTCGCCGTGCCAAGGGACAGTGCTTGATTTGCGGATCCAGTCAGCACAAGATTAGCGGTTGCCCTGAACGAGCAGAGTTACAGGGAGGTTCTGGACCACCGCAGCAGAGGCCACAGGAGCAGAGGCAACCCTTTACAGGTCGCGGTCAGGGATGGGCTTTCACCTTGACCGCTGAGCAGGTAGAGGCGTCAGGAGACGTTGTTACAGGTACTCTACTTGTACATTCTTTGCCAGCTAGAGTACTATTTAATTCTGGAGCATCGTACTGTTTCTTGTCTGAGCATTTCACTGATACACACTTCATACCACATGAACTACTAACCATGGGATGGGAGATACATACGGGTAATGGCATTATAATATCTAGTCGAGAATGTAGATCATGTCCGGTTGTAGTGTGTGGCAGGGAATTCTATGCGAATTTCCTTCTGATTAGGACATGCAGTTACGACGCAATTCTCGGGATGGATTGGATGAGTACCTTCCATGCAGTTATCGATTGTCGTGCGAGGAATGTGATCTTTCGCATTCCCAATCACCCGGAGTTTATTTTCGAGGGCGGAAACGAATCTTTGGAGCCAGCCAAGTACAAAGCCAAGCCCAAGGAGCTGACAGCTATGGAGATTGATGAGAGCCCAGCCTAGAGATTGTTCGGGACTTTCTGGACGTATTTCCTGAAGACCTACCCGGTTTACCACCTCCTCGCATCTTGGAGTTCTCGATCGATTTGACTCCAGGTACGGCCCCAGTATCCAAGGCCCCATACAGAATGGCACCAGTTGAGTTGGCGGAATTGAAGAAGCAAATTGAAGAACTATTGGAGAAAGGATTTATTCGGCCGAGCGCTTCACCGTGGGGTGCACCAGTTCTATTAGTAAAGAAGAAGGATGGATCGCTGCGAATGTGTATAGATTATCGGGAGCTGAACAAGGTCACAATAAAGAACAAGTACCCAATCCCGCGCATCGACGACTTATTCGATCAGCTAAGTGGGGCCAAGGTATTCTCGAAGTTAGACCTCCATTCTGGATATCACCAAATCAGAGTAGCAGCTGAGGATGTATGCAAGACGGCTTTCAGGACCCGATACGGACATTACGAGTTTCTTGTGATGCCGTTCGGTGTTACCAACGCCCCAGCAATATTCATGGACTTGATGAACTGGGTGTTTGCAAAGTACTTGGACACGTTTGTCGTTGTGTTTATCGACGACATACCTGTCTACTCGAAGACCCGAGAGGAGCATGTTGAGCATTTGCGCACGGTTCTACAAATTATTCAGGAAGAGAAGCTGTATGCGAAGCTAAGCAAGTGTGAATTCTGGCTCGACAAGGTTCAGTTTTTGGGACATATTGTTTCGGGCGAAGGCATCTCGGTGGACCCGGCAAAGATAGAATCCATCAGAGATTGGCCAACGCCGAAGTCAGTGGTCGAGATCAAAAGTTTTTTAGGATTGGCGGGTTATTATCGGAGATTCGTCCAAGACTTCTCAAGAATCGCTGAACCTTTGACGAGGCTTACACGATAGGAGGTACCGTTTGCGTGGACAGAGGAGTGCACTCAGGCATTTGACACACTAAAGCAGAAGTTAACCACGGCGCCTATCCTTACAGTACCAGATGATTCCGGCGGTTTGGTGATACACAGTGATGCCTCGGGGAAGGGTTTAGGCTGTGTTTTGATGCAGCATGGCCGAGTGGTTGCTTACGCCTCTCGACAATTGATAAATCACGAGAAGAACTATCCTACGCATGACTTGGAGTTAGCTGCAGTAGTCTTTGCGTTGAAGATTTGGAGGCACTACCTATTGGGCGAGAAAGTGGAGGTGTACGCAGATCATAAAAGTTTGAAGTATGTTTTCACTCAGAAGGAACTAAACATGAGGCAGCGTCGACGGCTCGAGCTGATGGCAGATTATGACTTGGACCTTCAGTATCACCCGGGAAAGGTGAATGTTGTACCAGATGCGCTCAGTCGCAAGCCAGCGGTCATGATGTTGACCGGTCAGAGGAGCATCATTGAGGACTTTCAGAGACTCGAGCTTGAAGTTGTTACACCGAGTGCACTCAGTCAACTTTGGCAACTACAGGTGCAGTCTTCTCTGGTGGATCGCATCAAGGCTGCACAAGCGGATGATCCCCGATTGCCAAAGTTCAAAGCGCAAGTAGAAGCTGGGCTGAGAACGGACTTGATCATACATGAAAATGGTTCTCTGAGATTCGGTAGCAGACTCTGCGTACCCAAGGGAGATGTTCGAGAAGAGGTACTGGCTGAAGCGCATAGTTCGGCTTATTCTGTGCATCCGGGAGGTACTAAGATGTATCGAGACCTAAAGCAGCACTTTTGGTGGAACGGAATGAAGCGGGAAATTGCGAGGTTCGTATCCAGATGCTTGGTATTCCAGCAGGTGAAGGCGGAGCATCAGAGGACAGCAGGATTGTTACAACCACTGCCGATACCGGAATGGAAGTGGGAGCACATTACCATGGATTTCGTGACGGCCTTACCACGGAGCCCTAGGGGCAATAATGCCATTTGGGTTATCGTCGATCGCCTCATGAAAGCTGCACATTTCATACCATTCCGAGTGGGACAGTCGACAGAATCACTGGCAGAGAGATATATGCAGGAGATTGTACGACTTCACGGTGTTCCAGTCAGCATTGTGTCAGACCGGGACACCAGATTCTTGTCGCACTTTTGGAAGAGCTTACAGGAGAGCTTGGGTACCCGCCTCAAATTCAGCACAGCTTATCACCCGCAGACGGATGGACAATCAGAGGGTACGATTCAGACGCTCAAGGATATGTTGAGAGCATGTATGTTGGACTTTCAGGGTTCCTGGGAGGACCATATGCATCTAGTCGAGTTTTCCTATAACAATAGTTATCAGGCTAGCATCCAGATGGCTCCTTTTGAAGCACTTTACGGGCGGAAGTGTCGATCCCCAGTATGTTGGGATGATGTGGGAGAACGAAGATTACTGGGCCCCGAACTCATTGTTCAGACAGTCGACAAGGTCCAAATGATCAGACAGCGGATTAAGACGGCTCAGGATCAACAGAAGAGTTGGGCAGATACCAGCAGGAGGGCACTAGAATTCGAAGTCGGAAATCACGTGTTCTTGAAGATTTCCCCTACCCGTGGAGTTATCAGGTTCGGAGGTCGGGGAAATCTTAGTCCCCATTTTATCGGACCTTTTGAGATGCTAGAGCGAGTAGGAGAGGTGGTCTACCGACTTGCCTTGCCTCCATCGCTAGCTGGTGTGCACAATACATTCCACGTGTTACAGTTGTGGCGTTATGTTCTGGACGAGAGCCATGTCCTGGACTATTCGGAGCTAGTTTTGGGTACCGATCTATCGTACGAGGAGCAGCCCACTACCATCCTCGACCGCAATGAGAAAGTGTTGAAGAATAAGGTCATTCCGTTAGTCCGAGTGTCTTGGGGTGGTCGTTCCCCAGAGGAATCCACCTGGGAGCGGGAGGAAGATATCCGCGCACGTTTTCCGCATCTCTTTGTGTAGTCCTGTTGTTTTTCTTGTATCCTTGTTAAATTTCGAGGACGAAATTTTTGTAAGGGGGGTATGATGTAAATCCCCGTTCCCATCTCAATAAAAGTTTCTAATTTTCCAAATTTCCCCGAGTGTCCCTTTCTTTTTTCCCTCGTATTTTTCTGTGGGAAGTTGGTTCTTAAATTCCAATATTTATAATTTCCCAAACCCTAAAAGTAAAAACCCAAGATTTAAAACCAATTAAAACCAAAGCTAAAATAAACTAAAACCCAAAACTATATTACATATCCCCTAAGCCCAACTCAAATTAAACTAATTTAACATTTAAAATCCCCCAGCCTAATAATTTAGCCCGGCCCTTCCCTTTCACTCCTCAGCCCACACACAAAATTTAATTAAAATGAATTCTTTAAAAACTGCCGGCCCAGCCCACTTCCTTCAACCCGCACCCGCGCCCCGACCCGACCCGCTTCTATTCCCTCTTCCCCAACGGCTATCTCCCTCTTTCCCGGTCACCTCTTCAATTCGCGATCCGCTTCCTTCGCCGCAGCTCACGCCCATGCCCTCGCCTTGCCGTTACCCCCTCGCGATCCCCTCAATCTCCTCCCCTTGTCTCCCCTATCTCCCTCACACCCTCACTTCTCTCTCACATTCAAAATTCCTCACCCCTCTCTCTCTCTCAAACCCATTAACCCACTGCACTCGACTCCCTCCGACGACGGCGAACCTCCTCGTCGACCCCTCATTCATCACCCCTCGTTTCTTCTCCACCCACAGAACCCTCCTCCATCTTCCTCCACCAACCTAACCTACACACCCAACCCCGTACACCCGAGCCTCACCTGCACCATTCGACATCACCGTACACCCTCACGCCGGCGATCCCCCATCACGTCGTCGACCTCTACACTCTCTTCTCCTCAGCCTCATCTCGCTCACGACAAACCCGAGCCACCACTTCTCTTCTCTCTCTCTTCAAAAATACCAAAACCCAAGAACCCACACACACAACCGACATCTTATTGCTCATTGCCGGAGCGCCGCCGCCGATGTCGTCGACCCCAGCGCACTCGCAGAGGACCACTGAGCACCCCCTCAGCTTCCAGTGACCGTGCAACGGCTACGGGCAACTCCGGCGTCAAATCCGTATCGCGAGCCGAGGCCGTGCAAAAAAATCCACGCCGTTCGACGTGCGTTCGTGACGTTACCGCCGCCGTACATCCACGAAACGTTTCCAGACAAGTACTTTACTTGCTACATGCTAATTTACCCATGTTACAAACTCAAACATATATGTTATGAAATTCCATTTCCCGATAAAATTAAACGACGTACGTGTTCGATGCATGATCCCAATGAAAATACTTACCTAATTTGATTGAGTTAGATTGTCTGTGCTGGCCCATGTAGTGATGAATATCCTGTAGAAATCTCACTGGAAAATACGACTGTTAGTGACTAAAATGAATACCCCCAAATATACCGGTAAAACTAGAAATTTCACGTATCTGAAAGTTGTTAAAATTCCCATAAATCATGTACATATTGAAATGGTGTGTTCGAGGGCTTAAATCGAATCCGACTCGATGAACTATAATGCTATATAAGTCTCTAATGGTTTCTGTACTGAAACTGTGACAATATTTGGATCGGAGTGCGGCTCTGGACTGCAGTCCAGAGCGACTCTGATTACTGTTTACTGTCCCATAATGTGTGTCACTTTGTTTCCTGAATTCGTATGTTCCGGAACTCTATAGTTTATTTAAGGTGAATCTGTTAGCTAAACAAAACAAGTGGTTTCATTCCGTTTCATTGCCGTTTGCTATTTAAATTGTAAATTAAGAGAGCAGGACGTATAACGGTCCAGGACAGATTCAGAAGTAACATACTAATGTTAAACTGTGTATAACTTTCGACGTACAGACGCGATTGAGGATCCGTCTATTGCGTTGAATACCCTATTGAAAACCCTAGATTTTATTCAACTGTAGAATCGCTAAATTCTGAACCCAACTGGGTGAAATTCGTGTCGCGAAACGGACGTTCAGTTCAGAAACTGAATTTCCAGCCGCGAGCACTTAAAATGAAACTGCTGTAACTTGAATACCGGGAACCCAATTGAACTGAAACTAATTTTGATGAATTGCTGATAGAGTGTGCTATTTATCGTATTTGTATCATTTTGTTGAATTCTAAACATATGAATTTATGCAATTTTTGTAAGTTGATGACATGCACATTGGTTCATAACATACTTAGCTTGTTAATGGCATACATACATATATCTTACCCCATTTGCCATATACTTAGTGTAGTGCGTGTTAGACTCAGAGGACATTGCATTATCGTGCGTGATTGATGTTGGTTTAGGAGTGACGAGTACACCAATGGAAAGTGAACATTCGGGACAGTGATTGATACAGTGAACAGTGATAAAACTGTGCCATTGGTATACTTGTACACGACTAAATCAAAATCATAAATAGTGTAAACCTGGGAATAAAAGGGAAATCGAAGTGGAAAGAGAATCGTATTTAGCGGGACCGTGTTTTAGAGGATGATCATTCGAGCAGTGATATATATATATATATATATTAGGTAGGCGATCCGGCTGACAGGGTTATGTCCCGAGCATGTGGGCCGTTGTCTCGAGTATGTACGAGACTCCTGTTAAACATGATCCTCCTTTCCACTATACGATTTCAAACATGACCTAGAGACTTATAGGGACACAGATCATACTTGCATCATATAGTGACATAGCGATTACACGCATTGTACTTTCACTGTTATTACCTCATTTACATGTTTCACCTCATTATAATAATATTGCTATTATGTCGCTCTGACGACCTGAGTATGCATGCTCAGATTCCGTGGAAGGACCAGCGCAGGAGACGGACCTATCCTTCGAGTTCACGGAGATCTAGTCTGGTGTACTTTCCTTCTTTATTGCTTTCCATAAAAGAGATCGTGAAATTGAACTTGGTTAGTAACTGTTCTTATTATTTGTAATTTGTGAACAATGGATTTTAATATAATAAATTAGTAATGTGATTCCTTTACTACTGTGCTTTATTTACTGATTACCATGTAATGCTAGAAGCCGAAGTGTGATTACGGCGGGATTATTCCTTGACCGTAGGAGCATGGCTGGCCTAGTCATCCCTCGTTTTCCGTATTTTGGGAAGCGGGGCGTGACATCTTCATAAGAAAACTCCTTATAAAGCGAATCCTCCCAAGATGGCCCCTCACAAAAGGCAAAGGCCAGAGAAAGTCCAGCCACCCAAAACAGAACCTAAAGGGTGAGATCTCAAGCGCCCAAAGCATGGTGGCATAATAATTCACACTGTGCACATGGTGAACTCCGGAGGCGAAAATAACACTTCCACCAGTCATCGATCGATAACCAGGTCCTTGACTCATGCACAAAGGCAACAACAGCTGCTAGAAATGGCTGCTCAAGCGACAACGCTTTTTAGTCCTTTGCCTAAAGCAATTGCGGAGGACAAACGAGATGAGTCGACGGGACCAAAGTCGGAAATTGAATCTCTGAAGCGCGCTTTCAACAAGAAAGAAAAGGAAGCGGCAAAAGCGGCGGCTAATATGAATAAGATGGCTCTCCTGTTGCAGAACATGCGTGGGCTGATAATGCAACAGTTAGAACCACCGATCGAAGAGGCTCAAGTGCTCCCCGATAATGAAAAAGGAGAATCTACAAGTCTTCCCTGATCCCTTTCGGTCATCAAAGATGATATGATGACAAAGGCGCAACTTGATGAGTATATAGCTCAGCAAGTCAAGAAGATATCCGCCAATGAAGAAACTGCCAAATTAGGGAAAACTGGTCGTCCATATCCAGCATGGTATGACCAGAAGCAATAACCCCCAGGCTATGTAATCTTGATGTTCAACTTGTTCAAAGGAACATGCAATCCCCAGCAACATATTGCACAATTCAGATCACAGTGCGGTACACCGGAGGCGACGATCGGTTACTTCTCCGGCAATTCGTCAGCAGCCTGATGGAGACCACCTTTGAATGGTACTCGGAGCTTCCAAACGACTTCGTGGAAACATTCGACGAGATGGAACAACTCTTCACTCAGAGATTCATTAGTGCAAGTGAACGTACCACTATCTCTGCGCTGATCAACGAGAAGGCGAAGCCAAATGAAACCTTGGTGCAATACGCCATCCGATGGAGGAATCTAGCTTCAAAATGTGAGCAGAAGATCACTGAGCTAAATGCCGTTGGGATGGTCACAGGCACCCTCGACAAGCGATCAAAGGTCTACCTGCTCTTGGCCATCGCAAAGCCTACCACTTATCAAGAAATCCTTGACAGACTGGTTCAGCTGGAGCAAATCAACCGGGGCTCCTCTTCTCTAGACAGAGAGTCACGAAATAACAAAGGCAAGGGCAAAGTGGAATTTGTCACCAATACTCAGCAACAACAAGATGGCTTAAAAGCAGGAGGCTGCCAAAATGATAATCGCTCGGGTCCCACCCTTAAAGAAAAGTTGGGACGTGAGTATTCCTTTCCCCATAACAAGACGAGAAATCTATTCGATCTTGACATGAAGAATAATATGCTGCCGTTTCCCGAAACACAGTGACCTGCGTAAGCAAATCCATTTAACGACCCTAATTACCGTCCCTACCATCGGCTCATGAGTCATCCAATCGAATATTGTTTCGTCTTTAAAAATTGGTTCGAAGATCAATATAAACAGGGTAAGATCAGGCTAACAGACAGTTGGAGAGTAGATCCGCCTCATAGACACACCCCTAAGAAGGCCGATACGGTAGGAACATCTTGCTTGAGGATAACGAAAGCTCCCTGGGAAATGGTTCTTTCAACGAAGACAAAGAAAATGCTGAAAGAGCTCCAACAATGTCCTGAGATCAAGTGGAAAAGCCCACTCGAACCACAAATAATTGAAGGGATGTTAAAGCCATGTCCCGCTTCAAAAACTGAAGATAAGAGAAAAAGCATCCCCAACCCTTCTTCCAAAAAGAAGAAGAAGAAAACCAAGAAGCCTGTGCAGCCTGCTGAATATGTAGACAGCCGCACGGATCTGTAAAAATATATCGACGAGATGGAAGAATATAACCAGAAGGCGCGTTCGCCAATCATGCTTGAAAAATTTCAACATCTCTTTGAAGACGATAGTGTTGAAGAAGAGAGACTCGGCAGAAGAAGAGCAAGAGCATGTGGAAAGCCGCCACATGGTTTCTTACTCTATCATATCAGACGAAGATGCTCCGTCAGCATTAGAAAGCGACACAGATGAACAGGGGGTAGAATCAGCACTAAATGTTCTGAATCTGTCACAGGAAAATCCGATTAACAAGCTGCTAAGAGAAGCATTTCAAGCAAGCAAAGAAAACCAAAGGCGCGAAATGGCCATTTATGAAAATGCCAAGCAACAATGTTTTAGGTGGGGATTTCATCACCCTTCCTAGGCCTCACAAATCACAACCGAGCATCAGCATTCACCCCCATTAACTAAAAAAGATTTAGATTCAACCCCTTAAGAACTTTTCACACTCATTTAGGACAAGAGAAGGTTGTGGGTAATTTACTGTTTATCCACATCTTTCTTATGATGTCTAAGACAAGTGTGTCTAAGGCAGGTGGTTTACTTAATTAAGCCCGCTATTTTGGTGATTTGTATAGCGGATACCTCCTACTTACCTGGCACTTATCTGACTGAAAAATTGATAAAGAGACAGTAAAGGATCTATCCTACAACTTGTCCCTTAAAAGTCTAGGAGCGGGTCTAGTTGACTTAGGTGATCCTAGTTTTAGGGTTTACTTCCGCATTTTTTTGGTTTGTTTAGTAAGCTTTATGTCTTTTCTTTTGGTGTATACACGTGTGGGGTTGAGAAGAAATACATAGATTGACTCGTCTTGATTTATTAGATCATATGGCTGAGATTATCCCCGATACACCTACGCTACAGGATCGATGTTATCCTGTGCGTACTTCTTTACCATTTTGTATAGTCTTACCGCATGCTACCGGTGGCTATGAAATTAAACTTACTTTCATAAACTCGCTTCCCAAATTCCACGGTCTTGAGTCAAAAAACGCTTATGTCTTTATAAGGGAATTTGAGAATTTGTGTCAATTTTTCAAGTTGAAGCAGTTAAATCAAGATACTGTAAAACTTAGACTAATACCATTTTCCCTCACCGATAAAGCTAAGCATTGGTTTTACAGTGTGCCGGCCAACACTATTCGCGCATGGGAGGAGTTTACTAAAGCTTTCCTTAAAAAATTCTACCCGTATTTTAAAACCGTTAAATTCAGAAATGAAATTAGGACATTTTCACAAAAACCGGGGGAATCTTTTTGGAAATATTTTGAGCATTTTAAAGACCTTCTCATTAAATACCCACATCACAATATAGATAAGTGGGAATTATGCCAGATAGTATATGATGGTATGGAGTCCAAACTTATGATAGAGTCGATGTGTTAAGACAATTTTATGATGAAAAAGGAAGATGACACATGAAACTTTCTAGAAGAATTATCTGATAAAATCATGCGCTGGAAGAGTACTAGTGAGAGAGATTCGACCACATCTATAGGAGGGTTACACGCAGTTGAAGTTACTATAGGGATGCAATCCGAGCTAGCAGCAATAAGAAAATCAATAGAAAAGCTATCAACTACAACCGTTCCCGTCCAACAAGTTAGCAAACCCTCTCCTTGCCCAAACTGTCAAGACTCTTTCCACTTTTCTGAAGAATGTCCCCTTCTTAGCGGCCCTCAAGGGAAAGAGACCGCCAATGCTATATATCAAAATAATAGTATTAACCATATTCTCAAACCTACAGTCAAGGATGAAGGAACCGCCCTAATTTACAATGGAATCAAGATAATACTGGCCAACAATTCCAAAACCAAAGACAAGATCCTCCACCTAATCCTACCCAACGTAACACACAATACACATCTAATAGGGTTGGGAATGAGAATACATACTTTAATAATGATGAGCAACCGGCTATATTTTTGCAAAATGAAATTACACCACTTAAACAATCCATAGATAATATTTAAAGGTAGATTGGTCAGCTAGCTGCAGTATTGGGAGGACAAGAGACGGGCACCTTACCTAACCAACCCGTAACAAATCCAAAAGATACACATATAAATCCTGCTTAAATAAATGCTATAACCACTTTAAGGTCGAGAAAACAAGTTGATAACCAGGTTAGGATGCCAAATAATTTTGAAGAGATCCCGACTGATGAGAAGCAGCAGACTCTCAATCCACTTGCACAGATGGCATCTACTTCTATCCCCGCTTCTACATCCCTTCCTTCTTCTATTAATAATACTTTTGAGCCTAAATCACCTTATCCTAAGCGTTTGAAGGCCAAGAAGTATGATACTAAAGTAGCGAAGATGATGGAGACGTTTAAACAAGTCAAGGTCAACATCTCTCTACTAGATGCAATTGACCAAATTCCATCCTATGCTAAATTTCTTAAAGACCTTTACACTAAAAAGAGGCAAACACATGTGCCTAAAAAGGTTTTTCTAGCCGGTAATGTTAGTGACGTCCTACGTAATGCATTAACCATAAAGTATAAGGACTTTGTCCTACAATTTCATGCATTATCGGAGGTAAGGTCGTTAATAGAGCTTTACTTGATCTAGACACTAGTGTGAACTTTCTTCCTTTTTCGGTCTATGAACAACTAGGGATAGATAAGTTTGAACCCACAAAAGTCACTTTACAGTTGGCGGATCGTTCTATTAAGAAATCAAAAGGAGAGATTAAGGATGTGTTAATCAAAATAGGTGAATTTATATTCCTTGTAGATTTTATCGTTTTAGAAACACAACCCGTCTCCAACCCTAAAAATCAAATTCCGGTAATCTTAGGACGACCATTCCCAGCCATCGCTAACGCTTTGATTAACTGTCGCAATAGTTCAATGAAACTTTCATTTGGGAACATGATAGTTGATCTAAATATTTCAATTTAGGAAATCAAACTTGTGCTCCTTATGACTTACCTTATGACATCAACGCTTTATTTGAATTATCTAATGAGGAAACAGGTGACGATGATTAGTGTTTATTTGATTTTAAGGAATGTGATTCTTCATTGGATGGTACACATGATCAACTTATTGATACTTCTCCTAATCTTCATGATGAACTTAATATGGTAAGATCTCGAAATAATTTTCTTGAAAATCAAATTTTGTTGTTAGAAAAGGAGAAAAAAGAATTGATTTCTTTTAATGAATTTTTTAAAAGCGAAAAAGAGAATTTGGTTTTATGTTGCAATTCTTTGAGAAAAGAAAATAATAGTTTGATTGAAATTTTTACTAGTGAAATTAATATTTTAAAATCTTCTAGTAGTTCACAAGAAGTTTTGAGAAATGATATTTTGATTGATAAATTAAAGAAAGAGAAAATTGAGTTTCTTTCAAAATTTGATATTCAATAAAAAAAAACTATTGATACTTTAAAAACTAAAAATGAAAATTTGATTTTATCATATGATGTTTTGAAAAATGATCATGAAAATTTGATTTCAACTTTTAAAGCCGAAATTGATTCTTTAAAATTGTCCTGTAATTCTTAAGGAAAGTTGATCGAGAAAATTCTTCCTTCAAGAAACAAAATAATGATTTAACAGTTTATTTTGCTAAGTTTCAAAAGAAAGGAAACGATTGATCCTTTATCAAGTAAAGGGAAGAACTTTTTAAGTAAAGGAGACGTTGATCTTAAAACTTCAAATTTTCAAAAATTCCCTTCATCTAGTTTTGTTAACCACCATTCTAAACATAAATCTAGTCACATGCGTACATCTAATCACACTTATCACTATTGTGGAGCACAAGGTCACTATGCATATTCTTGTGAATTGAAAAGAAATAAATTGTTTTATACCAATTTGAAATTGGTCTCCAAAGCTAATCCCCATAAACCCAAGTTAGTTTGGGTATCAAAATGCACACCCACATCTTATTTTGTAGGTACTGAGAATTTGAAATAAGAAAGATCTCAACAAAAATAAGCACAACTATACGGGTGTAACAAAGTTTGTAAATTTATTTTATTTTTAGGTTTTCTTTTAGAAAAAAAAAGGAAGATTTTGAAAATGAAAATTAGAGAGTAAAAAGTGTATATAAAAAATGAAGAGATTTAAAAAAAACAAGAAATCGGATGTTTTAGAATAAAACTAGTAATAAGTGGTCATGAACTGGATTTCCAAGGGTTGAGTGAGATAAAGGAGTTACTGAATCTGCGGATATAAATAAGTCTGAAAAATAGTTCTTATTTTTGAGTCCAACTTCTGAACGTTGATACCCTACTATATACACATGCACACTTCTTGAAACTTGGGATAGTAAAGGATACCTTGAAATACTCTTGCCTGAAAGCCTTAGTATGAAAGAAAAAACGGTATTTGAAGCTAACCGCGGGGAGGGGAGGGGGGAAGACATCATTGAAAAAAATTATTTATAAGTTTGGCTTGTAACTTACTAAGGGTTATAAGAAGAAAAAAGGAGCATAAAAAATATATATATATACAGCGATAGTGCTTTATCACCCAGTGCCTTAGACCAACTGGTCTGGAAGTCACTGCTGATTCCGAGATAGTTACAATACCAGGCTTATATATATAAAATTGCTAATTACGCCTTAAGCTCACACATTCGGTAATCGGTTGATTAGTGCCTAAGCAAGTATTGGTGGTCGCATGAAAAGTGTGTGAGCAAATCCATCCATTCTTAATAAAAAGAAGTAGTACTAAGGTATTAAGTCAAGGGTACTATAGCTTGAATTGAATTCTCTGAATATAGAGTTAGTTTTACACACACGTAGGAGTATATGATCGATGTTTGGAGGAGAGGTAGGGATGAAAACTAGGATGATGTTTTATTGAAAGGGGATATGATTTCCGGATTTGATCAAAGCTATTAAGACATGGTTCATGAAAACTGAAAAGCTAGTGTAGTTCGAAACTCTTATTTTTCGAAACTTTTCTTTATCCGTTCCTTTCTTTGTATGTAGTTTTCATTTTCCTATTTTTGTTCCCTTTGTTTTCTATTATCTTTTTTGGGATTTTATGGGTAGTATCCGTTGAAAACCCTCAGGAGACACAACTCCTCCTACTAAGGACACCTAGATATTTAAAGGCTTATTTCATGCGCTCAATGCAATCGCACGCCCACGAAATGTGCATAGGAGTAGGAGTAGGAGTATGTTTTAGTTAGATAGTAGTTTAGCGTTAGAATTTAGGTTTTAGTTTAGAGATTGAAACCCTTGATTTGCTCGAGGACTGGCAAAAGATATGTGTGGAGGTATTTGATTGGTGCAATTTATTGCATATTTATATAACCTAACTTGTCTCAATTTTACACATTTGATGTTGTGCCGGGTATGTTTTATGATATTTGCAAGTGACAGGGACTAAAGTGCAAAAGAGAAGAAAAGTGACTAACAAGTGCGTTTTATGTGCAAAACAAGTTCATATGGAGCAGAAGTGCAAAAGTTGTCAAATTATACAAAATATATTTGAGTGGAGTCAAAATAATATTTAAAAAATCCAAGCCCAATTCAGCATAAAGGCCCGATATCATAGCAAACTTAAAACGATCATATCTCGTAGATCGTAACTCCGATTTCAGTTTAGCACATACCATTGGAAAGATGTTTATTTGATGAATCTTCACACAAAATTTGAGGCCTAAATTCCATAAAAATTCGGCCGATATTGGCAGCATGACAGATTCGGTCGAACATTTTTAGAATCAGGATACGGGATTTATTGGGAAAAAATTTATTTCTCTGTTTATCTTGTAAATTTTGTTCCAATTATCTCGAAATACTATAACAAGATTTGTATGGTTTAGGATTTAGATATCTCTTTCATAGGCTTCTCATTAGGGTTTTCAAGTTGAAGAGATCAAGTCTATTATAAGTTCTCTTGATTATGAATAAAGATTTACTTTTCTTTTTATTGACATGAGTAACTAATCCTTTTTTAGGGTTTTGTTTGCATTTATTTTGTAGTTGGATATTCTTTTATCTCTTCTTTTCTATACTTTTATGATGAATGGCTTGTGATTTATTTATCCTCTTGAAGTTTTTCATCTAATAAACTAATCTCATAATGAAAGTTAACGTTTAGAATAAGATTAGGAAAGAGTGATAACACTAATAATCTAATTCGGTTAAGGAAAGTTTGACACGCTGGAAACTTAATTAGGGAATGTAAGAAAATAATTTAATCATAAGATATTCAATCTAAGTAGTTAAAAGATATCTAGATTAATCGATAAGATAATAAATGTAGATTACCTATAAATATTTATTGAAGATTAAAACTAGGTTACTTCTAATTAACCAGAGCTAGGGTTTTAATATGTTACTAAATGTTTTCATATAATTGATTGGCTATGTTTAATTATTAATATAACCTATTGTTCACCACCGAAAATAGAGACGAACTGGGATTGCATGTCTTGCCTGAATTTGGGGGCAGATACTATTTGGACTTCTCCATCCACCTCTCCGAAAATACCAAGTTGATTTATGACTCTGTATATCAGAGGTTTGGACAGATACGACCAATGTAGCAGCATTTATCAGATTCCCTCTCATTTGTGAGGGTTTTTTTATTGTGAGGACGCTCTTCCCTGCAGGCGCAAGCCCCTGCAGTTAATTATGTTACCGCATTGCGATAATCACTTTCTCCTTCTCCAACAGTCCACTTCGTGTCTTGTGTTATTTTGTTTTTATGTAGTGGCCCGTGAATTGTATACGGAGACTAGTTTATGCCGTCGTCCGTAGGGCATGGATTAGTCCAAATCCGTATATATTAGATTTGTGCTTGGATTTATTTAAGGGTGGTTAATCTAGTTTGAGATTAAGATCGACTTAAAACATATGAGCATTTAGGCCTAATTATTTTAGTTTAAGGACATCATGATTCATTATCGCCATGTTTGAAGCGAACATTAGTTTAGGGACATTTCGGTCCAACATTCCCGTTTTGGGGACGGATATTAGTTTAAGCACATTTCGGTCCATTATCGCCACGTTTGAGGCGAACATTAGTTTAGGGACATTTCGGTCCTTTATCCCCATGTTTGAGGCGAATATTAGTTTAGGGACATTTCGGTCCAACATTCCCATTTTGGGGACGGATGTCAGTTTAAGGATATTTTGGTCCGTTATCGCCGTGTTTAGGACGAAGATTAGTTTAAGAACATTTCGGTCCATTATCGCCATGTTTGAGATGAATATTAGTTTAGGGACATTTCGGTCCAACATTCCCATTTTGGGGACGAATGTTAGTTTAAGGACATTTCGGTCTGTTATCGTCGTGTTTGGAACAAAAATTAGTTTAAGGACATTTCGGTTCGTTATCGCCATTTTTGAGACGAATATTAGGTGAGGGACATTTCGGTCCAACATTCCCATTTTGGGGACGAATGTTAGTTTAAGGACATTTCGGTCCGTTATCGCTGTGTTTGGGACGAAGATTAGTTTAAGGATATTTCGGTCCATCATTCATCTTGCGTGCACGTGTATTTGTTACACGGCGGAGTGGACGATGGTGAAATGGAATGCGCCCAATTTGGGATGCGATCCGATTTGCGGTATGCACGTCAATTTGGAAGTGCATCAATGTATGACGAAAAGACTTGTTGGTTGTCGGGACCCGCCACCTCTCTGAAGATGTTGAGCAATTACAATAACATATATCAGAGGTGTGGAAAGATATACCCTTAAACCAAATCCCGTATTTGAGAGAAAAAGGGGTTGTGGTGGTCCTAAGAATCGTTAGTTATATTTGAGACCAAGATTACTTTAGGAGATATGGGATGAATATCATTTTGGATATCATCAATGAGAGATCATTAGTCATGTTTGAGACTAAGATCGGTTTAGAAATCACGAGCATATGGGCTCGGTTGATTTAAAATCAAAGAGCTTTAATCTCAGGAAACTTAGCGAATTTGGGCTAAGATTGAGTTTCTATACTACCCAGCAGTGCTAAGCAATAAGATATACAGCGCTCACATGTGTTTCGCGTGAGACGCTGGCATAGTGCTAAGCACTAATCTTTTCTGGCACTCACGTGCTTTTCACGTGAGGCACTGGGTTTTTAGCCTTAAGCGCTCACGTGCTTTTCACGTGAGGCGCTGCGTTTTTAGCCTTGGGAGCTCACATGCTTTTCATGTGAGGCGCTACAATAGTGCTAAGCACTAATTTTCTCTGGCGCTCACGTGTGTTTCACGTGAGGCGCCATGTTTTTGGAGATTTAATCTCTGTTGATATTTTTAGAGAACTTTAATCTCTGTTATTGGTATTTTGACCATCAACGATCACTAAAATCATTATTTTGAAGATCTGGGATCATGTTCTTTAAGAACTAAGTTCTTGATTTGAAGGAACTAAGTTCCTAGAGTATTATGAACTCGATATTTTCCATGTTCATGTTTTCAAAGAGGTTAAACCCATTTTAATGGTGTTTTGACCATTAAGGATCACCAAGATCAATATTTTGAGAATCTTGGATCGAGTTCTTTAAAGAACTAAGTTCTTGGTTTGAAGGAACTAAGTTCTTGAAGTATTATGGACTCCATCTTCTTTCTGTTCAACCTTGTTCTTCCCTGAATCTTTGATTCTCAAGAACAAGATCTTCCTGATGAGAATTAAATTCCCAACTTATGGGAGACTTGTCTTGTGGATCTCAGATCCAGAGAAAGAACTAAGTTCTTTTGAGAATGGTTAAACTCTTAGATATGGTATTTTAGGTAAAGGAGATATTTTGATCTCTTTTTTTTTCTTTACCTAAGGTTTTTAGGAGGGAGATTAAATTCTCTGTTGTTTTGAGAGCCTTCTGTATTTTTACAGAAACTTATGGGGGGGTCTCCTCTCCTTTTTTCCTCCTCTCCCTTGATTAATCTCTTTGCTCCTATTTATAGGAGAAGAGAAAAATCAATTTGTTGAGAAAATCTCTCATTAAGAGATCATGATTGATTTCATGATCAATCAAAATGATCTTTTAGATCATTTGGTGAATTTTATTCACCGTTGGATTTTTAATCCAAAAGCTCTCTATTTAACAGAGAAGATTTATTGTTTGTTTAACAAGATTAGGAAATATTTACCTAAGATAGAATTTTATTCTATCATATGAATATCTTGTTAGTTTACCAAGATTAGAATTTTATTCAATCATATGCATATCTTGTTAGTTTAATAAGATTAGGAAAATATTTTTCTAAGATAGAATTTTATTTTATCAGATGATCGATGGGTGATTTTATAATCACCGTTGGATCTTTGATCCAAGGTTTCTCTGTTTAACAGAGAAGAACCTTCTAGTTTAAGGAAGATCAGGGAAATATTTCCTACATAGAATTTAATTCTATCAAATGGATTAATTGGTGATATTTTATCACTAATGGATTTTAAATCCAAGATTCTCTGTAAGAGAAGGATCTTTCCATATTAGAAAGATCAGGGAAAATATTTCTCAAATAGAATTTAATTCTATCACATATAATTTAATTCTATCATATAGGAGTATTTTAAATTGGGGCGCTCACATGCAAAGCATGTGAGCGCTGCCAAAGAAAGCTGCAAAAGAACTCATGTGTTTAACACATGACTCCTGGTGTAAGTTTTACCCTGTTTATTTTCAGCGCTCATATGTTTTGCACATGAGTGCTCACGTGTTTAACACGTGAGGCTTGTTCAGCCTTTGGTTATTTATGTTCAGCGCTCATATGCTTTGCATATAAGCGCTCATGTGTTTAAGACGTGAGGCCAGTTTGGCCTTTAGGTTTATTTTATTCAGCGCCCATATGCTTTGCATATGAGCGCTCACGTGTTTAACACGTGAGTCCAATTTGGCCCTTAGTTATTTGTTTTCGGTGCTTATATACTTTGCATATAAGTGCCCACGTATTTAACACGTGATGCTAAACTATGAGGATTTTTTTCCTCTTTCTTTTCTCTCCCTTTTTTATAATGGCACAAATTGCTCTTAGGCAAAAAAAATTGGCGGGAACAAATGCCCCCACTACTTTGCCCACGTAAGTATGTACGTGGGTGAAGTAGTGCAAAGTTATACATCTCCTTAGAATTGATGGCTTAGGAGACAAGTTTAGAATCCTTGTAGCCTAAGGCTTTTTTTATCTTCATGAGCCGTAAGGGTCTTAAAAAGGTTTTTCTCCCTACGTGTCTTGAGGATCTCACAGGTGCATATTCTCCTTGGGAATTGTTGGGATTCCTAAGTGTCTTTCATCTTCGTGAGTCATAAGGATCTCACGCAGGTATTTTCTCTTTACGGGTCGAGAGGACCCGTAAGTGGCATCTTCACTTCATCGATAAATGTGGCCCATGGATAGTATACAAGAATCTGTTTGGACCTTCTTGTAGGGCAGCGATAGCTTAGGAAACGGGTATAGATCTGTCGCCTAAGGCTTTTCAACTTTATGAGCCGTGAGGGTCTCATAAAGTCTTTTCTCCCTACGAGTCGAGAGGATCTCTTAGGTATATTTTCTCCTTAGAAGTCGTGAGGACTCCTAAGTGCGTTTTCTCTTGAGAGTCGTAAGGATCTCACAAGAGAATTTTCCCCTTACGAGTCGAGAGGACTCGTAAGTGGTTTCTCCTCCTCGCCGGTATGCGATTTTGGAGAATGTGGCCCATGGATAGTGTACAAGAGTCAATTTGGACCTACTTGTAGGGCCACAATGCTTAGGAAACAGGCTGATATCCCCGTCGCCTAAGGCTTTTCACCTTCATGAGCCGTGAGGGTTTCATAAAGATGTTTTTCCCTACGAGTCGAGAGGATCTCGCAGGTGTATCCTAACGTGAAATATAGATAACCCCCATTCTTTTACGATAGAGGTCCATTAGGCTTGTGGTACTATGGTTTTAGTCCGTGGTATTGTCGCGTTGGCTGATATATTCCTTAATATGCAGTCTTTAATCCACTGTTCGAGTAGTTCCGCGATTGTCGTGTCTCTGATCCCTTCTGAGGCTGGACAAGACGTCTTCAAGTAATCTTCTTAGGTCATATTACCGTTGGAAGAACAAGGGTTAGGAATTTGCCATTACGCTTTTCATTTGAGGTTAGGCTCAATTTGGAGCCCTGATGAGTCATAACCGCACCCTTCTGCGGTGGGATGATCTCCAATGGTCTTTTAGGCTTTATATGATTTACCGTCAAGACCCGAAGATTGGAATATGCCGTCACTTCGTGTGTGTGTGTTTTTGACGATGTCGTGCCGATTCATTGCTGAAGTCAGGAAAACATCTGTGTGGTCTCTATGTTGTATGTATTACAATCGAGATATGGAGCTAGGGATATGCCATTGCTCCAATTTCATTTGATAGTTGCGTCTGCATCCTGCTGAAATGAGGGGGAACGTCGAGATAGTCTCCAGGTTGTATATGAACCGTCATGACTTGGAGCTAGGATTTTGCCATGACTCTATTTTTGCTTTGACCCTTGGGTCTTTTGTTAACATTGCGTCTGCATCCTGCTGAAATGAGGAGAACGTCGGGGTGATCTCTAGGCTTTAGATGTTGTCATTAAGATCTGAAGCTAGGATTTTGTCGTCACTTCACATTTATTTGATTGGTGTGTCTGCCCCTGCAGGAATGAGGGGGGACACAGGGATAGTCTCAAGATTTTATATGTATAGTCAAGACTTGGGGCTATGATTTTGCCATGGATCTATTTTTGTTCTGACCCTTGGGTCTTTTGTTGACGTTGCATCTGCATCGTACTGGAATGAGGAGAACGTCGGGGTGATCTCTAGGATTTAAATGTTGCCGTCGAGATCTGGAGCTAGGAATATACCATTGCTCCACTTATATTTGGCCCTTGTGTCCTTGTTAACGTTGTATCTGCACCGAGAAGGAATGTCGAGCTGGACTGAGATTTTGCCATTACTCCTTTTTTACTTTGCTCCTTGGAGCTTTGTTGACGTTACGTCTGCACCCTGTTGGAATGAGAAGAGCTTCGAGTTGGTCTCCAGGTTGTATATGAACCGTCGAGATCTGGCTCTCCCTTTGACGGAGCCTGATGGAAAAATATGGTTCTCTTTCTTTCATTTGTGCCCATGCATCATCTATAAGAGTCAGTATGGATATACTTGCAGGGCATAAAAATTTCATTTTCATTTTTTTCCTTTCCGTGATGCTTTATGTTTTCAGCTTTTATGTCGCGAAAGTCGCGATTGCCCAATCATTTTGGCTATTTATCGCGGTGTCCAATTATTTCGGCTGTTTTTGTTTTTACTCGCTGCTTTTTATTGCGAGTTGCCCAAATATTTCGGGTTTTTTTCTAGTTGGGGATTTGAAGTCTGGTATCAATCTTGGCATCAATATCGCTACCAATGGGATATTGCCAGGAGCGAATCATCATTTGCCTTTGCGAGAACTTGAAATTTGATACCTATTTAGGCATTAGATCGCTACAGCTGGGATATTTTCAGGAGCGAATCATCATTTGTCTTTGTCGATTTGAACAAAGGTGGCTTAGCAAATAGGGTTAGGATCCTATCGACTAAGACTTTTTGACTTTATGAGCCTTAAGGGTCTCATAAAAGTATTTCTCACTACGAGTCGAGAGTATCTCGTAGGTGTACGTTCTCCTTAGAAGTGTGAGTACTCCTAAGTGATGTTTTCCCTTGCAAGCCGTAAGGATCTTACAAGAGTGTTTTCTCCTTATAAGTCGAGAGGACTTACAAGTGTCATTCACCATATGGGATATTTCTCGCCATTGGTGGAACATGGTGGGGAATTGTTTATTCATGCCCGTGGATTGTATACAAGGGTCAATATTAGACCGCCTGTAGGGCAACTTGGGGGATATAACAGCTTAAGAATAGGTTTAGATCCCTGTAACCTAAGACTTTTGAATTCTATGAGCCGTGAGGGTCTCGTAGGGGGAATTCACCTTACGAGTCGTGAGGATCACGTAAGTATATTTCTTCCTTAGAAATCTTGTAGATTTCTAAGTGTGTTGCTTCTTTGTGAGTCGTAAGAATCTCACGTAGGTATTTTTTCCTCACAAGGTCGAGAGGACCTTGCAAGTGCACATAAAATTCTTTTATTTTACGAGTTCATGCCCTTTTTGGGTTTTCAAAAACTCGCCAGCAGTCCTGCTGCTTTTACTCACGGCGTCCTCTCGGGTTTTCATCCGTGCCCATTTTGCTTATGGACATACCGTTTTTTTAACGAGATGCCCCCTTTCGGATTTTCACAAACTCGCCGGCAGTCCTGCTGTTTTTACTCACGGCGCCATCTCGGGTTTTCATCCACGCCCATTTTTCTTGTGGACATACCTTTTTTTTAACGCGGTGAAACTTTTGAAAGTACCTTCGTCGTAGGTGACCCATCTATTTGCTGGTGGGACTTAGGGGTGGTTTCACCACTGGAGCAGCTGTGTAGCCGGTAGGACTTGAGTTGCAACCTTCGCCGTTGGGAATTTGATTGCAATATAGATCTCAAGGAAGCATATCGCCGTATTTGGGGCGATGCGCTAGTTTAGAGATGTTTCGGTCCATTATCACCATTTTTTAGGCGACGCGCTTGTTGTAGGACCCGTTTGTAGGTCCCTTGATATCCTTTCTGTTCTTTGAAAGGAAAGGACCATCTCACGTAGAGATTCTGCCGCCAGTGAAGAATATGCCCCCTGTGCATATTTCGGGGGGGGCGAGTACCCACGCTGTCGCTATTTTGGCGATAGATTGCTTCAGAGCTGCTCATCTTATTGAGCGTTGGCGACAAACGCCACCTTGCATTTTCTTTTCATTCATCTTCATCGGATGAGGAAGGATCTTGACCCGTCTGATCCAATCGAACCATTTTATCTATGAGCTCTTGGAAGGTCGTTGGCTTGAAGAGGGCCATATATGGGAATATCTTTGAATTTGGGTCAAGGGTGGCTATGAACATTCCCACGGATGCAGCTTCGTCGATGCGTTGCTTGCATTTTGACCAGAGATTTCGCCATCGGGTAACATATTGAACCCAGGTCGCATTCGGTCCAACCGTTTCGTTGACCAACGCCGCTACGGTAGTGTGTTTATTCACACTAGCGAACCTCTGACAGAAGAGCATATCCATCTCGTTGAAGGTCTTTACGGAATCATTTGGGAGTCCCGCGTACCATTCAAAGGCGATGCTGTCAGAATGCCGACGAACTGTCGGAGAAGCAATATGTCATTTCCTTCAGTATTGCCGCACATGGATTTAAAACACGCGATGTGCTGGCGAGGATTCCCAGTTCCTTTGTACATGAGGAACGTTGGAAGTGTGTACTCTGGCGGGTACTGTATTTGATCGTATCACGCCGGATACGGTCGACCAGTCTTGATCAATCTATTTGCAGTTTCACTGGCGTAGCGAGCTTTGATCTACTGAGCGATATATTCGTCCAGGTTTGCTTTTGGAATCATTTCCTCTTCGGCCGTTGATGAGGCTTGCAGAGAATTTGCAATGTCACCCTTATTTTTGAGAGCGACTACCGGCGGTTCATCTGCCAGTGGTTCCGATTGATCCATCATTCCAGCCATATTCTCGATCAGAAAGGCCATCTGGGTCATTATAGCGGACATCCCTACCGTTTCTTCATCTCTCTTTTTTAGAGCGCGCTTTAGGAAATCAATATCCGACTCCTTCCTTACTCTTTCTTCGGGTGAGTCCATGGGATTTTCCTTAGGCGATGGATTAGCGAGTGCTGCCGCCTGGGTGAGCATCTCTTGCATCTTTTTGAGGTGCAGTTAAACTTTTATCTGGGACCGATTTTGAGGTCAATGGCTAGTAGAAGCTCGAATTTCATCTTTGGAGTTCACCATATAGACTGTGTGAACTACCATGCCCCCAAGCTTGGGGTGTAGAATGTTTTTCGTCACCCCATTGAGATGGGAATACGCGTCGCTTATCAGGCGTGTACGGATTCTCCATGCCCAGGGTAGGCTGGGTTTTATTGATTGTGGGGATCCGAATCTCCGGCAGCCGCGGACTACAACGACTTAATTACCCCTCACTCTTAGAGCGAAGAAACCTCCGATTGACGGGTCAAAATAGTCCCGCGAACTCAATATGAAGTGTCGGTGTTTGAAAGCAATACAGAAGGGCGTGTTTATTTCATTTTATTTATTCTATTTGTGACAAATGATTTATTATTATTATTATTTTATTCAAAAAAACATTTTTTATGGAGTTCAACTCCAAAAACAAATTTATTTGGAGTTAAACTCCCAAAAGTTTCTGTATGGAGTTAAACTCCCTTTTATTCAAAGATTTTTTTTTATAGAGTTAAACTCCAAAAGATTTTATTTGGAGTTAAACTCCAAAAAAAAATTATTTGGAATTAAACTCCCAAAAGTTTCTGTATGGAGTTAAACTTCCTTTTAATCAACGAAACATTTTTTTATGAAGTTAAACTCCTAAATATTTCATTTGGAGTTAAACTCCCAAAAGTTTCTGTATGGGGTTAAACTCCAAATTAAAACATAAAAATGAAAAAGAAAAAAAGGGGAAGCCCCCCTCCACTCACGTGAGGGGAAGGGGAAGGGGAGGGGGAGCTCCCACTTAGTGGGAGCCTCCCCCTCAAGTGAGAAGGGGGAAAGCTCCCACTTAGTGGGAGCTCCCTCTCCCTCACGTGAGAGGGAGCAGGGGCTCCCACTTTGTGGAAGCCTCCCCCTCACGTGGGGGGAAAGCTCCCACTTAGTGGGAGGTCCCTCTCACTCACGTGAGAGAGAGCAGGTGCTTCAAAAGACTTTTTTTAATTTTTTTAATAGAGTTAAGCTTTAAAAGATTTTTTTTATAGTGTTAAACTCTCAAAACATTTGTATGGAGTTAAACTTCAAAAGATATTTTTTATGGAGTTAAACTCCCAAAAGTATTTGTATGGAGTTAAATTCCAAAAGTTTTTTAAAATATGGAGTTGAAATTTCAAAGATTTTTAAAATATGGAGTTAAACTCCCAAAAGAATTTGTATGGAGTTAAACTCCAAAGGATTTTTAAAATATTGAGTTGAACTCCCAAATATTTTTTTTATGGAGTTAAACTCCCAAAAGTATTTGTATGGAGTTAAACTCCAAAAGATTTTTCATGGAGTTAAACTCCCCAAAAGTTTTTGTATGGAGTTAAACTCCAAAATATTTTACGTGGAGTTAAACTCCCCGAAAGAATTTTGTATGGAGTTAAATTCTAAAAGATAAAACCTTTTTTTTTTAAGAGGATGCTCCCACAGAGTGGGAGCTTCCTTCTCTCACGTGAAATGGGGTAAGGGGCTCCCAAAGTAGGAGCATCCCCCTCAAATGAAAGGGTGCAAGGAGCTTCCCCTTTGTAGGAGCTTCCCTTCTCCTCACGTGGGAGGGAAAGTGGAGGGTACCCACTTGCTTGGAGTTAAACTCCAAAAGATTCTCTTTTTTTGTTATAATTATTTTGGAGTTAAACTCCAAAAGCTTTTTAAAATATGGAGCTGAACTCCCAAAGATTGTATATGAAGTTGAACTCCCAAAACAATTTTATTTGGAGTTAAACTCCCAAAATAATTTTATTTGGAGTTAAACTTCCAAAATATTTTTATTTTAGAAAACCCAAAAGAGATCTCTTGAAACTCCAAGATCTATGTTTTGGATAATGAAAGGGGACCCCTTTCTCCTTTTTTGAGTCTTGAATTCTCTCAAAGTGGGGTCTTTTTTAAGGATGGATCTTCTTCTCTCTCTTCTCTCTTCCTTTTTTTGGATCTTGAGGGTAAGGGTGATGAGATTTAAAATCTTCTCTTTTTAGAGATTTGACAGGAGATTTGAACTCCTCTCCAAAGGTTTTAGGGTGAAAAACTATTTCTTTTTTTTTTTTAGTAAACAAGAGTTAAACTCTTGATTTAATTCAAAAAAAGAAAAGAAGAAGGTTGTGAAGCATGAAGATGGAGGCACAAAACCCTAGGTTGATATGGGAAGAATCTTGTTTATTATCATTTATCATGATGTCTTATATAGGCTTTACATTTTACATATGGCCCCTTGGGCATTTCAAAATGGCGCATGTGCCTTTCCCATGCCATGTGCTTTTTTTTGCACATAAGCCATAGGCTTTTACATAATTTGGGTTTGTTGCCCATTTTACTACATTTATTCATAAAAAATTACAGTAAGCCTATTTATATTTTAGCAATTATTCCTTTGGAATGGGAGCGGCCTCTTCATGCTTGGGCTCGACCCGGGCATGGGTCCACTTGTTTAGACCTGGGTTCGGGCATGGACCCACTTGGCTTGGGGTTGACTTCGATTTTGACCTGGTCAACCGGGGTGTAATTTTTGACCCCAACAAAGCGCCCCCATCAATAAATGCATACCGTGTGTATGGGTTGTTGTGTGCATGAAATTGATGGACCTTGTTCTATATGGGGATTGGTTTGGTTTGGTTTCCTGTGAAGGGTCGGCGCTGCCATTTTAGCGACGTGGAAGGTCGATACTGCCATTTTAGCGACGTGGGCGGTCGGTGCTGCCATTTTAGCGACGTGGAAGGTCGATACTACCATTTTAGCGACGTGGAAGGTCGATGCTGCCATTTTTACGACGTGGACGGTCGTTGCTGCCATTTTTGCGACGTGGACGGTCAGTGCTGCCATTTTTGCGACGTGGGCAGTTGTTGCTGCCATTTTAGCGACATGGACAGTCATTGCTGCCAGTTTTGTAACGTGGACGGTCGGTACTGCCATTTTTGCGACGTGGGCGGTCGTTGCTGCCATTTTTGCGACATGGACGGTCGGTGCTGCCATTTTTGCGACTGTTTACCGCCGAATACCGGGATGACAAACGTCTTGCCTGAATTTAGGGGCAGATGCTATTTGGTTTTATCTGTCCACCTCTCCGAAGATGCTAAGTTGATTTATGACACCGTGTATCGGAGGTTTAAACGGATGTGGCCATTGTAGCAGACTTCGTCAGATTCCCCCTCATTGTGAAGGGTTTTTGATTGTGGGGTTGCTTTTTCCTGCAGGCGCAAGCCCCTGCAGTTAATTACGTTACCGCATCGCGGTAACCACTTTCTCCTGTTCCAGAAGGTCACTTTGTTTCGTGTGTGTTTGTTTTATTTTTGGTTGCCCGTGGATTGTATACGGAGACTAATTTATGTTGTCGCCCGTAGGGCGTGGATTAGTCCAAATCCGTATTTTCTTAGATTTGGGTTTGGGTTGGAT
This sequence comes from Agapanthus africanus, assembly GCA_030015575.1. Lineage (NCBI taxonomy): Eukaryota > Viridiplantae > Streptophyta > Magnoliopsida > Asparagales > Amaryllidaceae > Agapanthus > Agapanthus africanus. The sequence goes on from CM057337.1 coordinate 847,364,989, forward strand.
TTAAGGATCGTTAATCTCATTTAGATTAAGATCAACTTAAACGTTTGTTAAGAATACGTTAGTCTAATTTTAGACTAAGATCTACTCAACGGGATTTTGGGATCATTTAGATCCAACGAAAGAGTATTTGGGCTCTATCGTTTTAGTTTAGGGACATTGCGGTCCATTGGGTTTAAGGACATCATAGTCCGTGGCAATTTAGAGACATCATAGACTGTAAAGTTTAAAGACATCATAGTCTATGAGTTTAAGGACCTCATAGTCCATAAAGTTTAAGGACATCATAGTCCATGAGTTTAAGGACCTCATAATCCGTAAAGTTTAAGGACATCATAATCCATGAGTTTAAGGACCTCATAGTCCGGTTTAAAGACATCATAGTCTGTGGGGTTTAGATTAAGGACGTTGCGGTCCACAGTTAGTTTAAGGACATTACGGTCCAGGGAATGTCTAGTTGTCGGGACCCGTCACCTCTCTGAAGATGTTGAAGAATTACAACGACACATATCAGAGGAATGAAGAGATGTACCCTTGAACCAATGTTGTTTGGGAGATCTGTAGTCAGATTTAGGACTAAGACCAATTGTGAGCACATGGGCTCATTTGGTCTGAATTAGGGACTTATGGCCAACTTGGGCTCAGCCCACTCAGTTAAAATGTTGAACATTTGTTTGGGTGTTGAACATTTGTTTGCATGTTGAACATTTGTTTGGGCGCTGAACATTTGTTTGGGCTTAGTCCCTTTTTGTTCAATAATGCTGAGCATTAATTTGGGTTTTGACGCCCTTCTGTCTTTTTGTCTTTTATCGAGTGTTGAACACTCTTTATGGCGCAGAGCGCTTTATGTACAGAGCGCTTTATGTGCAGAGCGCCAAGGCACCGCTTCTGAAATAGCGCCCACGTGGGGAGCACGTGAAGCGCTTGGCGCTGAGCGCCAGATTTGGAGCACTGGAGCGCTAAAGCGCTTTTTTTAGAATAGCGCCCACGTGAGGAGCACGTGGAGCGCTTGGCGCTGAGCGCCAGATTTGGAGCGCTAGAGCGCTTTTAAGATAGCGCTTGGAGCGCTTGGTGCTGAGCGCCAGACTTGGAGCGCTGGAGTGCTAAAGCGCTTCTTTTAGAGTAGCACTCACGTGAGAAGCACGTAGCGCGCTTGGCGCTGAGCGCCGGATTTGGAGCGCTAAGGCTCCTCTTTTAAAATAGCGCTTGGAGCGCTGGGCGCTGAGCCCAGACTTGGAGCGCTAAGGCGCTTCTTTTTAAATTGGAACGCTAAGGCTCTTCTCTGATAGCTCTGATCAGCTATGTGCTCTGAGAATTAAATTCTCGGTTTATAAGAGACTTTGTCTCATGGATCTAAGAACTAAGTTCTTCTCTTTTTGATGAGATATTATGACCTCTTTGTTTTTTTTGAAAAACCTTGTCTTATGGATCTGTGATCTAGAAAAAGAACCGAGTTCTTATGATGTGAGAGTTAAACTCTCAAAAATTAAGGAGATATTTTGATCTCTCTTATTTTTATTTACCTTAAAGAAAATTTCTTCTTCTCAGAGCTTGCTCCTCTCTTTTTTCTTTTTTGAAGTTTATGGGCAGGTTCTTTTATGCAAGACTTGAAGTCTTGGGTCCTTTATATATTCTTTATATAGGGGAGGCTGATTTGTTGAATTAGTTAAGGAAATCTTTCTCTGATTGATTTGGGGATGTTTCCCCACCATTGGATCTTTGATCCTAGGGCTTCTGTTTTACAGAAGACAATCTTCTTGTTTTTAATAAGATTGTGAAAATATTTTCCCATACAGAACTTATTCTGTATCTTGGTGATTTTTAATCACCTTTGGATCTTTGATCCAACGGTGCTCTGATTTACAGAGCTCAATCTTTCTTGTTTGGAAAGATTTGAGGAGTATTCTCTCAACAGAATTTCATTCTGGTTATTTGATGATTTTTAATCATCTTCGTTGGATCTTTGATCTAAGGGTGGAGAACGTTTAGTTCTAACGCTAGCGCTCTCGTGCTTTGTACGTGAGGCGCTGTCTCGGAGTCTTTGACTCTTGTCGCTAGCGCACTCGTGCTTTGCACATGAGCGCTGCATCAGAGTCTTTGACTCTTAGCGCTGGCGCACTTGGTGCGAGCGCTCTCGTGCTTTGCACATGAGGCGCTGCCTCAGAGTCTTTGAGTCTTAGCGCTGGCGCTCTTGGCGCGAGCGCTCTCGTGCTTTGCACGTGAGCGCTGCCTCAGAGTCTTTGACTCTTAGCGCTGGCGTTCTTGGCGCCAGCGCTTTTATGAGGCACTGCCTCATTTCAAATTTTGAAATTTTAAATAGAGCTTTGCTCTCTGATTGGGGGAAACAAATGCCCCCCCACCATTGCGCTCACATGGCTCACACGTGAGTGCAGCGGTGGCTGCTTTTCCACCGTTGGATCAACTTAGAAGTTGAATCGACTCCCAGCGTCTATAAATAGGGCCTTTGGCCCTTGAGATGACCTCTGTTCATCTTCGTGCTTTATTCTTGTTTCTTGAGAATTTAATTCTCTTTCAGTGCCAAGCTCTCTGCCTTTAGGAAATTTCTCAGAGTCAAAGCTCTGCCCAAATTCGGTAATAATTGAACTTATTAACACAGCTTTGCTCTTCTCAAATCATAGATATTAAAATGCTTTTTAGGGTTTTACCCATTAACAGAGCCGTGCTCTTCTCAGATCATAGATCTAAAAAATGTTTTAGGGTTTTACCCATTAACCAAGCCGTGCTCTTCTCAGATCATAGATCTGTTCATCTTCCTTGAAGAACTCTTAGAGTTTGTTCGTAGATCTTGAAGATATTGGAGTTTTTAACTTAGTAAAGCTTTGCTTTTTAGGGTTTTTGATGGGTTACTCCATCATCTTCACAGAGCATAGCTCTTCAGGATTTTTTGGGGAATTTTTATTCCCTTCATCATTAGAGTTGACAGATGTCACTCTCTTTTGCAGAGCGTTGCTCTCAAGGGAGTTTTACTCCTTGGCTCGAAAGGCCTTTCATTAAATGGGGCCCTTTTCTTTAGGATTTCTTTTCACAGAGCATGGCTCTTTAAATTTCTTGGGGAATTTTTTATTCCCCTCATAATGACAAAGCGCTGCTCCCGAGGGAGTTTAACTCCTTGGCCCAATGAGCCTCACATTAAAGGAGAATCCTTTTAGGATTTTCTTTTTTTATCTGCACAAACTTGAATTTGTTGGATGTCTTAATCAGAACTTGTTTTCTCCGCAAGGATATCAAGAGTTGTTTAAATTCCCATGTTTGTTTCAATAAGCATTTTCTTAATCGGTCTGACTACTAAACTCTTACTGATTTTCCTTTTCGGACGCTATGGCCGCTCATCTGTATGACCTTAACGAAATTATTTCTTATAAAGGCATTCGCGCACAAGGCCGCTGCCAAAACCAGGAGTTTACAGACGCACGGTGCGCTGAAATTATGAGTCGCTTTAATGAATACAACGATCGGCTGCTTCCTCGTCACTCCACTCTTTTGAAGCTCGTTGTGAGAGCGATTTGGGAAGCACTTCCTGGATTTTATGAAGCCATGCCGCTTAAGACATTGGATGATACCGAAAACAAGGTGCACTCAGTATATCTGATGGGTCTGATCTCGAAGAAGCGACGAGATAATCTCGTTGATATCTTGCATCAAATTTTTCAACAGACAACGATAATCTCTGCTTATCGGAGGATGGATGACATCGGTGAGGACCCTGACGCTTGCGATCGTGAGAGGATGCACACGAGAATGGTCAGAGAGGCCAGAAGCATTTTAGACGGCCTTACTTTTGAATTTCTTAACCCATGTCCTGGATTTAATGTTTTACCATTATAAACATTTTAATGATATTTTTGTTTACTGTTTTCATCGATGTAAGAGATTTTCTGAAGTATGAATAACAAATTTTCTTTTCTGTGTGTTTATTTTATGCATTAAACCTTTTCGCACATACCTGAGTGGGTATGCTTCGAACGCTTAACTGGATGCGAATCAAATGTTCTCTTTACTGCCTTGCATAGCATGTGGTTGACGTCCATGGGTTATGCTTTTTTTTTTTTTTGACTTGGTGCAAAGCAGTTTACGTACTCTTGAGTAGCACCTCCATTTCTCTGGCACGTAATTTTGGCAAATGTGGTCTATAGATGATAGATAATAGCTCATCTTGAACCCTTTGTAGGGTAGCGATGGCTTAGGAAACAGGTTCAAGTCTGCATACCTAAGACTTTTCAATTTTATGAGCCGTGAGGGTCTCATAAAGACTTTTTTCCCTACGAGTCGTGAGGATCTCGTAGGTGTATATTCTCCTTAGGGATCGTGAGGATTCCTAAGTGTGTTTTCTCTTGAGAGTCGTAAGGATCTCACAAGAGAATTTTCTCCCTTACAAGTCGAGAGGACTCGTAAGTGATTGGTGAGTTGGCTTATTTCCAAATCGAAGCATTGCTCCGATGGGGAGGTCAAGGGTTGACTTTCTCCATTTTTGACGGTGTCGGAATCGACTTTCTCCGTTTTCGACGGTGTCGGGATCGACTTTCTCCGTTTTCTACGGTGTCGGGGTCGATTTTCTCCATTTTCTACGGTGTCGGGATTGACTTTCTTCGTTTTCTACGGTGTGGGGATCGACTTTTTCCGTTTTCTACGGTGTCGGGATCGACTTTCTCCGTTTTCTACGGTGTCGTGGTCGACTTTCTCCGTTTTCTACGGTGTCGGGATCGACTTTCTCCTACGGTGTCGGGATCGACTTTCTCCGTTTTCTACGGTGTCGGGATCGACTTTCTCCGTTTTCTACGGTGTCGGGATCGACTTTCTCCATTTCTACGGTGTCGGGGTCGACTTTCCTCGTTTTCTACGGTATCAGGATCGACTTTCTCCGTTTTCTACGGTGTCGGGATCGACTTTCTCCGTTTTCTACGGTGTTAGGGTTGACTCTAGGTTGTCTGTGAACCACGGAGTCTTGGAACTGGGGACTTTGCCGTGGCTCCGATTGGTAGTGTCGCGTCCGTGTCCTGCTGGCATGAGGAGGAACGCCGTTAATGGTCTTCTGGGATGCAGATATTGCCGCTGAGACCTGACTCTTCCTTTGATAGAGTTTGTTGGGACATGGGGTTCCCTTTTCGTTTATGCCCATGGATTGTATACAGGGGTCAGTATGGACTTACCTGCAGGGCAAAAGTTTCATTTTATATGTATTTTTTTGTTTTCTTTCTGCGATGCTCTATCATTTCAGCTTTTATATCGCGAAAGTCGCGATTGCCCAATCATTTCGGCTATTTTTCGCGGTGCCCAATCATTTCGGCTATTTTTTGTATGCATATATTTTACTTGCCGATTTTGTTGCAAATTGCCCCATCATTTCGGCTATTTCATATGCATTTTTGGCTCACTGACTTTTATCACAAGTTTAGGCTTGGAATTTGATACCGATTTAGACATCAGCATCGCTACAACTGGGATATGGCCAGGAGCGAATCATCATTTGCCTTTGTCGGTTCGAACAAAGGTGGCTTAGCAAACCTGGTTAAGATCTTGTCGACTAAGGCTTTTGACTTTATAAGCCGTAAGGGTCTCATAAAAATGTTTCTCCTTACGAGTCGTGAGGATCTCGCAAGTGCGTTTTCTTCTTAAGAATCGTGAGGAATCCTAAGTGTATGTTCTCTTATAAGTCATAAGGATCTTACAAGAGTGTTTTCTCCTTATAAGTCGAGAGGACTTACAAGGGTCATTCACCATGTGAAAATATCTCTCGTTGCTGGTGGGACTCTGTTGGGGAAATGTTTATTCGTGCCTGTGGATTGTATACAAGGGTCAATATTGAACCGCTTTGTAGCGCAATATTAGGGTGTATGACAGATTAAGAACATGTTCAGATCCCTGTGACTTAAGGCTTTTGAATCCTATGAGCCATGAGGGTCTCATAGGGGAGTTCTCCTTACGAGTCGTGAGGATCTCGTAAGTGTAATTTCTCCTTAGGAATCGTGGGGATCCCTAAGTGTGTTGCTCCCTTGTGAGTTATTCATATCAGAATTTTGCATTATTATATCACCCATTCTTAATCACATTACAGATAAATAGGTGCTTTTGATCCATGTCTGCTAAATAGTTGCAGGTTACAGGTTCTTAGATCGTTACAGTGAAATTCATGAAAAGACGCTACAAATGTGAGACTACGACCAACAATAGATGTATCTGTATGATGCCGCCTACCAGTTCAAGGAACAAATGAAGATCAGTAGACAGTTCAATGCACAAAGCACAAGGGTACCACAAGATTCAAAACTTCAACGCGAAGCTCACGGTAAAAGTCCATATAATTCTGCACTATTGGAAATCTGGAAGAAAATAGAAGAGATTCTGAGGAACCAAATGAAGAAAACAGAAGGAAAAAGCAACATGAAGCAACCCTGAAGAACTGAGCCAGAGATCCCACCAATTAGCCGCGGAACCGCGGCCAAACATGCCATCCTGCCGCGGTTCCGCGGCCATATAGTGCACGTGTCGGTGCATGTGTCGGTGGGTGTCGGTGCTTTGACCCGGTTTTCTTAGGGCAGTTTTGTAAATTTATGTGTGGATCAGAATGTAACCTAGGGTTTTTCCTATCTATAAATAGGAGGGCTCAAAGCCAAATATGGAATTCCTCTTTCAGGGTGCCTCTTTTGGGGCATGCCTCTTTTTAATTCTAGATCTAAATTTTAATTTCCTTTGTAATCGTCGAGAGGTCATCAATAAAGGTATTTTTATTTTTATCTTGCATTCTTTTTTATCCGAATTTAATTCCTGCAATTTTCTTTATCTGTTCTTTTATTATCTGCAACTTAGATAGTCTTTTAAAATAAAATATAAAAATGAATTCTATTGTCACTTTCCTAATGAGTGCGTAATTCCTCACTTGTTAGGGTTAGGATAGGGAAGGTTTGAGAGAAGGAAATCTCTCTCACTCCTTTCTTTACCCATATAATTTTTAAAACACAGACTCTTTTTAATTCAACCACACACCGCTCACTACGGCACCCTATCCTACATGATAGCGGTGATCCATAGTTAGACCGGTTGTGGTTGAATTAACTGGAGGTTAGGGCTAAGAGTTAAGAACGGACGGACAAGGACCAAAAGGAAGAAACTACGTTTCTTCCTGGTCATGCTAATCCCCGTTGTTGACTATTACCCTAACACCTATATTCTTAACTAGGGCCTTGTTAGCAGTGAGAAGAATCCTTATTTCAAACTAACCTAATCCTAACCCTAGCAAGCCTTTAAATCAATTTAATCTCATTCTTAGATCTTAAAACAAAACCTACCAAAAATAGGACTTAACTCGTTAGAACTTAAAGAAAAGAACACCGTTTCCCTGTGGATCGACTCGTACTCAACCGGCTAGCTACCAAGTGGCACCGTCTTGATTGCGGTATTCTTAATTTTAAAACGCACGTACAAACCATAAACAATCAAATGGCGCCGTTGCCGGGGAGACGGTAGTCTCTTTCTTTGTGTAATTTCGAGTTAATTAATTAAAAAAAATTATAAAAATTGAAAAATTTTAAAACAAAAAATAAATAAATAAATAAAAATCATCTTGTTATTTTTGAAAGGTTTTTGTGCAAGTGTGCAGGATTGGAGCAAATTTTGATTCAGATCTGGAGTAAACTCAGTAAACAAATCCAGAATCAAGGGATCTAAACAGAAAGAGGAGAACAAACTCAGCACAGGGAACGAAATTGAAGCAGTCAACCATCTGTTTGACCGCGGAACCGCAGCATAAGCATCTGTTTGACCGCGGAACCACGGTCAAAAAGGTGACGTCGGCACCCCATTTTCTCTGTGAGTATCTTTTTTCTTCTCTCCTACCACCTGAACTCCACTAAAATAATTTTCCTGCAGGTATTCTTTGCACAGCAATCTCTTCTCCCTCTCCAATAAATTATTTTTGTGCAGGATTCTTTGCGCTGCAAAATAAAAAAATTTGAAAGTGTTTTAGATTTTTTGGTTGTTCCAGCTTTGCATAATTAATACAGAATTTAAGGGGCTATAACACCAACTCAGATTGGGTGGGGATTTCATCACCCTTCCTAAGACCCCAAAAATCACTAAAAGCATACGCATCACCCTTGAGCTTAATTAAAAAATATCTAGACTAAACCAATTAAGGACTGTCGCGCTCATTAGGACAGAGGAAGGTTGTGGACATTCAGTCGTTTATCTAAACCTGATTTTGTGGTGCCTAGGCTAGACAAGTGAGAAAGGTAACTTTAAAAGGCCCGTCTCACGGTGATTCATGAGCGGAACCCTCCTTTCTTCATTTGTGCTTACCTGGCCACAATTGGCGGTGAAGAGGCGATTTGAGGGATATCTCACAACTTGTCACTTTGAAACAGTTAGGAGCAGTCTAGTTGACTTAGGAGACCCTAGCTCTAGGTTTGATTGTGCATGTTTAAACTGCGGTTGTTTGAAATTGTGCTGTAGTTCCGTACAAATTTTTGCAAAACTCTTCTTAAAAAAAACACTTTCAAAAATTTCAAAACTCCAAAAACAAACAATTTTTTTTTAAAATATAAAAATAAATTAAATTTTTTTTTAAAAATCACATTCTTTTTCTTCTCCTTTCTCTCATCACATCATGGGTACCCCACCTCGCAAAACTCTTGCCGAACTTTGGTACCCACAACCAGACATTACTTTCTACGATTCTTGTTTTGGTCGAATTTCGAACGACCCCTCCATACCCAAAATTTCTTTGAAAGATCGGATAGACGCGTCTAGGACAAACAATTGGACTCAGCAATCCACTTCGTATCAACTATTTCAAACATTCACCCTTCTTATATTGATGCCCCTTTTGAGAGTCCAGTGGTAACCCCAAAACCTATGTCTATTGCTGAACATATTGAACAATCTCGTAACCGATCTTTCACTTCTTTCACCACTGCGAATTCTTTGGATCAACAATTCCACTCATCTTCTTATCCAAATGTTGATCCAACCCCTGTCCAACCATTCTATTCCTATCAATCCTACCCAACTTTTACACCTTCCCTGGACATTGTTTCTACACAGCCATTTGGGAGTTTCCAGTATCCAAACAAATTTGAATCTTTTACTGAAACTCCTTCACAACCCATGTCTAGTCTGGAACAGGCGTTGGAAGACTTTAGGGTAGCGTCATGCCAACGGATGATGGATTTGAATGCGTCCATGGCCGCCCTCATACAACATTGTGACCCGGTAGCTAGTTTCCAACTAGCTCCACATTTCCCAATGTATGATGAGGCGGTTGGACAGATTGAGAATTTGAGTGGTGAGAGTGAGTTGTACACCCTTCTGTAAGTCTACGTTACTCACCCCGGTACTTACGGGGAGGCAGAATAGGCAAAAAACAAATTTTTATCACAAGGTAACATAGACTAAAGATTGAGGATCTTTGCCAAACCATTGCTAACAAACAAGTAGAGGTTCTATCTACTATACTTAGGAGATTATACCTCACGAAAATAGTCCTTCGGTTCTTCCCTCCGCTGTCCTCCTCGTGCATGCAAGCTCCGAGGATCGATCCGGATCTTGGTTACCTCCGCGGCCTCCTAAAGTCGAAGACGATCCACCCGAGAGTTTGTAGTCCGAGCTCCACCTCAAGCCGAGGTAACTAGGGCAACAAGTTTGCTATTCTTGACGCCCTATGTGATGTAGAATATGATGGTGGATTTGTTTGTCTATTTGAACCCCAACTTGCTCAATACATGAGACCTTTTGGGAATTCTAGCGAGGAAGAGGAAGAAGAAGAAGAGCAAAGCTTAAGAGCTAAAGTGAAGAGAGAGAATGCAAATGAGATAATGAGCCATGGAAAAATGAAAAACCAATCTTTTATGATAATTATGATGGCTAAGTTGATTTGACCACTATCATGTCTTGATAAAACCAAAGCCAAAGAAGAGTGTAGAGCTCACAAGAAATATCCAAGTCAACAATGGTCAACTAGGTCAAATTGTCAAGCATGGTCAAATGGTCAAAACAATTAGACATAACACAATTATCATTAAAAAGATTAGTAAATATTTTCCTCGCCTCATAATGGTTTTGACCGAATCAACGGTCAGAACCCCAATGAGGCACTTCCTTCTACGCTCCTCACATCCGTGCATACACACCCGCATCCGCATTCCGTAGAATGCGAATGCACAGAAGACAAAACTAATCCATCTATACAATACTAGGATCCGGCTTAAATCAAAGCCACTAGTATCGTCTGCCCGAACATCATATGCGCACAAGTACACGTAAGTGATCGTAGCCTTGCCGTAAAACCATACGGCCTCTACACCTTTTGCCCAGTGCAGGGAAACTCTCTGTGTGGGACTCTAAAGACTCGACACTATGCTGGTAGTGGGTTTAACCACAGACAGCAAGCGGCACTAGCTGTACGTAACGGTCCCCAGGTAGATGTCGAAAAGAAGGTCAATGAGGTAAACCCATCCGAACTCCTACTAAGCCTGAACGTGACAATCTCCGTACAGTCCGGTCTGTTCGTCTAAGAGTATCGCATGTCGGGCCTAGGGGGGCGGTAAATGTCAGACCCCTAATAGCGGTACAAGTCGTGCCGGAGTGTAGCCTAGAACATCCTGAGAAACTACTGGAAACACTACCAGAGCCCTGGCTAGGGACTTTATGTAATGGCTCTCCTAGACACAGCGCGATATCAACCCCCAATACCGGGAGAGATGAATCCTATCTAACCGCTACTGTCTCCAAGTGCTTTGGGACTGCACCCAACTACTACCTGTTTGCACCACTCCTTTGAGCCGTGGTAGGGTAGTAATCAAAGTACAGTGGGAACACACTCGAGGCAAAGTAGCAGTGTCAAGTCGACGGACTAAGCTGTACTCCTGTCATCTGGGAACTGTTATCTGACGATAGGTATACTACCAACCAACAGTTCCTGACGAGTCCTGTCCAGTGTACTTGTAACCTAACGAGCACCCACATACTATCTCCAGTACGACGTACTAATGGCTGTGGGACAGACCATCTCCCCTGCTGGGATGAGAAGCGTATACGCTAGTCTACTCCGGAGTATCGATGCCCCGTCTCGATAATCCTACAACTAGGGACTTGTATAAGGATGTGCTTGTAGATTACCCAGCCCCTACTAGTGTGACTGCCATCACAACGCTGGTAATTAAGCAAAGATCCTGAGGGCTCCACTAATATGTATAAGCGATATGCTAAAAGAAACACATGCACATATTAAAGTAGAAACAAACCAAGTAGCATACTACCATTTTGAGCAAGATTGTCTATTCAACTGTGAATATCCCAAGCTTCCATTAAGTAATATACAATCTAGTATGATACAGTAATGGCCTCTAGGGCATATACACTAATAATCTCCCACTTGCACTAGGGCCATGTACTGGCGTATCGAAGACCTATCATCTCGATCAGCCGCTCGAACTGAGTCTGGGGTATGGCCTTCGTGAGTGGATCTGCAGTGTTATTCTTCGAATCTACTCTCCTCACCTCGATCTCCCGGTGATCTATGATCTCCCTAATCAGGTGGTACCGCCTCAAAATGTGTTTGGACTTCTGATGGGACCTGGGTTCCTTCGCTAAAGCTATAGCGCCGTTGTTGTCACAATACAGCGGTATTGGATCAACAATGGTAGGAACCACCTTAAGCTCCGTGAGGAACTTCTTCATCCAGACAGCTTCCTTTCCGGCATCGCAAGCAGCTATGTACTTCGCTTCCATAGTTGAGTCAGCAACGGTTTCCTGCTTGGAGCTCTTCCAATAGACCGCCCCTCCATTGAGGGTAAAGACATAACCCGACATAGACTTGGAGTCATCCTTGTCACTCTGGAAGCTGGAGTCAGCAAAGGCCTCGATCTGGAGGTCTTTTCCGCCATACACTAAGAACATCTCCTTAGTCCTTCTCAGGTACTTGAGAATGTTCTTTACTGCTAGCCAGTGTTTCTCCCCTGGGTCCGACTGATACCGGATTACAACGCTTAATGCGTATGCTACATCTTGTCTGGTACACAACATCGCATACATTATAGAGCCTACCGCAGATGCATAGGGTATAGATGACATGCGAGCCCTTTCCAAATCAGTCTTGGGAGACATCTCTTTGGAGAGGGTGATTCCGTGACAAGCCGGTAGATTACCGCGCTTTGAATCTTCCATACTGAATCGTTTCAGTATGATGTCGATGTACCTGGACTGCGAAAGTCCCAACATCCTCTTAGATCTATCACGATAGATCTGGATCCCCACAATGTAGTTGGCATCGCCCAGGTCCTTCATGGAGAACCTCTGTGACAAGAATCCTTTGACTGACTGTAGCATAGGAATGTCATTTTCTATTAGAAGAATGTCATCCACGTACAAGACGAGGAATAACACAGTTCTCCCTACAATCTTATTGTAAATGCATGGTTCATCCGGATTTTTGATAAAGTCGAATTCTTTGACGGTATCATCAAAGAAGATGTTCCAGCTCCGCGATGCCTTCTTCAGTCCATAAATGGACTTAAGCAACTTACACACTTTGCCGCTGCTCCCACTCTGAATGAAACCCTCCGGCTGATCCATATAGACGCACTCTTCCAAATTTCCATTTAGAAAAGTTGTCTTTACGTCCATCTGCCAGATCTCATAATCGTGGAAGGCAGCAATGGTAAGAAGGATCCGAATGGATTTGAGCATAGCCACTGGAGAAAAGGTTTCGTCATAGTCCAAACCAGGTCTTTGACGAAAACCCTTTGCAACAAGTCTAGCTTTATAGGTTTCAACCTGCCCATCTACACCAATCTTCTTTCTGAAGATCCATTTGCAGCCTACGGGTTTTACCCCTTCTGGAGCAATGTCCAAAGTCCAAACTTTGTTGGTGTACATAGACTCCATCTCGGTCCGCATTGCATCCAGCCATTTTATTAAGTCACCATTCTGAATGGCTTGCTGGAAGCTAGTAGGCTCATTATTTTCAATGATGCAATCCTCTCGATCCCCGTCTATGAGAAAACCGTAGTATCTCTCAGGCGGATGAGACTGCCTACTACTCCTGCGGAGTGGCACTGGGATGTCCGGTTTTCCTGAAACTTCTGGTTCTACCAAGCTTTCAGCAATAGCTTGTGGTTCTAGAATTTCTTCCAGTTCTATTGCGCTCCCACTTATCTGATTTTCTAAAAACTCAGTTTCCAAGAAGCGGGCATGACGAGAAACAAAGACCTTTTGCTCCTCTGCATAATAGAAAACATACCCCTTGGAGTTCTTTGGGTATCCCATAAACTTACACTGTACTGAGCGTGCCTCGAGCTTGTCCGCATGCTACTTTTTGACAAAAGCTGGACATCCCCATGTCTTAAAGTGTTTAAGACAGGGTTTCTTCCCACTCCACATCTGATATGGTGTGGTAGGCACTGACTTAGTAGGAACTTGGTTCAAAAGATATGCAGCTATTTCTAGTGCATAACCCCAGAAAGATCGTGGTAACTCAGCCTTACTCATCATGGAACGAACCATATCCAATAGAGTTCGATTCCGCCTTTCCGATACACCGTTGTGTTGTGGTGTGTATGGAGGAGTAAGCAGAAAGAGAATTCCATTCTCTTTTAAGTAGCCCAGAAACTCGACACTTAAGTATTCACCACCTCGATCAGATCCCAGTGTCTTGATACTTTTGCCTGTTTGTTTTTCAACTTCATTCTTGTATTCCCAAAATTTCTCAAAGGCCTCGGATTTATGCTTCATCAGGAAGACATGCCCATACCTAGAGAAATCATCCGTAAAAGTAATGAAGTATGAATAACCACTTCGCGCATGTGTAGACATTGGACCACACATGTCACTGTGTATGAGTCCCAAGAGCTCGCTCGCTCTCACTCCGTGTCCAGTGAACAGGGTCTTTGTCATCTTTTCCATGAGACAAGATTCACAAGTAGTATAAGACTGATACTCGAACGGATTCAAGTATCCCTCTTTATGTAACTTTGTTAACCGTGTCTCATTAATGTGACCCAGTCTACAATGCCATAAGAAAGCCTGATTTGTGTCCGGAGACTTTCTTTTAAGTGTGTTCTGAACACTGAAAACTTGAGCTTGATTCAATATGTATATTCCGTTTTCTAATGTACCTGACCCAATCAGAACTTGATTTAGGTGGATGTGGACCACATCGCTTACAAAAGTAAAATTATATCCTTCCTTAGAAAGTAAGCATACAGATATGATATTACAAGCCATACTAGGTACATACAAACAGTTACGCAGAATCAATATCTGCCCACTTGTCAATCCAAGGTGATATTCCCCTACGGATTCAGCGTCCACGCTCATTCCGTTGGTAACCCTGAGAGTCATATCACCTATCCTGATAACTCTACGGTTTCTCAAAGCCTGTAATGAATTACAGATGTGAGATCCTGATCCGGTATCCAGTACCCAGGAAGTAGAGTTAATTGACATACAGTTTTCTATTACAAACACACCCAAAGCCGAAGCCACAACATGCTTTGAATCCTGGCTACTTGCTTTGCTAGCCCTGCAATCCTTCTGCCAATGTCCTTTCCCGTAACAATAGGAACGTCCCTCCTTTACTACATCCAGTCCCGAATCTTTTGCCCTTCCCTTTCCTTCTTCTTCCCTGGTTTCCTTCAGGGTGTAAGTAGAGGGTAGAGACTGTAGAATCAAGTCAGTATTTGACCCGTTATTCAACGTGGTCTTCAGGTCCGTGAGCTCATCAAAATAGCTAGTCTCTGTAAGGGCGCTATCCCCTACAGATGACCCGACAGCCAACCTCGCTTGAAGCAATTCGTTCGAGGTCTCATATCTTGCGATACTAGATTGCTCTCCATATAAATCTTTGTTATGGAGGAAGACAGAAACTAAGTCCATCTTCTCGTGCTGCCTTTGGTATGCACCGTCAACTGAGGCCAACACGAGGCACTTGGCATTCGCATAGTCTTTTTCCGATGTCTTACGGATATCAATATCCGTGACAGGGGAAACTGGTCCTGAGACGGTAGGGGTTTGATTAGTTAAGAGGTGTCCCAGCTTGTCATGGGTAATGGACATCTGGACAGACCATTGCCAGTCATAACAGTCAGATTCAGTCATTTTATTATCTAGATGTAACCTATGTCTGGTCACTGGGTCGCTGCAATTAAGAGAGAGAAGAAAACACTTAGCATGATGCTCTTGCAAGTTTAGATTGGTTTTTAGTTTATCTAAACAGGATAGCTCCCACTGTTTCTCGAATCCTTCCTCAAACCATAAAAGAAGAATTAGTCGGGATTGATCTCACCGTACAATACTTGCTTAACCGTTCAGCCAGGCTGGTGTCGGTACTTCGAGGGAGGTTTTACGACACTTTCGCGAAGTTCCTTAATTAAATAACCTCTTTTCCCTGTGGGCGTAGCCCCGCTAACACCTTTCTAGACACCCACTTAGTTTATAGCATTGATCGTTAAGTGAAAAAGTCTCCCGAGGAGTAGCGGATACTCACAGTAGGATCGGGATCCAAATATCATTGTGTGATAATGCTGAAGGAATCCTACCAACATTATCAAACTCCAAATGGTATGCAGCACTAGCAAGTTTCAATTTCCTTAGAAACTCCCGATGTGGATTTTTGCCCCATGCTCTTATGACCATGACTAAGGCCAACAAATCATAAGTCACATGTCAAGTTCTACCCGTCATTGTCCAGGTTGATTTGAACCCACCCGTATATACCCTTGACTATAGCCAACAAAGTAATACGACTGTCCTAAACCAACGCATCTATCTATGCAACATGTGAATACCCAGCAGCTACCAATCACTATGCCTTGACTAAGGCCAACAAATATAGCTTGAATACTATTGAATATTCATACGAAATGACGGAGGGCTACGAATGGTTTTGGTAAAACCGTGAACTTAGTGAACTTGATATAATCGAAGGAACCTGATAGCTTTTAAAAGGAGTGGTTTAAGCTCCGCGTTTTTAAAAGTTTTTCTGTTTTTAAAAAAAAACGAGTGGTTTTGAAATTGTTCCAACGATTCTGCTTTGGTTTGTTTTCTTTGCATTAATTTAATGCGTCCCATCAATTAATCCTACCATTACAGAAAACAACGAAAATATGACGTACGCTTATGCCATCCGCATTCGCCACGGGGCCCCGTCATCACCCGTTAGGTTACTTAACTAACGACAGAGCGGGGGCTGGACTAGCGCGGATGCAAAACATAAGCAATGCCTACTAGATATCATATATAGATATATACATTCGTCAGATGCAATGATAGCCATTCCAGAACACAGATGAACACATTAGATATAGTAGGAATCCGCGCTTCGTTTGAGCCTGCAACGAAAGACAGATTACACGGTCGCGATGAATAGCCAAACCCCACCCTAGACCCCTACGGGTGCGGCAAACTACCCGCCAAGTACCCGAAGTGAAGCAACCTCCCTCAACAATGTGAGTAGGCCACTCGGCACTTCAAAGTACCCGATAGTTTGTGCAACCCACCTTGGGTCTATCCTAGGAGCAAAAACAGTAAAAGAAATAATATACAATGGCGGCTACAACCTCAACCCGGATGTGCGGCCATAAAATAATATTACATCAAATTACAAATTTTACATTGAATGAAAAAAAGGAAACTCGCATCTCACATCCCCGGCCATTCATCACGACAATCCAACAAGTTCATATACACAATCCAACACCACAGATCACATATATGTACAAACCCCACTAATCGACGTATAGTGATTAGTAGACGTTCAATACATATATCACATCACAGAAGATCCGATTAGCTAAAGTACTTAAAATTTCGATCGACTACCAGATTTGAATCTACCCCAAGCACAACACAGTACTCATCAAAATCTGGGCAGAAACAAAGTATCAGAGAAATCACAAAATACAAATTTGGACAGACTACAGGAAAAATGAGTTGAGTCGGCGTCAACTCGGCCGCGGATCCGCAGCGAAACGCTTGGTTTTGCCGCGCTTCCGCGGCGTTCTGACCGATTCACGAGCTCGTTTTTCTTTTGTGTCCTTCAAAAAGCATGCACGTATTTTTAAAGTCCCTGGAAAAAATTTTAGACCAGATTTTAAAATCGACAGAAAACGTGCATTTTTGACGTATTTTTGCGATTTTTCCGGCGATCGAATTTCTAACATTTTGCTAACAAGTTAGTAATGGTTTAGCAAGGCTCTGATACCACTGTAAGTCTACGTTACCCACCCCGGTACTTACAGGGATGCGAAATAGTAAAAAAATAAATTTTTATCACAAGGTAACATAGACTAAAGCTTGAGGATTTTTGCCAAACCATTGCTAACAAACAAGTAGAGATTCTATCTACTATGCTTAGGAGATTATACCTCACGAAAACGGTCATTCGGTTCTTCCCTCCGCTGTCCTCCTCGTGCATGCAAGCTCCGAGGATCGATCCGGATCTTGGTCACCTCCGCGGCCTCCTAAAGTCGAAGACGATCCACCCGAGAGTCTGTAGTCCGAGCTCCACCTCAAGCCGAGGTAACTAGGGCAACAAGTTTGCTATTCTTGATGCCCTAGGTGATATAGAATATGATGGTGGATTTGTTTGTCTATTTGAACCCCAACTTGCTCAACACATGAGACCTTTTGGGAATTCTAGTGAGGAAGAAGAAGAAGAGCAAAGCTTGAGAGCTCAAGTGAAGAGAGAGAATGCAAATGAGATAATGAGCCATGGAAAAATCAAAAACCAATCTTTTATGATAATTATGATGGCTAAGTTGATTTGACCACTATCATGTCTTGATAAAACCAAAGCTAAAGAAGAGTCTAGAGCTCATAAGAAATATCCAAGTCAACAATGGTCAACTAGGTCAAATTGTCAAGCATGGTCAAATGGTCAAAACAATTAGCCATAACACAATTATCATTAAAAAGATTAGTAAATATTTTCCTCACCTCATAATGGTTTTGACCGAATCAATGGTCAGAACCCCAACGAGGCACCTCCTTCTACGCTCCTCATAACCGTGCATACACACCCGCATCCGCATTCCGTAGAATGCGAATGCACAGAAGACAAAACTAATCTATCTATACAATACTAGGATCCGGCTTAAACCAAAACCCACTAGTATCGTCTGCCCGAACATCATATGCGCACAAGTGCACGTAAGTGATCGTAACCTTGCCGTAAAACCATACGGCCTCTACACCTTTTGCCCAGTGCAGGGAAACTCTCTGTGTGGGACTCTAAAGACTCGACACTACGCTGGCAGTGGGTTTAACCACAGACTGCAAGCGGCACTAGCTGTACTTAACGGTCCCCAGGTAGATGTCGAAAAGAAGGCCGATGAGGTAAACCCATCCGAACTCCTACCGAGCCTGAACGTGACAATCTCCGTATAGTCCGGTCTGTTCGTCTAAGAGTATCGCATGTCGGGCTTAGGGGGCGGTAAACGTCAGACCCCTGATAACGGTACAAGTCGTGCCAGAGTGTAGCCCAGAACACCCTGAGAAACTACTGGAAACACTACCAGAGCCCTGGCCAGGGGCTTTGTGTAATAGCTCTCCTAGACACAGCGCGATATCAACCCCCAATACCGGGAGAGACGAATCCTATCTAACCACTACTGCCTCCAAATGCTTCGGGACTGCACCCAACTACTACCTGTTTGCACGACTCCTTTTAGCCGTGGTAGGGTAGTAATCAAAGTACAGTGGGAACACACTCGAGGCGAAGTAGCAGTGTCAAGTCAACGGACTAAGTTGTACTCCTGTCATCTGGGAACTGTTATCTGACGATAGGTATACTACCAACCAACAGTTCCCGACGAGTCATGTCCAGTGTACTTGTAACCTAACGAGCACCCGCATACTATCTCCAGTACGACGTACTAATGGCTGTGGGACAGACCATCTCCCCTGCTGGGATGAGAAGTGTATACGCTAGTCTACTCTGGAGTATCGATACCCCGTCTCGATAATCCTACGACTAGGGACTTGTATAAGGATGTGCTTGTAGATTACCCAGCCCCCACTAGTGTGACTGCCATCACAACGCTGGCAATCAAGCAAAGATCCTAAGGGCTCCACTAATATATATAAGCGATATGCTAAAAGAAACACATGCACATATTAAAATAGAAACAAACCAAGTAGCATACTACCATTTTGAGCAAGATTGTCTATACAACTGTGAATATCCCAAGCTTTCATTAAGTAATATACAATCTATTATGATACAGTAATGGACTCTAGGGCATATACACTAACACCTTCCAAATCAAACCTACCCATCCCCAATTGAATCCTATAACTCCGGTTTTGAATGTCTATCGAGTATCCCACGTGATTCATTAATTGAAGATAGAATGAGTAATGAGTTGTGCGACTTTGTAGTGTTTGATATACCTGATTTTGAAGGGTCCCTTTCGAGTGAAACCATCACCAATCCCTTTAACCTCTACAACTCCACTCTAGAACCTGAATTGATTAATATCCATGCTTTTGATGAGGTGTCTAAAAAAATTGATTTTCACTTGATTAAGGATATTGACGCTGGGAATATTTTGGATGATGAACCCGCAGATTTGACTGAATTTTCTCTCCAATTCATCATCCTGAGTCATTAAATGTTTCTCCCGAACTTTATATGCGTCTTGATTTTGATGGGAATTGCATGGATAAACTAAATTTTGAGGAGAGTATTGAGGAAATTATTGAGGATGAAGCAGTTTTACTTGAGGAGTCGGATTTTCCAATTCATTCTATCCCTTTCATTGACTGCGCACACCCTCCTGAACCTTTAACCGATACCCTTCCTCAATCACTTCTCTCCATCCTCGTTCCGACCTTGCAAAAAACCGTTACACTTTCATTTGTAATGTCTGGTTTACCAAGTTCGACGTACCCATGTTTTCTCACGAATCTTGAGGGATTTGACCTCATTTCTCAGTGGGTTGATAGATTAGCACAATCGCATTTTACACATCTGTAATGACCCCAAAATCTTTATACATTTGTATTATCCCTCTTCAATAATATACCGTATTTATTTGTACTTGGTATTTTCCTTTTTCTATTAAATTTATTATTATTTTATTCCTCAATCTATTATGTATTTTTCTGTGTACAATTTCTTTTTCTTATATTTAAGTTTTTAACTTCTCATTCTTATTTTTTCTTTCATAAATATTTAACCCAAATCCATTATTGTTATTCTCTACAGCCTATCTGGAAAGCCCACTTTCTTTTTAAGCAAAAGCATATATTTAATTCTAATTAAATATGTGCATGAACAACCTTGTAGCTCATTGGTTAAGTCTTTGCATTGTTATTCCATAAGTCACATGTTCAAATCCCCATTCTTGCAATTATTTTTTTTTATCATTTTTTATTCTTCTCATAACCTACAAATGAGACCTTTCATTTCCAAAATGAATGACGACCTTTCATTTCTCTTTTAATTCTCATGTTGAATGCATATATTATTATACATAATTCATCATTACACCATCTTTATTTGTCCTCCTCTATGTTTTCCTTCCTCACATGTATCTATCTCTCACTTCTCCCTCTTCACCTAGAGTCCAAGAAGAAGAACATGAAGAAATCTTCAAGAAGGTCTCGCTAGTAACGCGAGGCTATCGGCGGATAGACAAGCCCGGTGACAATACCGGCTTGTGTATGTAAGTCCCTTCTCTCATTCCCTCCCTCCATCTCTTTCTTTTTCACTTTATATTTCTCTTGTTTTATATTGCCATGAAAAACTTCTCTTGACATATCATAGTTCCTAAATAATTATTAAATGGATACATATATAAATAATGAACACACAAACATACACACATATATAGTTTGTAAAGTCTTTTTCATTACTCTCAATTCACATGTTAAGATTTCATAGTGACCAATTAGGATTGCATGTTTGTTGTTTTATTTTAAATCACTTTATTTAAAGTTTGTAAAAAAAAAATGAAGTTACGAATAAATACCATGGTTTTCTCATTTCTCACATATGACATATCAATACCTTTAGTTTTAAAATAATTTTTATAAATTAATTTTTAATTACGAAAAATTTCAGGAAATTTACATATGATAGAATATATTATTTTGTACACGCTGTAAAAATATTAGATCGAACCGCATAACGGTTTAGGAATTACATCGTTTTTATTCACTAATCGTAAAACAGAAAACTGCTGTTATCGGTCAACTTTTAGGACACATAACTTGGTATACCGGTATCCAAATTGAGCAAAATCAGGTGTTTTTGATATCTACCTCGAATGATCTATATTTTCTTAGTTTTATAGTTTTATTGAAAACCCATCTAAGATAAAGAAAACTGCATTACAATATTAAGTGACGGATCTGGACAGAATCTGTCCTGATTCGCACACTGTTTTTAAATTAGACATAACTCAAACTCTCGATGTCCGTTCGTGACAAAATTTAGATGTGTAGATGAACAATTGATAGAACTAAAATTTTATGTATACTTGATTACTTAGAAATGCATGAAACAACCTGATATAGGCTTTGCAATACAATATATAGTTGCTGTCCAGAAATCTGAATTTCTTTTTTAAACGCTGATATTAAAATGATCATAACTAGAGCTTCAGAAATCCAAATTGTATGAATCTTGGTGTTTTGGATAAGTAATTCAAAATACCTACAATTTTATAATAATCTTCGTAACCTGAAACCTGATGGAAATTAACTCAAACCGTGTTTTAAAAATATATGACGGTGCTGAACAAATTCTGATCTGTTTTGCGCAAAGATACGAAAACAGATATATCTCTCAAACCGGTAGTCGTATTTAGGTGAAACTGCAACTCAAACATGCAAAACACTTAGAGCCATATTTCTGTTTATGTTCCGCATTCGTTCGACTTGATTAATTAGTCGTACAGAATATTTCTTTACAGCATTGTTTATGGTAGTTACTCGAATAATATACTTGACTCATTTCATGCTCTTCGAACATGTATACATATTTATATTGATTTTTAAATTGTTGTATGTACATAAAGACGATAATTAAATACTTGAGGTGTATTTTGAAAACTATACAAAATTATTTTTACGTAAAACCCCCTCAAGTTATATAAATTACAATAAGGACCCTAGTAAACATAGGTTTAAGCGGGACCAATCTCTTGAGCCTCGGGGAGCCGGAGAAGTTGGTGCTTGACTATCTTAGGTAGACAAATTAATAAAAATAATCAGGACTTCAATTTACTTTGCTAATTGACTGACTCAGTTTGAGTCTCAGTATAATCTGACTTGAATATGATTCAAGTACAATTTACAATTTACAATCTACAGTCTACAATCTACAATCTTCAATATTACAATTCAACATGAATCCATGAATCCAATTATCAATCTATACAACTTGACTGAACCGAACCATGGATATACATTCCATTTACATGGTTCTCCAGTTATTCCATTTACATGATTCTACGGTTACATCCGTTTACTGATATCATGGTTTCGATCAGTCTTTCAATTATACATTCAATACAATTTACAGTACAGAACAATACAAATAAAACACTACGGGGTTTAAGGGGTAGATTGGTACGGAAGGTGTTAAAGGTGGCACGAGACGGTAAGATTAAGACACCTAACATGAATCAAATTGCCGTTGTTCCGGGTTGTATAACGGAGCCTTGTACTTCCATTTGCCCTGGTCTCTAGCATACTGAGACCCCTCTCGTATACACTGGCATTCTTCTGTACCAAGTTACAAACAACAGCGTTAATACAACATTACAACAATATAATACAATATTAAAAGCTACTCTCTCTCTTTCTTCTTTTCTACTTCTCCCTTATTTTTGGGACTTACCAAGCGATCTGTTCGCTGACGACATTCTATTTCTTTCTTTTTTGAATGTCATCAGGTGGTTTAGACCCGATAGAGATCGAGCCATCTGCAGAAGACTTGGATCAGCTTGCTGAAGAACCAGAGCTCTAGTTTCATTATACATTTTCCATTCAGTACTTTTCATTTCCTGTCATGCCATTGTTTAGGCATCATTTTTATTTCAGTTGTATTTTCTTTTCATGCATTGTACAAAATAATGTTAATAAATAAAAGTTGTTGTTTTTATTATACCTTGCCTCTTGTGTATTTTCTTTTATATTGCTTAGTTACGCTTAGCGTATTTGCTTCTGAGTAAATACGTAGCGGGCCAGTCGCGTCCCCTTCGCCGTAGAATGGGAAGCGGGGGATGACAGGTTTTGTTGGTGGCCTATGCAGGTCAGAGTTGTATGGAACACTGCTATGCAATTCTGTTCTGCATGAACAACCTAAGGAATATAACACAAGAAAAAGCAACTGAAAACATTCTTTATATTACATATTCCTTAAATCCATCTTGAACTCCACCTTCGGTTTCTTTGAAGTCTATCTCGAGACTTTTGAATTCTTAACTTTTATTCACCCTTTCTATTTGTATCTCGTTGGCCTATTAGCTCAATTGGTTAGAGTATCAATCGACGGAGCTCGAAGATGACATCATCCTAATCCTGTTTCCTTACTCTGTTACATCATCCTTCTTGAGTAATTTCGAGGACGAAATTATTTTAAAGAGGGTAGAATGTAATGACCCCAAAATCTTTATACATTTGTATTATCCCTCTTCAATAATAAAACATATTTATTTGTACTTGGTATTTTCCTTTTTCTATTAAATTTATTATTATTTTATTCCTCAATCTATTATGTATTTTTCTGTGTACAATTTCTTTTTCTTATATTTAAGTTTTTAACTTCTCATTCTTATTTTTTCTTTCATAAATATTTAACCCAAATCCATTATTCTTATTCTCTACAGCCCATCTGGAAAGCCCACTTTCTTTTTAAGCAACAACATATATTTAATTCTAATTAAATATGTGCATGAACAACATTGTAGCTCATTGGTTAAGTCTTTGCATTGTTATTCCATAAGTCACATGTTCAAATCCCCATTCTTGCAATTATTTTTTTTATCATTTTTTATTCTTCTCATAACCTACAAATGAAACCTTTCATTTCCAAAATGAATGGCGACCTTTCATTTCTCTTTTAATTCTCATGTTGAATGCATATATTATTATACATAATTCATCATTACACCATTTTTATTTGTCCTCCTCTATCTTTTCCTTCCTCACATGTATCTATCTCTCACTTCTCCCTCTTCACCTAGAGTCCAAGAAGAAGAACATGAAGAAGTCTTCAAGAAGGTCTCGCTAGTAACGCGAGGCTATCGGCGGATAGACAAGCCCGGTGACAATACCGGCTTGTGTATGTAAGTCCCTTCTCTCATTCCCTCCCTCCATCTCTTTCTTTTTCACTTTATATTTCTCTTGTTTTATATTGCCATGAAAAACTTCTCTTGACATATCATAGTTCCTAAATAATTATTAAATGGATACATATATAAATAATGAACACACAAACATACACACATATATAGTTTGTAAAGTCTTTTTCATTACTCTCAATTCACATATTAAGATTTCATAGTGACCAATTAAGATTGAATGTTTGTTGTTTTATTTTAAATCACTTTATTTAAAGGTTGTAAAAAAAATGAAGTTACGAATAAATACCATGGTTTTCTCATTTCTCACATATGACATATCAATACCTTTAGTTTTAAAATAATTTTTATAAATTAATTTTTAATTATGAAAATTTCAGGAAATTTACATATGATAGAATATATTATTTTGTACATGCTGTAAAAATATTAGATCGAACCGCATAACGGTTTAGGAATTACATCGTTTTTATTCACTGATCGTAAAACAGAAAACTGCAGTTATCGGTCAACTTTTAGGACACATAACTTGGTATACCGGTATCCAAATTGAGCAAACTCAGGTGTTTTTGATATATACATCAAATGATCTAGATTTTCTTAGTTTTATAGTTTTACTGAAAACCCATCTAAGATAAAGAAAACCGCGTTACAATATTAAGTGACGGATCTGGACAGAATCTGTCCTGATTCGCACACTGTTTTTAAATTAGACATAACTCAAACTCTCGATGTCCGTTCGTGACAAAATTTAGATGTATAGATGAACAATTGATAGAACTAAAATTTTATGTATACTTGATTACTTAGAAATGCATGAAACAACCTGATATAGGCTTTACAATACAATATATAGTTGCTGTCCAAAAATCTGAATTTCTGTTTTAAACGCTGATATTAAAATGATCATAACTAGATCTTCAGAAATCCAAATTGTATGAATCTTGGTGTTTTGGATAAGTAATTCAAAATACCTACAATTTTATAATAATCTTCGTAACCTGAAACCTGATGGAAATTAACTCAAACTGTGTTTTAAAAATATATGACGGTGCTGAACAGATTCTGATCTGTTTTGCGCAACGATACGAAAACAGATATATCTCTCAAACCGGTAGTCGTATTTAGGTGAAACTGTAACTCACACATGCAAAACACTTAGAGCCATATTTCTGTTTATGTTCCGCATTCGTTCGACTTGATTAATTAGTCGTACATAATATTTCTTTACAGCATTGTTTATGGTAGTTACTCGAATAATATACTTGACTCATTTCATGCTCTTCGAACATGTATACATATTTATATTGATTTTTAAATTATTGTATGTACATAAAGACGATAATTAAATACTTGAGGTGTATTTTGAAAACTATACAAAATTATTTTTACATAAAACCCCCTCAAGTTATATAAATTACAATAAGGACCCTAGTAAACATAGGTTTAAGCGGGACCAATCTCTTGAGCCTCAGGGAGCCGGAGAAGTGGGTGCTTGCCTATTTTAGGTAGACAAATTAATAAAAACAATCAGGACTTCAATTTACTTTGCTAATTGACTGACTCAGTTTGAGTCTCAGTATAATCTGACTTGAATATGATTCAAGTACAATTTACAATCTACAATCTACAATCTTCAATATTACAATTCAACATGAATCCATGAATCCAATCATCAATCTATACAACTTGACTGAACCGAACCATGGATATACATTCCATTTACATGGTTCTCCAGTTATTCCATTTACATGATTCTACGGTTACATCCGTTTACTGATATCATGGTTTCGGTCAGTCTTTCAATTATACATTCAATACAATTTACAGTACAGAACAATATAAATAAAACACTACGGGGTTTAAGGGGTAGATTGGTACGGAAGGTGTTAAAGGTGGCACGAGACGGTAAGATTAAGACACCTAACATGAATCCAATTGCCGTTGTTCCGGGTTGTATAACGGAGCCTTGTACTTCCATTTGCCCTGGTCTCTAGCATACTGAGACCCCTCTCGTATACACTGGTATTCTTCTGTACCAAGCTACAAACAACAGCGTTAATACAACATTATAACAATATAATACAACATTAAAAGCTACTCTCTCTCTCTTTCTTCTTTTCTACTTCTCCCTTATCTTTGGGACTTACCGAGCGATGTGTTCGCTGACGATATTCTATTTCTTTCTTCTTTGAATGTCATCAGGTGGTTTGGACCCGACAGAGATCGAGCCATCTGCAGAAGACTTGGATCAGCTTGCTGAAGAACCAGAGCTCTAGTTTCATTGTACATTTTCCATTCAGTACTTTTCATTTCCTGTCATGCCATTGTTTAGGCATCATTTTTATTTCAGTTGTATTTCCTTTTCATGCATTGTACAAAAGAATGTTAATAAATAAAAGTTGTTGTTTTTATCATACCTTGCCTCTTGTGTATTTTCTTTTATATTGCTTAGTTACGCTTAGCGTATTTGCTTCTGAGTAAATACGTAGCGGGCCAGTTACGTCCCCTTCACCGTAGAATGGAAAGCGGGGCGTGACAACATCGGTCATTACAAATTGTGCTAATTTATACACTCCATCTCCACCCTCAAGTTCGTATTCAACTTCTTTCTCCCGCTTTCTCTTGTTCTTCTTCTAATCTTCCTTTAATGATAGCGAGTGTTAATGAATCACAATCCGATATTTTGAGTTCGATAATTCTAGAAAAACAACTTGATTTAGACTCTTTTGAGAATAAGGCAGATGAGCCTTACGAGTCTCCTACCTCCGTAATTTTTGAAAAATCAAGTGTGTTGAATTTTGGCGCGACACTTATTGACATTGAAACGTTCAATTGGACCATCGATGAAAGTTTCGAAAATATTTTCGCCGACGAACTCGCATTCTTAAACGACACGGATTTTGTGATTAATCAACCCCCACCTGAAGAAGTCGAACCACCACCATTTCTACTTATCCCATACGAGAATGTGACCATTCTTCCCATTCCTAATCATCCACATTCTCGTTTCCGTTTACCATTATTGTTTCGTCTCTACAAATCGAGACGTAAACCTTTTCCACTACACCACTTATCTTTACCCCATTTCTTCCGACTCTATACAACATGTTCTTTCACCAACGAACACACTACAGAGATAGAATATTTGAATGGTTGGTGCTCACCGTTGGCCTGTGTAAGGCCTTGTATAGCTTGATATTGTGTTTTTCTCCTCCCTAACTCTGAACTTTAACGCTTAAACAGTGGAAACACTGTTTCACTTAAGTTTGGGGGGGGGGATTTTTGTGTATATATATTTTGTTTTCTTTTTCTGTTAATAATAATAATAAATAAATAAAAAAAACAGGGGAGTGCCGACAATTTTGACCCTCTTGGTGTAGCCTAACAGTGAGGGCACTGTCAAGTTTAAGTTTGGGGGTGTGCTCGGTAAGCATTCTTCCTTCGCATTCATGTGTGTATTTTTTGCATTTGCATACTTATTTTAAAATCCATAAAAATCAAAAATTAAAAAATAAAAATTGAAAATTTCAATTTTGGCCATTTTTGACTTAAGTTCAACATGACGGTTGATTAGATCCTAAACTTAGTAAATTAAAAACCCTAAAAATAACCTTTCTTAAAGTTTAACTATAAAAAATATACGTCCTTGTAATTTATTTAGAAATAGGCAAATTTTGAGTTCAGTTCTTGGGCTAAATCGAAATAAGGGAAGAGTATTGAAAGCTTTATTTGAAGTATAAGTTTGAAAAAATAATTCTGAACTTTAAGTCCAAATTCTGAAAATATATACCCTACTTTACGCACTCACACACATCTTGAAACTTGGGATAGTAGAGGATATCTTGAAATGCTCTTGTCTAAAATCCTCAGTATGAAGGAAAATAAAATAAAAGTATAAGTAGTGAATAAAGAGATAAAAAAATGAACACTGGTTTTGTAATTAATTAAGGCAGCATAAATAAAAAATATAGCGAGGGTGCTTTATCACCTAGTGCCTTAGACCAACTGGTTTGGAAATCACTGCTAAGCCTTAGGTATTGCAAGACGATGAATTATGTCAAAATGCGCAAGCACATTTTGTAATCGGTCGTTTAGTACCTCAAGAAGTATTAACGGTCGCATGAAGGATGTGTGAGCAATTTCATCTAAAATTCACCAACTAAAAGTACTTTGGAAGATGGACAAGAGTATGATAGCTTGAATTGAATTTCCAAGTGTAGGGGTGATAATTACACACACGTAGGGGTATATGATTGGGGTTTGGATGAGAGATAGGAATGAAAGATAGGGCTTATACCTTCAGTAGAGATGATAAAAATTCCTAAGTTAAGACTGCACCTTAGAAGGACAATTCAAAAGATGCTGAAAGCTTAATAAATATGCAGAACATATACGATCTTAAGTTAAATGAAAAGGAAGCGTGAAAAATACGGGTTGATAATTTCTAAGTTGAAGATAATAGAATTTCTTGCTAGAATACTGAATTGAAGAATTAGAGTCAATGGCCAAATTGATCGGATTTTATGGGTAGTATCCGCTGAAAACCCTCAGGAGACAACACTCCTCCTACTAGGGACACCTAGAGGTTTAACGACTTGTTGCACGAGCTCAGTGCAATCGCGTTCCCTGCGAAAGTGAGGCTAGGGTTTCTTCAAGAATAAAATTGGTTTTGCTCGGGACGAGCAAAAGAAAAGTTTGGGAGTATTTGTTCATATCAGAATTTTGCATTATTATATCACCCATTCTTAATCACATTACAGATAAATAGGTGCTTTTGATCCATGTCTGCTAAATAGTTGTAGGTTATAGGTTCTCATATCGTTACAGTGAAATTCATGAAAAGACGCTACAAATGTAAGACTACGACCAACAATAGATGTATCCGTATGATGCCGCCTACCAGGAACAAATGAAGATCAGTAGACAGTTCAATGCACAAAGCACAAGGTTAGCACAAGATTCAAAACTTCAACGCGAAGCTCACGGTAAAAATCCACATAATTCTGCACTGTTGGAAATTCGGAAGAAAATAGAAGAGATTCTGAGAAACCAAGTGAAGAAAACATAAGGAAAAAGCAACATGAAGCAACCCTGAAGAACTGAGCCAGAGATCCCACCAATTAGCCGCGGAACCGCGGCCAAACATGCCTTCCTGCCGCGGTTCCGCGGTCATATAGTGCACGTGTCGGTGCATGTGTCGGTGGGTGTCGGTGCTTTGACCCGGCTTTCTTAGGGTAGTTTTGTAAATTCATGTATGGATCAGAATGTAATCTAGAGTTTTTCCTATCTATAAATAGGAGGGCTCAAAGGCAAATATGGTATGCCTCTTTCAGGGTGCCTCATTTGAGGCATGCCTCTTTTTAATTCTAGATCTAAATTTTAATTTCCTTTGTAATCGTCGAGAGGTCATCAATAAAGGTATTTTTATTTTTATCTTACATTCTTTTTTATCCGAATTTAATTCCTGCAATTTTCTTTATCTGTTTTTTTATTATCTGTAACTTAGATAGTCTTTTAAAATAAAATGAATGAATTCTATTGTCACTTTCCTAATGAGTGAGTAATTCCTCACTTGTTAGGGTTAGGATAGGAAAGTTTTGAGAGAAGGAAATCTCTCTCACTCCTTTCTTTGCCCATATAATTTTTAAAACACGGACTCTTTTTAATTCAACCACACACCGCTCACTACGACACCCTATCCTATATGATAGCGGTGATTCCCTAGTTAGACCGGTTGTGGTTGAGTTAACTGGAGGTTAGGGCTAAGAGTTAAGAACGGATGGACAAGGATCAAAAGGAAGAAACTACGTTTCTTCCTGGTCGTGCTAATCCCCGTTGTTGACTATTACCTTAACACCTATATTCTTAACTAGGGCATTGTTAGCAGTGAGAAGAATCCATATTTCAAACTAACCTAATCCTAACCCTAGCAAGCCTTTAAATCAATTTAATCTCATTCTTAGATCTTAAAACACAACCTACTAAAAATAGGACTTAACTCGTTAGAACTTAAAGAAAAGAACACCATTTCCCTGTGGATCGACTCGTACTCAACCGGCTAGCTACCAAGCGACACCGTCTTGATTGCGGTATTCTTAATTTTAAAACGCACATACAAACCACAAACAATCATGAGTCGTAAGGATCTCACGCATGTATTTTCTCCTTACAAGGTCGAGAGGACCTCGCAAGTGTGCATGAATTTTTTACGAGTCTGCGCCCTTTCGGGTTTTCACAAACTCGCCGGTAGCCCTGCTGTTTTTACTCATGGAGCCCTTTAGAGTTTTCATCCGTGCCCATTTCGCTTATGGACGTACCTGTTTTTTTATTTTATTTTATTTTTTGCGTCGGCCCTGGGATGCTGCGGTTTATAGTAGTTTACAGACGTTTCGGTCAGGCGTGGTATTTTTTCAAGAACCGATCGTTTATCGGCCTGAAGGGTCTTTCGCCATGCATATTCATGAGCAAGTAAGCCCCACTTTGGTAGACCTTGTCTATGATGTACGGGCCCTCATAATTCGGCTCGAACTTCCCCCGTTTGGCATGATTGGGGATCATAGATCTCTTGACCACTAGCATGAGTTCGCCTTGGCAAAATGTCCTTGGCCTAGTCAATCTTTCGTATGAGTGCGTCATCTTTGCTTTGTAAGCCTCCAAGTTTTTCTATGCCATGAGCCGAGTTTCATCGAGGACGTCGAGCTCCTCAAACCGAAGATGAGCATTCTCTTCGTCTTTTAGCTCGTAATGAACCGCCACTCGTAGGGAGGGTAGCTCTATCTCCAAGGGAAGTACTGCTTCAGTGCCGAATACCAATGCATACGGCGTTGTGTTTGTGGCCGTTTTGAACGTGGTCCGATACGCTCAGAGAGCTTCGTGCAGTCTCTCATGCCAGTCTTTCTTATTTTTGGACACCGTCTTCTTTATGATCTTCGTCAAGGTTTTGTTGAAAGCCTCAGCTAGACCGTTAGCTCGGGGATTATAGACTGAAGAGTATCTCCAGTCTATCCTATGCTGCTGTGCGAAGCGACTGATTTTATGACTACTGTAGGCTGGCCCATTATCGGATATAATCCGTCGCGGAGAGCCGAACCGATAGATGACGTGCGTCTTTAAAAAATGGAGAATATTCTCCGTCTTCACTTCCCTTAGCGGTATGGCCTCTGCTCACTTAGAGAAGTAATCGGTCGTCACCGATATGAACCGATGTCCTCTGGATGACGCTGGTTCGATGGGCCCGATTATGTCGGTTCCCCACATTTCGAACGGCCAGCTAGCCACCGTTGGGTGCAGTGGGTTTGGATGCTGATGGATGAAGTCCCCGTGAATTTGGTACGAGTGGCATTGTTTCGCGTATTCGATGCAGTCCTGAATCATCGTGGGCCAATAGTAGCCCATCCTTTTGATCTTCAGCTTCATCTTTGGCCCGGCTTGATGAGAACCGCAGAGCCCGTCGTGAATTTCTTGGACGACTATCCTTGCTTCTTCCGGTCCCAGGCATCTCAGCCATAGAGAGTCGAACGATCTCTTATACAACGTGTCATTGACGAAGGCGAAAGACAGAGCTTGTTTAATGAGCTGATGTCTTGAGGACGCCTCTTCAGGTGTTCGACGGGATTTGAAGTAGTCTATAAAGACTTCTCCCCAATCTTTAGCCTTTTCCTGGCCTTTTATTCGTAGGGCCGTTTGCTTAGTCACTTCCTTTTCTTCAGACGACTCCGGAGATATTTCTGCTGGCGCAAGAACCCGATGGCTTTGTACCATGATCTACGTCATCGAGGTTTTTGTCAGCCAGTTCTTTAGCGGGTTTGGCTAACGCATCCACTTTGCTATTTTCCGCACGCGGTATGCTTTCCAAAATGTAGGAGGGAATTGTTAGTGTATATGCCCTAGAGGCCATTACTGTATCATACTAGTATGTATATTACTTGATGGAAGCTTGGGATATTCACAGTTGTATAGACAATCTTGCTTGAAATAGTAGTATGCTACTTGGTTTGTCTCTGCTTTAATGTGTACATGTGTGTTTCTTTATTATATCACCTATACGCATTAGTAGACCCCTTAGGATCTTTGCTTGATTACCGGCGTTATGATGGCGATCACACTCGTGGGGGCTGGGTAATCCACAAGCACATCCTTATACACGTCCCTAGTCGTAGGATTATCGAGACAGGGCATCGATACTCTGGAGTAGACTAGCGTATGCGCTTCTCATCCCAGCACGGGAGACGGTCTGTACCACAGCCGTCAGTACGTCGTACTTGAGATAGTATGCGGGTGCTCGTTAGGTTACGAGTACACCGGACAGGACTCGTCGGGAACTGATGGTTGGTATTATACCTATCGTCAGTTATCAGTTCCCAGGTGACATGAGTACAGCTTAGTCCGCTGACTTGACACTGTCACTTCGCCTCGAGTGTGTTCCCACTGTTCTTTGATTACTACCCTACCACGGCTCTACTGAGTCGTGCAAACAGGTAGTAGTTGGGTGCAGTCCCGAAGCACTTGGAGGCAGTGACGGTTAGACAGGATTCGTCTCTCCCGGTATTGGGGATTGACATCGCGCTGTGTCTAGGAGAGCCATTACACGAGTAGTCCCTGGCCAGGGCAAGCGAGATATACTGGTAGGTTTCCAGTGTTATCTCAGGGTGTTCTGGGCTTCACTCCGACACGACTTGTACCGCTATTAGGGGACTGACGTTCGCCACCCCCTAGGCCCGCCATGCGATGTATCAGACGAACAGACCGGACTGTACGGAGATTGTCACATACAGGCTCAATAGGAGTTCGGATGGGTTTACCTCATCGGCCTTCTTATCGACATCTACCTGGGGACCGTTACGTACAGCTAGTGCCGCTTGCGGTCTGTGGTTAAACCCACTGCCAGCGTAGTATCGAGTCTTTAGAGTCCCACACAGAGAGTTTCCCTGCACTGAGCGAAACGTGTAGAGGCCGTATGGTTTTACGGCAGGGCTGCGATCACCTACGTACACTTGTGTGCGTGTGGTGTTCGGGCAGGCAATACTAGTGGGCTTTGGTTTAAGCCGGATCCTAGTATTGCACGGATGGATTTGTTTTGTCTTCTGTGCATCCGCATTCTACGGAATGCGGATGCAGGTGTGTATGCACAGTTTTCCGGAGCGATGAAGGAGGAGGTGCCTCATTAGGGTTTTGGCAGTTGGTTCGGCCAAAACCGTTATGTGGCAGGCTCATTAGGGTTTTGACAGTTGATTCGGTCAAAACCATTTTGAGGCGGACTCATTAGGGTTTTGGCAATTCGTTTGGTCAAAACCATTATGAGCCGCGGACATCATTAACTAATCCTTTTAGTGATAATTTTATGATGGCTAATTGCATTGACCATTTGACCTCTCTTGACTTTGTTGACCGGTTGACCAGTGTTGACCATTTGACCACCATGACCTCTCTTGACTTTGTTGACCGGTTGACCGGTGTTGACCATTGACCTTCATGAGAAGTCTACACTCTTCTTTTCATTTCCTTTTTCTTTTTGATTATGATAATGGTCATTTCAATGTAGCCATCAACTTTATCTTGATAGGATTAGTAATGATGATGTTTTGGGATTATTGAACCATGGTTCATTTTCTTTAGCTCATAATTCTTTTCTCATTCTCTCTCTTGCTCTTTCTTATGAGAAGAAAAGAAATGCACCATGGTTGCTAGCTCCTCCTTCTTCTTCCTCTTGATTCATCTTTTGATCTCATGTATTGAGAGATAAAGATCCCACAAAGACAAAACCATCCCTCTACCACTTCTACACAACCTAGGGCTTCTAGACTGGCAATCTCTTTGCCCTAGTTACCTCGGCTCGAGGTGGAGCTCGGTGTACATCTCTCGGGTGGATCGTCTTCGACTCAAGGAGGCCGCGGAGGTGACCAAAGTCCGGATCAACCCTCGGAGCAAGCAAGGAGAAGAACAACAAGAAGAGAAGGAGTTCAAGTTGAGGTATAACCCCTAACCGAGTAGATAAATCTCTAGTTAGGATGCTAGTGTGTTGTTTAGCAAAGATCCGGTTTTTACGGTCCATGTAACCATGTTTAGAAAAAAATTTGTTTTACCGTTTCCACAACGCCGAAAGTACCGGGAGAGGTTACGTGGACCTAACAGGAATTTGAGTCAGCAGTTGCTGCACCCTCTCGCCGTACTTTACCAACTCTGGTTTGCACGTTTGGTAGTCGCCGTTTACTTGACTAACGACCAGCTGGGAGTCTCCGTATATGAGGAGATTTTCGATTCCCATGTCGACAGCGATTTCAAAACCTGCTGCCGTTAATTACCACTCGCATTTGGAGCGAGAGAAACTCCGATTGACGGGTTAAACTGGTCATGCGAACTCAATGTGCAGTGTTGTGTTTTGGATATATCGATGGGGGCCCGCAGAGTTTTTACGGGGGTACCTTTACCCGGATAGCGGGCCGGGGGTCAAGGGGGCTAGCAGCCCACTTACGGGGTGTGGGGCATCGCCCCGTTAGAAATTTTTTCTAACGGGGGAGGTATTTTTAGTGTGGAGTATGTGTGTGTGTGTGTGTGTGTGTGTGTATACATATATATATATAAAGGGAAAGGGCATCCAAAGGATGCATAGGAAAAAGCGCCAGCTCTTTGGACGCTTGCGCTTTGAGCGCAAGGGCGCTAGCGCCCCACGTGCCAGGCACGTGGGCGCTCGGGTGCTAGCGTTTTGAGTGCCAGAGCGCTAGCGCCCCACGTGCCAGGCACGTAGGTGCTCGGGAACTAGCGCTCTGAACACAAGAGCGCTAGCGCCCCACGTGCCAGGTACGTGGGCGCTCGGACGCTAGCACTCTAAGCGCTAGCGCCCCATGTGCCAGGCACGTGGGCGCTCTGAGCGCAAGAGTGCTAGCGCTTTTGAGCGCTAGCGCCCCACGTACCAGGCACGTGGGCGCTCGGGCGCTAGCGCTTTGGACGGTCAACGCTCTGATCCGGAGTGATTTGGTTCCCGATTTGTTGGAAGCCTGCACTGCCCTTTTTGCGACATGGACGGTCGACGCTCTGATCCGGAGCGATTTGGTTCCCGATTTGTGGGAAGCCTGCACTGCCCTTTTTGCGACATGGACGGTCGACGCTTGACGCATCTCCGAGACGGAGTGTCCGTGGTAGACTTTTCCTTGGCCCAGAGTGATCTGGTTCCTGCTTTGTAGGAAGCCTGCACTGCCCTTTTTATGACATGGACGGTCGACGCTCTGATCCAGAGCGATTTGGTTCCCGATTTGTGGGAAGCCTGCACTGCCCTTTTTGCGACATGGACGATCGACGCTCTGGTCCGGAGCGATTTGGTTCCCGATTTGTGGGAAGCCTGCACTGTCCTTTTTGCGACATGGACGGTCGACGCTTGACGCGTCTCCGAGACGGAGTGTCCATGGTAGACATTTCCCTGGCCCGGAGTGATCTGGTTTCTGCTTTGTAGGAAGCCTGCACTGCCCTTTTTGCGACATGGACGGTTGACGCTCTGGTCCGGGGCAATTTGGTTCCCGATTTGTGGGAAGCCTGCACTGCCCTTTTTGCGACATGAACGGTCGACGCTCTGGTCCAGAGCGATTTGGTTCCCGATTTGTGGGAAGCCTGCACTGCCCCTTTTACGACATGGACGGTCGACGCTCTGGTCCGGAGCGATTTGGTTCCCGATTTGTGGGAAGCCTGCACTGCCCTTTTTGCGACATGGACGGTCGACGCTTGACGCGTCTCCAAGACGGAGTGTCCATGGTAGACGTTTCCCTGTCCCGGAGTGATCTGGTTGCTGCTTTGTAGGAAGCCTGCACTGCCCTTTTTGCGACATGGACGGTCGACACTCTGGTCCGGGGCAATTTGATTCCCAATTTGTGGGAAGCCTGCACTGCCCTTTTTGTGACATGGACAGTCGACGCTCTGGTCCGGAGCGATTTGGTTCCCGATTTGTGGGAAACCTGCACTGCCCTTTTTACGACATGGACGGTCGACGCTCTGGTCCGGAGCGATTTGGTTCCCGATTTGTGGGAAGCCTGCACTGCCCTTTTTGTGACATGGACGGTCGACGCTTGACGCGTCTCCGAGGCAGAGTGTCCATGGTAGACGTTTCCCTGGCCCGGAGTGATCCGGTTCCTGCTTTGTAGGAAGCCTGCACTGCCCTTTTTGCGACATTGACAGTCGACGCTTGACGCGTCTCCGAGACGGAGTGTCCGTGGTAGACATTTCCCTGGCCCGGAGTGATCTGGTTCATGCTTTGTAGGAAGCATGCACTGCCCTTTTTGCGACATGGACGGTCAACGCTCTATTTGACTTACTCTGCTTCCTGCAGTGTCAGGGGTGAACTTGACTTGCTCCGCTTCTTGCGGTGTCGAGATTGGATTCTAACTTGCTCCGCTTTCTGCGGCGTCGGAGTTGAAGTTGACTTGTTGATTATGATTTGGGTTGACATCAGTATCGCTATACTGGAATATGGTACCAGGAGCGAATCATCATCTATCTTTGAGAGGATTTTGGGATTGGTTTTTTGTCGGCATCTGCATTGCTACACTGGAATAATGCCAGGAGCAACTCATCATTTGCCCCGGGAGGATTTGGGAATTGGTTTTTGCTTGGCATCAGTATCGCTACACTGGAATATAGTACTAGGAGCGAATCATCATTTGCGCTTGCTTATCAGGAAGCGATGGCTTAAGAGACAGGTTTTAGGTCCCTATCACCTAAGACTTTTCAATTTTGTGAGCCGTAAGGGTCTCACAAAGCGTTTTCTCCCTACGGGTCGTAAGGATCTCGTAGGTGTGTTTTCTCCTTAGGAGTCGTGGGGACCCCTAAGTGTGTTGCTCCTTTGTGAGTCGTAAGGATCTCATGCGGGAATTTTCTCCTCACAAAGTCGAGAGGACTTTGCGAGTGCATTTCAACTCTTTCTCACGAGTTTGCGCCCTTTCGGGTTTTTACAAACTCGCCGGTAGTCCTGCTGTTTTTACTCACGGAGCCCTTTCGGGTTTTCATCCGTGCCCATTTTGCTTGTGGACATACCTTCTTTTTTCTTTTTTTATTCTTCTTCTTCTTATTTTTTTTGAATCTTTACCGCCGGTGGGACTTTGAATGTGGTCTCGCCGGTAGGAATTGGGAGAGATTGGGATCGTTTTACGCCCTTGGATTGTATATAGTTTTGCAGGATGTATGATCCAGACCGTAGGGCTGGAAAAATTTCGGGACTTTGTTGGCGTCTGCATCGCTGCACTGGAATATGGTACCAGGAGCGACTCATCATTCGCCGTTGGGGTATGGGAGTTGGAATTTGGTTGGCGTCTGTATCGCTGCACTGGAATATGGTACCAGGAGTGACTCATCATTCACCATTGCCTGTTGGGGAGCGAGGCCTTAGGAGACAGGTTTAGGTCCCTATCACCTAAGGCTTTTCAATTTTATGGGCCGTAAGGGTCCCATAAAAGCATTTTCTTCCTACGGGTCGTAAGGATCCCGTAGGTGTATTTTCTCCTTAGGAGTCGTGAGGACTCCCAAGTGTGTTTTTCCTTTGTGAGTCGTAAGGATCTCACGAAGATTTGTTCTCCTCATGCATCGTGAGGACACATGAGTGGGTCTTCCCAATGGAGCATAATTTCAAGGGCGGAGACCAACCGCGTAACTGGTGATTACGGTGGGGCATGGGTATGATGAGAATTATTTGAGCCCTTGGATTGTATACGGTAGTCAACTTGGGGACTGGCCGTAGGGCTGGGAGAATTTTGGGAAATTGGATTTTGGTTGGCGTCCGCATCGCTGCACTGGAATATGGTACCAGGAGCGATTCATCATTCGCCGTTGAAGGTTTTTTTTGTTTTTTTTTGTTTTACCGTGATTGCTCTATCATTTTAGCTTTTCTTATCGCGAAGGTCGCGATTGCCCTATCATTTCGGCTTTTATTCGCGGTTGCCCCATCATTTCGGCTTTATTTTCATTTTTATTTTTACTCGCTGATTTTTATTGCGAGTTGCCCCATCATTTCGGCTTTTCTTTTTATTTATTTATTTACACATTCCTTTTTTTTTATTTACACATTTTTTTTACATTCACAGTTTAACGACTTAGAGGTCGATTGTTCCCAGTTTAACGACGTGGTGGTCATCTTTGCTTATCCCAGCTCCTTGAATTTTGATCTTGGCGGAGCTGTGTTGATGACCGTAGCTCTGTGGCTTGCCGATACATCCGAGGATTGTGAGGTTTTTCCAAGCTTGTATTGGTCCTCTGCCCAATCTTTGAAAACACAGCAGTTTTCAATGGTATGACTCACCACCCTATGGTATGGGCAGTATACGGGATTGCCGGTCATATTCATTTCATGTGGTCTCTTCGGAATAGGCAATTGCAGACCGTTGTTCAAGGCTTCCTCGAATATATTGCGGACTTCATCCCTCCTGAAGGAGTGCACCTTCTTCTTTCTCTCCATTAGAGTAGGTGCCCTTACTGATGCTGGTCCTTGAGGCCGATCAGTCTTTGGTTCGCCCTTTTCAGATAATGGCACATGTCTGAGAGGATTAGGTTCCCGAAAGGCTTCGGTCTCCATTTGTATGAAATCGGTGGTCGTAGCTTACTGTTTGCTAACACGCCTTTAGACAGTTCTATCTCTCCCGTTTTGTATTGCCTTTCGACCCAATCTTTGAAGACGAAGCAATCCTCAATGGCATGACCTATCACTTTGTGATAGGGGCAATATTTTGGGTCGTCGGTCATATTCGCTTCTTGCGGTCACTTTGATTCTGGCAGTTGTAGACCATTTCTTAGGGCGTCCTTGAATATCTTGTGGACTTTGTCCCTTTTGAAGGAATAGACCTTATCCAGTTTCTCTTTCAGAGGCGATTCCCCTTCGGTGTATGTATCGGAGGGACTGGAGGCTGATCGCGTCCGTTTTTCATGAAGGTGTTCCGCTCTCAGGCTGAAGGGAGTATCGGTTGGCTGTTTTCGGGTATCAATCCCCAGCTCATGAACCAAAATTTGATTTTGCTGTAATTGCAATCGGGCGACTTGGGTCGTGAGATCCGCCACAACATTTGCCAGCTCATCGACTTTGGAATGGACCTTGGCCATCTTCTCATCCCTGTCCTGAAGTTGACTTTGAAGCCATCGGAATAATGCTTGTTCTGTAGTTCCGGTTATGACCGGGTCATCCTTATTGCCTGAGCTCAATTCCGCAGGAACCCCAGGCTCTTTTGGCTTATCGGCCTGAGCGAGCTCTTCGTCATTTAGACCGAGTTGACGTTGGGTAGCGTCCACCGCATCATCACCCTGGCTGTGAAGCATAGGAGGGTTAGTTTCTTCATGTCCGACCATGCAGACAGTGTGGACCATATATCCAGCCGTCTCTTTATTTTTGGCGGGGTAACCCTGTTCTTGGAGCCTCATGAAGCTCAGCTTAGTATGAGCCCTAGCCCTTTTGTTGGCTCTATACCCGGGCCTTTTCTGTCTTAGCTTCTTGATTTTGAGGGCTCGGCGGGCATCTGTTTCCTGGGAAGCCACCGTGAGTCGATTAGCGGGGAGCTTAGAGAAGACACATGATCAAGCAGTTGTCAGGGGCACCGCCAGAGCTTGCTCGAGACGCCTTGTTGCTTTGTTAGTGTTGATGGCCTTGCCCCCAGCTAGGACCAAGGAGAGCCGTTCAAACACCGACTTGCGTTTGAGTTGGAGCGCCTTCGAGACCACCACATTTAGCCTCTTGCCTTTCGAGACCGGTTTGTCTGTCATCGGGGCTTGAGGAGGTGGAATGGCGTTAGCTGGCACGAACAGAATAGAGCCGAATTGTAGCAGCGGCTCCTCCCACTGTCGCCCCAAGACTGGCCGGGAGGACCGTCCTGGAGTCCATCTTCATCGTGTAGGAGATGGGAGCTGAGTTCATCTTTTGGAGACATTGTTGAAAATTGATTGCTTGGAAAACTGCATGAAAGAGCATTATTTTAGTATAAATATCGATATGTATATTGATTGAGTTCGCATGAATGCTTAACCAGAAATATGGGAGGAGAGATAGGTCCCACCGGACGTGCCAGAACCTGTAGGGTGTTTTTCGTCACCCCATTGAGATGGGAATACGCGCGCGCTTGTCAGGCGCATTACAGATTTCCCCTGCCTAGGGTAGGCTGGGGTTTATTGATTGTGGGGATCCGAATCTCCGGCAGCCGCGGACTAAGCTGCCGTTAATTACCACTCGCATTTGGAGCGAGAGAACCTCCGATTGACGGGTTAAACTGGTCATGCGAACTCAATATGCAGTGTTGTGTTTTGGAGGGGTTTTGGATATATCGGGGGGCCACAGAGTTTTTACGGGGGTCCCGCTACCCGGATAGCGGGCCGGGGGTCAAGGGGATTAGTAGCCCCCTTGCAGGGTGCGGGGCAGCGCCCCGTTAGAAACTTTTTCTAACGAGGGAGGTATTTTTAGTGTGGAGTATGTGTATGTGTGTGTGTGTGTGTGTGTGTGTGTACATACATACATATATATATATATATAAAGGGAAAGGGTATCCAAAGGATGCGTGGGAAAAAGCGCCAGCTCTTTAGACGCTAGCGCTTTAAGCGCAAGGGCGCTAGCGCCCCACGTGCCAGGCATGTGGACGCTCGGGCGCTAGCGCTTTGAGCGCCAGAGCGCTAGTGCCCCACGTGCCAGGCACGTCGGCGCTCGGGCCCTAGCGCTCTGAGTGCTAGCGCCCCACGTGCCAGGCACGTGGGCGCTCGGGCACTAGCGCTCTGAGCGCAAGAGCGCTAGCGCCCCACGTGCCAGGCACGTGGACGCTCGAGCACTAGCGCTCTGAGCGCAAGAGCGCTAGCGCCCCACGTGCCAGACACGTGGACGCTCGGGCGCTAACGCTTTGGGCGCTAACGTTCTGAGCACAAGAGCGCTAGCGCTTTTGAGTGTTAGCGCCCCACGTGCCAGGCACGTGGGCACTTGGGAGCTTGGTCCCTGCAATGGGAGTTGTACTCCCAGAAAGGAGCACTTATTATTTTGTATATATGTATATATATATATATATATGAGGAGTTAAACTCCTAGGATATTTTGAAGCTGATGAAGGGGGTTCTCCCCTTGAGCCCTGGATCTTCTCCCAAGTGTGGTTTCTGGAGATGGGTCTCCTTCTTCTTCCTGTCGCTTGGCCGGATCTTGAAAAAAGGGGGGACTTAAAAATCTCCCCTTTTTGAGATCTAATGGCATATCCAAGTTCCCCTTTGTGGGTTTTATGGTGAAAAACTATTTAGTTTTGGAAAAGGAAGAGTAAAACTCTTGATTTAATTCAAAAGAAAGAAGAAGGTTTTAGAATCTTGAGAAAGGAGAAAGAGGCACAGGCCCTAATTTTTGGGGAATGAAAAGTCTGTCCTTTATTCATCATCATGTTGCCTTATATAGGCTTACTCATTTACATATAGCCCCTTGGGCTTTACAAAATGGTATTTTGCCCATCCCATGTCTCATGTGCTATTTCTTTTTGCACATAAGCTATGGGTTTACAAAAATTTGGCTTTATGCCCATTTTGTTTACATTCATGCATAAAAAATTACATAAAAATTATTTATTACATGATTTCATTTTGGCATGGGAGAGGGCCGACCGCTTCATGTTCGGACTGGACCTGGGCATATGCCCACTTGGCTTGGGGTTGACTTTGACTTTGACTTGGTCAACCAGGGTGCAATTTTCGACTTCAACATTGAGAAATGATCTTCTCGGAATAAATACGTTGCGGGCTTGTCACGTGCCGTTACCACTCTTTTGGGAAGCGGGGCGTGACACTTCGCGGGTTTCCCTAACGTGGATCATATAGAATGATTTGGCATCGGGTTGTACATAACCTAGGCCCCGTCTATTTGGGACTCGCCCCTCGATGAACGATCGGACCTGAGGCGGGTGCCATAACCTCTCATAAAACTTGGCTTCAGAGTCTGTCTGGTATAATTTACATTCGCACCTTTTGAAATATTCCTGCATTCCGGGCGCATAATAGCTGGGGTTTAAGATGGCTCTTATGCCTCTCTCATAGGAAAGGCACGTTGCGGACAAATCGTCCGGGTGCAGGACAGGGCTCGACCCATAAAGCAGGATGCCCTTCTGTCAGTTGTTCCTTCCGGGGATGTAGAAGGTTGTCAGCTGGTCCGCGGTGGAGACCGACAACACGTCGAGCTCTTTAAACATATGTTCTGGAACTTTGGAGATGGCCAGGGATCTTTCTGTGCATTAAAGGTCTCTCTTAGCTTTGGTTTTTGCGTGAGAGTTCGGCCTGTGCAACTGTTGCAAGACGGGTCCTCCTCCGACTCTTCGATATCGCTGCCGAGATGAGGGCGAGCTTTGCTGCCGGATGGGCCCTCAATATCAGACTCGTTCGTATCACTACCGAAATGGGGGCGGTTTTTATGGAAGGATGGACCTCCAGCATCAGACT
Organism: Agapanthus africanus; assembly: GCA_030015575.1. Classification (NCBI taxonomy): domain Eukaryota; kingdom Viridiplantae; phylum Streptophyta; class Magnoliopsida; order Asparagales; family Amaryllidaceae; genus Agapanthus; species Agapanthus africanus. The sequence continues at coordinate 847,407,717 of CM057337.1, forward strand.
CATCAGTGTCACTACCGAAACGTGGGCGCACTTGGGGATTTTTACATTTAAGCGTGACGACCGGCTTAGATTGGCTTTTGAGATTCTGGGCCTTCTTGTTTTTAGTTGACTGTGACTCAGGTTTGCTTTTGAGACTCTGGGCCCTCTTGTCTCTAGTCGACTGCGGCTCAGCATTCTGAGGCTTCATAAAGTACTGAGAATCTTCATATCGGATTTCATGTACACCAAACGGCTGTATATCTCCGTCAATGAGTCTTTCTTCGCCATTTTTGGTATACTTCATGCATTGATGGAGTGTTGACGGAACGATACCATAATCGTGAAGCCACGGTCGTCCCAGGAGAATCTTATAGGACGTGTCAGCGTCGATCACGTATATCTTAGCTTCGATTTGCAGGTCCCCAAACCTGATTGGCAAAGCTATAAATTCCAGAACTTGCTGGCAATTTTGATTGAAGCCCTGGATGACAATCCTCTCCCTTGACAGGTGCCGGACGTCCATTGATAAACTCTTTAGAGTCCGCAAGTTCATGATGTTCACTGAGGACCCGGATCAATCAATATGCGATTAATCCGATCTCCGTCGTTGTATCCTGTCACATAAAGCGGTCGGTTATGCTCGGCTGTCCCTAATAGCAGGTCTTAATCTTTAAATGTGACCGCAGCTGTGTGCAGAGCGTACTGGGCCTCTTCCATATTTATCTCCACGAAGCGCACCTGGTACCGCTTGGGATTTTGTAGAGCATAGATAAGGATGTCCCTAAGCTCCTTGGATAGAACCAGAGTATCATAGATACTTAAGAGGGATGGAAGCTTACGAAGGTGAGCCAAGACGTTATAGTCTACCAAGGAAGGGGTTGAATTTCCGTGAGTCGATCTCCGCCGTCTTCTTCATTAGCCACCTGATTTTCCTTTTCTTTTGGGGTGTTGCCATGTCTTGGCGCTAGAGCCTTACCGCTTCTGAGCTGGATTTGGTTGGATTTTGTGGCGAGCCCATCGTCCTCTTCAGGAAAGCAGAGCTCCTCCTTAGAGTCGCTGCCGAGATGGATAGCGTAGCAAGTCACAGTAGGGCCCCCATCATCGGCGCTATCTTCCAATTCTTCCAAGATTTCTGCGGCCTTTATAAGGAAAACTTCTTCAGTTGGATAAGGGTTCTTTCCTTTTGTACATAGTCTTCGAGGGAATCGACGTATTTTTGAATGGTCGTTCTTCTCGCACACTCTTCTTTGCGTCAAGACGCGTCTTTCTTTTTCTTCTTTCTGAGCTTCTTAGACTTCGAGCCTGCCCGTCTTGGATTGGTAGACAGGACAGTGGGCTTTTTTTGCCCTTCCCGCCCAACTTTGAGTTCTTTCTGGAGCAGTTTTAGCATCTTCTCCATCTTCTTAGATATGTATACATCCCATGGAGGTTGCGAAACGTTGTCCTCATTTCTTAGGGAGACGGTTCAGTGGTATGCTACCAAAAGGCTTCGGCTTCTGTCTGTACAAAGTTGGCGGTTGCGGCTTGATCGTTTGTCAACACGCCAGGGAACAATGAGATTTCTCCCGCCTTGTACTGTTTCTCGACCCAATTTTTGAATATGTAACAATTCTCGATGACGTGAACCAGCATTCTGTGGTATGGTCAATACAGAGGGTTGTCAGTTATGCTTACTTCATGCGCCTCTTTGGGTTCGGCAGTTGTAAACCATTTCTTAAGGCGTCCCTGAATATCTTTTGGACCTTTTCCCTTCTAAAGGAATATACCTTGCTTTTCCTCTCTTCCAAAGTCGGTCCTTCTCCTCCCAGTACTGGCTTTTGCGATCGGTCAGTTTTTTGTCCGCCCGCCCTTCTCTTGTCTTCATTATCAGACGCATTGAAGACGTTTGTATTGTTGGAGTTCCCGCCTTTATGATGGTCATCATTTCGGCTTTTCTAAGGTTTGTCATTTTGAGAGTCCTGGGTAGACTCTTGTCCTGGGTAGACTCTTGTTTCGAATGCTCCAACATCTGAACCTTCTTGGTCAACTCCTGGAATGTTTTGAAGCCCGCTGTACATAAGAACTGGACCATCCAATTGCTGAGGTTCCCAATGAGGAGGCTGACGGATTGGTCATGTTCTAACGGCGGCTCGCAATTGACGGTGAGATTGAGCAATCGGCCAATGAAGTCGGTGTTGCTTTCATTCTTCCCCGGATTGGTCCACACAAGGTCAGTAATGGAGATTTTGTCGCTGACACTCATGAATCTTTGCCGAAATAGAGACTCCATCTGGGCGAAAGTAGTGACGGAACCGTCCGGTATGCTCGCGTACCAGTCGAAAGCGACACCTGTCGGGCTGTTGACGAACTGACGGAGAAGAAGCGCATCATTGCCCCTTGTATTCCCACATGATGCTTTAAAGTGGGCAACATGCTGATTCGCATTTCCCGTCCCGTCGAATCTCTCGAATTTAGGGATGACGTAACCACTAGGGAACTCGATCAGGTCGTACTGTGCGGGGTACAGCCTCCCACTGCTGCCAACGTCTTTCTGAGCCTCAGCTTCAGCCACCAATATTTTAACTTTGTTTGTTACCAAATCCATTATTCGATCTTGCGTCAGCGAAACGGCGCCATCTGGGGCTAAGGCTTCCCCATAAGCGCAATACGGTCGGCTTTCATGTAGCTCGCCCATATTCGGACCTGAAGGACATGCGTCGGTCGCTTCAGGTCGTTATCACCCAGCTCATGAGTAGAGACATGTGCTTGATTGGAGAGCGTCCGAGCAACATGAGCCGTGAGCTACATCACAACGTTCGTTAAGTCGTCAATTTGGATTATAGCTTGGCCATCTTCTTATCTTTGCTTCGAAGTTCTTTTCGGAGCTCTTGGAAGAGCTCCTGTTCCGCAGCCCGAGGGCGAAAGGTCGGCTCTTCTTCGTTGTCCAAGCTTGATTCCATGTGGACTGAGGGGTCCCTCTGCCTATCGGCCTCATTGAGAGGATTTTCGTCATCCTGCGGAGGAGGCTGGTCTTTGGAAGGGGTAGCCACATTCAAACCAGATTGGGCTTGGGATGTAGTGGCTCCATCCTTGCTTTTACTATGAAGGTTGTCACTGGGGCGCGTACCCGCCATGTAGACCGTGTGGATAACATGGCCGGCCACCTTTCTACTTCCAACGGCTGGTTTTGCGGACCGTTGTCATGGCCCTTCCGCTTCTGGAAAGGACAATCGATTGAAGATGGTTGGCCGATAGGGTTATCGAGTGGCACTGGCGCTTCTTTTCGGGCCTTGCCCCGCTGCTTTCACGCTACACGGAGTGCCTGGTAAACGCTTGAAGAAACGGTGTCAGGTTTTCTACGTTGGGGTTTAGACACGTCCCTTTGCAGGACTGTACGAATTTTCGTCCTTTTGATCTTCGCAGTCATGGAGTTTCTCTTGACCCATCTCAGGGGTTGAAGAGAGTTACAGATTTTTACGGCCGAGACGGTCGTCATTACGGGATAAGTCGGCTCTTGGAACTTCATAAAATCCGCTTGGCCGGAGCTCGCGCTCTTTTGTTGGCTCTATACCTGAGTCGCTTCTGCCTTAGCTTTTCTATTTTGAGTGCCCGGCAGGCTTCTGGTCTTCGGGAAGCTATCATGGGTCGGCCAGTAGAGAGCCTTGGAAAGACATCCGGCTGTGCACTCGTTGAAGGCATCGTCTGGGCTTGCCCGCGACGTTTGGCGATTTCTTTCATTCCGACGGCTTTGCCCCCAGCTGGGGCCAAGGAGAGCCATTCAAATACCGGCTTGCGTTTGGGTCGGGGTGCCTTCGCAACCACCATATTTGGCCTCCTGCCTTTTGAGGCCGGTTTGTCTGTTACGGGAGCTTGAGGAGCCAGGATGGTGTTAGCTGGCATGAACAGAATAGAGCCGAACTGTAGCGGCGGCTCCTCCCACTGTCGCCCGAGACTGGCCGGGAGGACCATCCTGACGTCCATCTCCATCGTACAGGAGATGGGAGTTGTGTCGAGAGTTGAGCTTTTCCTTGGAGATATCTTTGTTGCATCCGAAAATTGAGATCGAAAATTGTTAATTTGCGCAAAAGAATAAAATTTTAGTACAGACAATCAATATATATTAATTGAGCTAGCATGAATCCTTGACCTGAAATATGGGAGGAGAGAGAAGGTCCTACCGGACGTGCCAGAATTTGTAGAGTGTTTTTCGTCACCCCATTGAGATCGGAATACGCGTTGCTTGTCAGGCGTGTACAGATTCCCCCTGCCCAGGATAGGCTGGGGTTTATTAATTGTGGGAATCCGAATCTCCGGCAGCCGCCGACTAAGCTGCCGTTAATTACCTCTCGCTCTTAGAGCAAAGAAACCTCCGATTGACGGGTCAAAATAGTCAGGCAAACTCAATGTGAAGTGTCGGTGTTTGGAAGTAATACAAAAGAGCATGTTTATTTCATTTTATTTATTCTATTTGTGACAAATGATTATTATTTTTTTTTTTTATTCAAAAAAATATTTTTTTTTCAAAAAAAGATTTTTTTATGGAGTTAAACTCCAAAAGATTTTATTTGGAGTTAAACTCTAAAAACAAGTTTACTTAGAGCTAAACTCCCAAAAGTTTCTGTATGGAGTTAAACTCCCTTTTATTCAAAGAAATATTTTTTTATGGAGTTAAACTCCAAAAGATTTTATTTGAAGTTTAACTCCAAAAACAATTTTATTTGGAGTTAAACTCCCAAAAATTTCTGTATGAAATTAAACTCCTTTTAATTCAAAAAAATATTTTTTTATGGAGTTAAACTCCAAAAGATTTCATTTGAAGTTAAACTCCCAAAAGTTTCTGCATGGAGTTAAACTCCAAAATAAAACATAAAAAAGAAGAAAAAAGGGGGGAAGCCCCCCTCCCCTCACATGAGGGAGAGTGGGGAGCTCTCACTTAGTGGGAGCCTCACCCTCACGTGAGAGGGGGAAAGCTCCCACTTAGTGGGAGGTCTCTCTCCCTCACGTGAGAGGGAGCAGGTGCTCCAAAAGACTTTTTAAAAAAAATTAATGGAGTTAAACTGTAAAAGATTTTTTTATGGAGTTAAACTCCCAAAGCATTTGTATGGAGTTAAACTCCAAAAGATATTTTTTTATGGAGTTAAACTTCCAAAAGCATTTGTATGGAGTTAAACTCCAAAAAAAAATTAAAATATGGAGTTGAACTCCCAAAAAATTTTAAAATATGGAGTTAAACTCCCAAAAACATTTGTATGGAGTTAAACTCCAAACGATTTTTAAAATATGGAGTTTAACTCCCAAATATTTTTAAAATATGAAGTTAAACTCCACAAAAAAAAATTATGGAGTTAAACTCCCAAAAACATTTGTATGGAGTTAAACTCCAAAAGATTTTTTGTGGAGTTAAACTCCACAAAAGTTTTTGTATGGAGTTAAACTCCAAAAGATTTTTAACTCCATAAGATTTTTCGTGGAATTAAAGTCCCCAAAAGTTTTTGTATGGAGTTAAACTCCAAAAGATTTTCCATGGAGTTAAACTCTCCAAAAGTTTTAATATGAAGTTAAACTCCAAAAGATTTTACATTTTTTATGATTTTGATTTTGATTTTTGATTTTTTTAAGAGGAAGCTCCCACTGAGTGGGAGCTTCCTTCTCTCACGTGAGATGGGGTAAGGGGCTCCTAAAGTGGGAGCCTCCCCCCTCACATGAGAGGGAGCAAGAGCTTCCCCTTTGTAGAAGCTTCCCTTCTCCTCACGTGGGCGGAAAGTGGAGGGTGCCCACTGGTTTGGAGTTAAACTCCAGAAGATTTTCTTGCTTTTGTTATAATTATTATGAAGTTAAACTCAAAAGCTTTTTAAAATATGGAGTTGAACTCCCAAAGATTCTATATGGAGTTGAACTCCCAAAGCAATTTTATTTGGAGTTAAACTCCCAAAATATTTTTATTTTAGAAAATCCAAAAGAGATCTCTTGAAGCTCCAAAATCTATGTTTTGGATGATGAAAGGGGACCCCTTTTTCCTTTTTTGAGCCTTGAATTCTCTCAAAGTAAAGTATTTTTTAAGGATGGATCTCCTTCTCCCTCTTCTCTCTTCCGTTTTTTTGGATCTTGGGGGAGTGGGGGAAGGGTGATGAGATTTAAAATCTCCCATTTTTAGAGATTTGACAGGAGATTTGAACTACTCTCCAAAGGTTTTATGGTGAAAAACTATTTATCTTTTTTTCAGAAAACAAGAGTTAAACTCTTAATTTAATTCAAAAAAAGAAAAGAAGAAAAGAAGAAGGCTGTGAACCTTGAAGAAGGAGGCACAAAACCCTAGGTTGATATGTGAAGAATTTTGTTTGTTATCATTCATCATGATGCCTTATATAGGCTTTACATTTTACATATGGCCCTTTGGGCTTTTCAAAATGGCACATGTGCTTTTCCCATGCCATGTGCTTTTTTTTGGCACATAAACCATGGGCTTTTACATAATTTGGGTCTGTTGCCCATTTTACTACATTTATTCATAAAAAATTACATTAAGCCTATTTATGTTTTAACAATTATTCCTTTGGCATGGAGGGCGGCCTCTTCATGCTTGGGCTCGACCCAGGCATGGGTCCACTTTCTTGAACTTGGGTTTGGGTTTGAACCCACTTAGATGTAGGGTTACTAGGCACTCTAAGAAGGTTCTACAAGGCATCAACCATGCCCGATTAAAATTTTAGCCATGCCGAATAACTCTAAACAAGATCTTTGCTAGATAATTAGGGTAACACTGTAGGGTGTTTTTCGTCACCCCATTGAGATGGGAATACACGCGCGCTTGTCAGACGCATTACAGATTCCCCCGGCCTAGGGTAGGCCAGGGTTTAATGATTGTGGGGATCCGAATCTCCGGCAGCCGCGGACTAAGCTGCCGTTAATTACCCCTCGCCTTTAGAGCGAGGGAACCTCCGATTGACGGGTTAAACTGGCCATGCGAACTCAATGTGCAATGTACGTGTGTTTTGTTTTGGAGGGGGGCTTGGATATATCGGGAGCCACGCAGAGTTTTTACGGGGGTCCCGCTACCCGGATAGCTGGCTGGGGGTCAAGCGGGCTAGCAGTCCCCTTACGGGGTGCGGGGCAGCGCCCCGTTAGAAATTTTTTTCTAACAGGGACAGTGTCGTGGTGTATGTGTGTGTGCACATATGTATGCATATGTGTATATATATATATGTATATATGTATATATATATATATAAAAGAAAGAGGGAGGAAAGACATCCAAAGGATGCGTGGGGCCAGCGCCTTGGGCGCTGTGCACCCAGGTGCTGTGCGCTCAGGCGCTAGCATGCCACGTGTCGGCACGTAGGCGCTCTGCTCTTGAGCGCAGGGCGTTATAGCGCAAGCGCGCCACGTGTCGGCACGTGGGCGCTTTGCGTTTCAGCGCCTGACGCTCGAGTGCAAGCGCGCCACGTGTCGGCACGGGGGCGACTTGCGCTCGAGCGCTGGGCGCTGGAGCGCAAGCGCGCCATGTGTCGGCACGGGGGAGACTTGCGCTCGAGCGCTTGCGCTGGAGCGCAAGCGCGCCACGTGTCGGCACGAGGGCGACTTGCGCTCGAGCGCTGTGCGCTTGAGCGCAAGCGCGCCACGTGTCGGCACGTGGGCTCTTTGCGCTCGAGCGCAGGGCGCTGTTGTGCAAGCACGCCACGTGTCGGCACGTGGGCGCTTTGCGCTCGAGCGCAGGGCGCTGTTGTGCAAGCGCGCCACGTGTCGGCACGTGGGCGCTTTGCGCTCGAGCGCAAGCGCGCCACGTGTCGGCACGTGGGCGTTTTGCGCTCGAGCGCAAGCGCGCCACGTGTCGGCACGTCGGTGCTCTGCGCTTGAGCGCCGGCGAGGAAAAGAGGATTTTAGCCTAAAAAGATTCTCGGAAGAGAAATCAGAGTGGAGTTGGACTCATAAGTGTGTTTTTGGGGTTAATGGAAAGGGTTCTTCTTCTTCCTCCTCTGTTAGCTGGATCTTGAAGATCAAGAGATGTGAGATCTCAAAATCTCTCCTTTTTGGGATCTAAAGACAGATCCAAGTTCCCCTTTGTGGGTTTGGTGGTGAAAAACTATCTTGTTTTTGAAAAGGAAGAGTAAAACTCTTGATTTAATTCAAAAGAAAGAATAAGGTTTGAGACCGTCAGAAAAGGGAAAGAAATACAAACCCTAAGTTTTTTTTTTTGAGAGAATGAAAGTGTTATTATTTTTATTCATCATGTTGCCTTTTATAGGCTTATATATTTGCATATAGCCCCTTGGGCTTCACAAAATGGCATTTTGCCTATCCCATGGCTCATGTGCCATTTCATTTTTGCACATAAGCCATGGGCTTACAAAAATTTGGCTTTCTGCCCGTTTTGTATACACTCATGTATAAAAAATTACATAAAAATTATTTATTACATGGTCTATATTTTGGCATGGAGGAGGCTGGCCGTGGGCTTGACTTGGGCATGGGCCCGCTTGACCTGGGCTTGGGCCCACCTAGCTTGGGGGTTGACCTTGACTTTGACTCGGTCGACAGGGGTGTAAATTTTTACCCCAACAAACACATGCTAGTAAATAACAATTATCACTAAGTGAATACGAAATACAACCTTTGTAGATCGGTCCTTCACTTCTAAAACTCCTTGTTGTAGTCCCTTCGCTGCGATCATCGAACTCCCGGACTCTCGGATGGCTCCATGAGAAGATTGCAACGGTATTGCTTGAAGTCTTCGAGGCCGAAGATGATCTACGTCGAGAGAATACGAACTCAAGCTTCCACTTCACTAACTAGAGAATTAGTGAAGCAAACACCCTAAACTAAAGTGCTAGTCTAGTAGAGGATGATGAAATAGGAAATGGGTACACTTTAGAATTTCTTTTCTCACAATGTTTCTCTCTTTTTATCAAACCCTAGAAAGAATTTGAAGGAGGAAGAAAATGAGCTCAAAATGAGAATGACAACTAATCAAAGAGAGAGTGAGCTAACCATGGGTGAGTGGGTATCATATACTAACTCATGTAGAGACATAACCATGGCTAATTATAGTGGTTAGGTTAATTAATATCTTAAGTAAAACAAAACTAGTGGACTAAGTCAATGCAACCATAAGCTTCATGAAGCTTCATGCATGTGAGCTCATTATCCATTAATTTTAGAATTACTTTAAATATAAAAACCTAAACCTATAATTAGTATGGTATAAGTCTTATACACCCATGATAGTTGTATTAACAACTATGATAAAAAAAATGAACAAAAAAAATATATATCACATATATATTAAGTTGTGCACAAGTGAGAAAAACAAATGCTTAAGTGAACCAATGTTAGTTAATGTAAATTAGTATATCTCATATACAATTATACACTAAATTATTAAATCAACACTTGACTTAATAATCCAGTTATATCACATATAACCGACTAACATCCAATGTATCGACTTATCGAATCAACCCTTGATTCGATAACCTGGTTATATCGTATATAACCGATCGACACAAACATCGTGAGAATAGAATACGGTATCACATACTCGCATTATTCTCGGTCCCGCACATATCACATATGCGCTCCTATTTCGTTTTGCCTGAGCCAGTAAAACCTCTATGTAGACTCTAAAGACTCGTCAATACGCCGGCAGTAGGTGATGATCATATCAAGCACCCACAAGCCGTCAGCGGTACTAGCTGGACGTAACGGCTACCCGGGTATTGAGCGATCAGAAGATCAGCAAGCAAGCCCGCTCCAACTCCTGCAAAAAGCCTGACAGTGACACTACCGTACAGTCCGGTCTCCTCGTCTGATATGTCGCATATCAAGTCTAGGGGTGGTAAAACGTCAGACCCCAATAACCGATAAGTCATGCCGATATGAGGCTCATAACGGGTCGAGAAACTACTGGTAACACTTACCAGTAAATCTCTAAACCAGCTCTGGCCAGGGACTTCCCTGTTATGGCCAATCGAGCATAGCACAACATCAACCCCCAATACCGGGAGAGACGAAACCTCTCCTATCGCTCATTGCCTCCATGTGACTCAAGACTGTACCCAAAAAACACCGTTTTGCACGCCCTCTTGGACGTGGTAAGGTGGAAATCAAAGCACAGTGGGAATCACACAAGACTCTATGACGATCTCGGGTCTACAAACTAACCTGTACCAGTGTCACTAGAGAACTGCCATCTGACGTAAGGTATAATACCATCTGGGAGTTCTCGACGAGTCCGTCCAGTGTACCCAGTCTCCACTGAGCACCCGTATATCATCTCTGATATCAAACACCAATGGATATAGGATCATCCATCGCCCATCTACATAGGTCGAGAAGGTATACGCTAGTCTACTCTGGTACACCCACGACTAGGGACCTTGAAGGATGTACTTATGGACTACCATGTCCCCACTAGTATGATCCGCATCATAGTCCAGGTAGTCAAGTACACATCCTAAGGGCTTTACCAACATGTAACAAAGAGACAATCAGTGTACACTTTAAGGTAAAGAGTAACCAGATAGCATACTATCATGTCGAGCAAGAAAGTCCTCCCTATATATGTCCAAGCATCCACTACAATATACATCTCATGTATAGTAATGGCCTCTAGGGCATACATATAACTAACAATTTCCCACTTGCACTAGGGCCATCTGATAACAGTGGTTGTAGTATCTCATACTCAACCATCCCATAATAGTCTCTCTCTGAGAAAAGGCCTTTGTGAGTGGATCCGCCGTGTTGTCCTCTGAGTCTACTCTCCTAACCTCGATCCCCTGGAGATCAACCATCTCCATGATCAGGTGACACTACCTTAGAATATGTCTGGATCACTGATGGGACGGGCGTTCCTAGGCATAAGCCACAACTCCATTGTCACACAATGGTAGGAACGAAGTTCGTCTCATGAACTAATATACACCTAGACTTCCTCTTTGGTAGCATCTTTGGTAGTGATGTATCTAGCCTTTATCGTCTAGTATGCCACGGTATCTGTCTTGGAACTCTTCCAACATACCATCCCTTTACTGAGGGTAAAGACAATGCCTGTGACTGACATTCAGTCGTCCTTATCACCCTGGAACCCTTCCAGTGATTCTCCCCAGGATCAATTGATACCATCTCACTACAGCTAGTGAGTATCCTAACATCCAATTAGATCTATCTCATGGATCCAAAACCCAGGATTTAGTAAGTATCGCTTTGACCCTATGTGGAGAATCATTGTGATAAGCGGAGATTGATCGAGCGTAGCATAGGAAACTCCTTCCCTATCAAGAGTATGACATCCACGTACTCTACGAGGATCACCACCATACTCCCTACTACCTTTTTGTATATACAAGGATCATCTACCATTTTGATGAAGTCAAACTCTTTGACTACCACATCAAAACAGACGTTCCAACTCCGCGATGCCTGCTTTATCCCATAAAGCAACTTGTACACGCTTCCGCTGCTCCCACTGTCTACGAAGCCCTCTGGCTGTGTACTTATAGACGCTCCCTTCCAAATCAACATTTAGAAAAGCAGTCATGACACCCAACCGCCAGATATCGTAGTCATGGTATGTAGCCGAGGCAATTAGGATCTGGATGGACTTAAGCATAGCTACTTAGAAAAGGTTTCATCATAATCAATACCTGGTCAATGATGCAAATCTTTAACAAGTCTAGCTTTGAAAGTCTCAACTTTTCCATGTACACCAAGTAATCTTCTCAAGATATACTTGCTCCTGATGGGGATTTAACCCTTCAGATAAAGCAACCAAAGTCCATACTTTGTTGGTGTATAAGGATTCCATCTCAGATCGCTAAGCATCCAGCCATTCTTACAGAGTCCTACTCCTGATGGCCAGTTCGAAACTAGTTGGGTCATCATCTCATGATGCATTCCTCGCTCCCACAGTCATAGAGAAACTGAAGTATCTCTCAGGTGGGTGAGGAACCCTACTAGATCGGCGGAGAGGCTGAGGTTCGTTGGAAACTATTGAATTCTTTGGTTCTACCAAATCATCAGCTGCAGTTTGTATAGCTGGAAATCTTTCCAGTTCTACCTTATGTCCATTAATTTCTTCACAAGAAATTCCCTTTCACAAAGGTGGCATATTGAGAAACAAAACATCTTTTGTTCCTCGGTTTGGTAGAAGATATTCCCTTGCATATGCTTGGGATATCCAACAAACTTCTACAGAACTGACTTTGCCTCGAGCTTGTCCGGATTATGCTTTTAGACATAGGCTGGACAACCCCAAATCTTAACAAATTTAAGATATAGGCTTTTCCCTTTCCATATCTCATATGAAGTGGTAGGCAACTGATTTGATCGGAACCTTATTCAATAGGTATGCAACTTCTCCAGTGCATAACTCCCAAAAGGAAATAGGTAACTCAGTAGTACTCATCATAGAGCACACCTTATCACATAGGGTGTGATTGCTCCGCGCCGATACACCGACGTGCTGTGGTGTATACGGAGGAGTAATGCTGAGAGAGAATCCCATTCTCCTTTAGAATAATCCAGGAATTCCATGCTCAAGTATTCTCCTCCTTAATCACATCAAAGGACATAATACTTATACCCGTTTTGGTTCTCTACTTCTAACTTATATTCTGTGAATATCTCAAAAGCTTCGGACTTGTGTTTCAACAGGAACATATGCCTGAATCTTGAGAGATTATCAGAGAATGTAATGAAGTACTAAGAACCGGTCTTGGTATATGTAGATAGGGGACCTTCATACATCAGTATGTATCAATCCCAAGAGTTCACTAACTCTTTCTCCGCTTTCAATAAACAGAGCTATGGTCATCTTATCTCTGTGACATGACCGGCAAGTTTCACAAGATATAAATTCAAACTAATTTAAATATGCATCTATATGTAACTTCAGCTAGTCGAGTCGCATTGATATGACCTAGTCTACAATACCTCAAGAAGGATTCGTTCATTTCTGAACTCTTCCTCTTGTGTGTGTTCTGTATACTAAGAACTGTAGTTTGATTTAGAACGTCTATGCTTTTAGATAACGTGCCTGAACCGATCAACTCTTGATATAGGAAATGTACAAAACATTATCCTACAATACAAAATTATATCCTTTCTTTACTAATAAAGAGACTGATATGATATTGTATATCAGGTTCGGTATCTAATAATATTCGTTCAGAATCAATGTATTCTGGTAATACAGGGTGATAGTGACCAACAGACTTGGTTGCAACACTTGCACCGTTTTCTATCTCATGAAACTTATCATCCGTTCTCAGTTCTCTACCTATCTGTAGCCCATGTAACAGTTCACATATGCGGGATCCTGATCCGATATCTCATACCCAGGACGTAAAGGATACTGAGAAACAGTTCTCTGTAATGAACACACCCGAAGATGATGCATCAGCATGCACTTTCTTCGTTTGGGCGGCACGGGAATTCTAGTAATCCCCAATTTCCTGCTCTGTCTTATAACAATTATAAGTTGGAGCGGAACCAACGTTCCCCGGCTCAGTATAACAAGCGGGTTCAGTCAATACATCCGTATTATTATCTTGATTAAGGCATGATATGGTCGCTACCTGGAGAGAGAGAGAAGAAAACACTCTGCGTATGCTCTTGCAAGATCAGATTGGTTATAATTTTATCTAATCAGGATGGCTGCCACTGTTTTTATCAAATCTTCCTTCAAACCCTAAAAGGAAAAACTAGTCGGGTTAATTACACCCTACAACTTCGCCAATCTTTCAGCCAGGCCAGTGTCGGTACTTTGAGGGAGGTTTCCCGTGATTTCGCACGGACCTAATTAAAGTAAACCTTGTTTTCCCAGAGGCGTAACCCCGTTGACACCTTTCTAGACACCTACTTGATCGGCTAATTGTAATGTGTAAAATTCTTCCAGGAGTAACTCTTACTCGCAGCGGGTATCGGGATCCAACTATCTCATAAAAGGTATGCAATTTTATTGCAAATTTCAACACTTGAAATTCCCGATAATTTTGCCCCTAGCGTCCCATGACCTTGACGCAGGACAACAAACTATAGTGCGCTAGTCAAGTTCAACCCGTCATTTCTTGATTGAATTAAACCCACCCGCACGACCCTTGACGCAGACCAACAAAGTCGCACGACTACCCTAATCCAATCTGCATCATATGCATAAGCAGATAAACAATAGTTAGCTACCGCACACTACGCCTTGACGCAGGCCAACAAACGTAGCACGAATACTAAGTAGGACTTACCTGAAATGACGGAGGGCTACGACAGGTTTTTCTGAAAACCTATTGCGTAATGAACTTGATATCGTTGTAGAATCAAATAATTTTAAAATGAAGTGTTTTTTAGGCTTTTGCTAGTTTCGCTAAAGAGGTCACTCCCGGTGAAGGGATCTCGGCTCTTTCCTCGTCGAATGAGGTGCAGGATATATCATATATATCACTGTACAAAGCAAGAACTAGAAAAGCAATCAAAAGACAAAACCGAGGGGTGTAGCATATGCCAGTCATTGCTAAAGGGGTCACTCCCGGTGAAGGGATCTCGACCTTTTCCTTATCGAATAAGGTGCAAGATGTTCTACAAGGAACACCGCGATGCAAAGCAAGAACTGTAGCTACCTGTTTTTGAAAATTCGATTCCACAACATCTTTTAGGTTTCTTTTCTTTCATTAATCACATTAATGAAATCCCATCATTTAAGTCACCTAAACATCACAGATAAATACGACGTACACTTATGCCATCCGCATTCGTCTCGATGTCCCCTCGTGCACCGTTAGGTTAGGTGACTAACGGCAGAGCGGGGCAGGGCTAGCGCGGGTGTAAAACATAAGTAACGTCTATATAATATATCATATATACTATATACAGTATTTATCACAACATATCAAATGATCACATCACAGATATCGCAGCAGAAGAAACATATGAAACATTGGATATACTAGGACGTCCGTGTTTTATTTTGAGGCTCTATAAAACACGGATTCCACGGTCGCGATGAATAGCTAAACCCATACCTCTAGACCCCTACGAGAGCGGCAAGCAACCCTACCAATTCTAGAGTTAGGAGACCCGGACTCGACTCCTCGAGTTGGTCTCCCACTGGACTCTAGAACCCGGTTACTTGTGCTCTCCTCCTTGGGTCTATCCTAGTGCAGAAAAGTAAATAATATACAAATGGTGACATCAACCTCATCCCGGAAGTGCCCCAATAAAAGAATATTACATACAATGAATTTTACATGAATGAAAATAAAAACCCTTATCTCACATAAAAAAAACCGGCTATTCAAAAACGCGACGATCCAATATAACATATCCAGTAACACATAACATCACATGTCATCAACGTAGGTAAATATGCGCATCCCAATTGTCGTTGACATATAGTAACGAAACCGGCGATATCACATATTACACTTACGGTCGCAGAAAAGAAAGTGTAAAATTACAATAGTTGGAATCCGCAACCTCCTTAGACATCGCATGCCTAACAATTATAAACCCCGCATTTTAGTCTCTATATCAAAAACACTTTTCAATATCTAGTCGGGAATTCAACAAGATTCCCGATAAGTAATCGAATGCTCGTCGCAAACTTTAGTAGACGGCCGCACCCCCGGATGCCATCGACGATGTGCACTAAGGCGGAACACCGCTGCCGCGAGCATCCAAATGAATGCTTTTGGCGACAGGGTTCTCCTACAGTCACTTGGTCGGGGCTTTGGGACGTGGCTGTCTATTAAGTTTACCCGGCGAGTATCCGCGTACGCTACGTGATTGCAACGGACTTTTGATCGCATCAAAATCCCGTAGCAACCGATCATCTGAGACTAAACTGCTATGTTTATAATATTCAAATTAGTTATCTCATAACTACTTGTGGATTCCAAATATTGTATCACATTCCAGATAAATAGACAATGTTAAACTTTCCGATCGAATGATCAAACACCCAAGTTTTCCCAAATTGTTCTCAACACTTGAGGGGAGTTTAAAAACATCCATCACATGCCACAGTACCAATGGTCCAGCCGTAGAAGGGTCAAGCCAACGCCTCACATGTGGCAACGCCGTACTGCCCCAAACCCTAAGGTTCAAAAGGCAGTTCAAGACGGTCACATAATCGAGTTAAAGTTTGTTGTCTTCTAGAGGGTCCATCGCATTACTTGCACGACTTAGAACGTTCTTAAACTACGGCCAACACTTGAAAATTTTCCGGCAAGGGAAAAAGTGAGTTATTGATATCCGTTCGAACTTTTTAACACGTTCTAAAAATTACCCGGAATAACACATAGACGAAGTTAAACTTTCCGATCGAATCAATGAGCTCCCAATACAACCCAGAAAACTCAACACTTGAGTATAAATTAAAAATACTCAGAAACATCAGGAAATTAAATAGGAACATTACTGTGCAAAAAGATAAGCGTGACGTCACCTTATGGCCGCGGAACCGCCGCGGGAGCCATGCTCGTGCCGCGGTTCCGCGGCACTTTGGGCGCCAAACGTTGTCGTTTTGCACAGTTTTCCATATAATTGCCTGCTGATTTTTTTAAGCATTTTTAATCCAGAAAAAACCAACATTTTCAAAAATGTCCAGAGAGGGGTAAAATCGGGGGATTCCGGGTTCGATCGGACTTTAAACTTCGTCTAGACTTCGCCTAAAGCTCTAGCTAGGCTCTGATACCACTGTAGGGTTACTAGGCACTCTAAGAAGATTCTACAAGGCATCAACCATGCCCGATTAAAATTTTAGCCGTGCCGAATAACACTAAACAAGATCTTTGCTAGATAATTAGGGTAACACATGCTAGTAAATAACAATTATCACTAAGTGAATACGAAATACAACCTTTGTAGATCGGTCCTTCACTTCTAAAGCTCCTTGTTGTAGTCCCTTCGCTGCGATCATCGAACTCCCGGACTCTCGGACGGCTCCATGAGAAGATTGCAACGGTATTGCTTGAAGTCTTCGAGGCCGAAGATGATCTACGTCGAGGGAATACGAACTCAAGCTTCCACTTCACTAACTAGAGAATTAGTGAAGCAAACACCCTAAACTAAAGTGCTAGTCTAGTAGAGGATGATGAAATAGGAAATGGGTACACTTTAGAATTTCTTTTCTCACAATGTTTCTCTCTTTTTATCAAACCCTAAAAAGAATTTGAAGGAGGAAGAAGATGAGCTCAAAATGAGAATGAAAACTAATCAAAGAGAGAGTGAGCTAACCATGGGTGAGTGGGTATCATATACTAACTCATGTAGAGACATAACCATGGCTAATTATAGTGGTTAGGTTAATTAATATCTTAAGTAAAACAAAACTAGTGGACTAAGTCAATGCAACCATAAGCTTCATGAAGCTTCATGCATGTGAGCTCATTATCCATTAATTTTAGAATTACTTTAAATATAAAAACCTAAACCTATAATTAGTATGGTATAAGTCTTATACACCTATGATAGTTGTATTAACAACCATGATAAAAAAAAATGAACACAAATAAATATATATCACATATATATTAAGTTGTGCACAAGTGAGAAAAACAAATGCTTAAGTGAACCGATGTTAGTTAATGTAAATTAGTATATCTCATATACAATTATACACTAAATTATTAAATCAACACTTGACTTAATAATCCGATTATATCACATATAACCGACTAACATCCAATGTATCGACTTATCGAATCAACCCTTGATTCGATAACCTGGTTATATCGCATATAACCGATCGACACAAACATCGCGAGAATAGAATACGATATCACATACTCGCATTATTCTCGGTCCCGCACATATCACATATGCGCTCCTATTCGTTTTGCCCGAGCCAGTAAAACCTCTATGCAGGACTCTAAAGACTCGTCAATACGCCGGCAGTAGGTGATGATCATATCAAGCACCCACAAGCCGTCAGCGGTACTAGCTGGACGTAATGGCTACCCGGGTATTGAGCGATCAAAAAATCAGCAAGCAAGCCCGCTCCAACTCCTGCAAAAAGCCTGACAGTGACACTACCGTACAGTCCGGTCTCCTCGTCTGATATGTCGCATATCAAGTCTAGGGGTGGTAAAACGTCAGACCCCAATAACCGATAAGTCATGCCGATATGAGGCTCATAACGGGTCGAGAAACTACTGGTAACACTTACCAGTAAATCTCTAAACCAGCCCTGGCCAGGGACTTCCCTGTTATGGCCAATCGAGCATAGCGCAACATCAACCCCCAATACCGGGAGAGACGAAACCCCCCTATCGCTTATTGCCTCCATATGACCCGGGACTATACCCAAAAACCACCGTTTTGCACGCCCTCTTGGACGTGGTAAGGTGGAAATCAAAGCACAGTGGAAATCACACAAGACTCTATGACAATCTCGGGTCTACAAACTAACCTGTACCAGTGTCACCAGAGAACTGCCATCTGACGTAAGGTATAATACCATCTGGGAGTTCTTGGCGAGTCCGTCCAGTGTACCCAGTCTCCACTGAGCACCCGTATACCATCTCTGATGTCAAACACCAATGGATATAGGATCATCCATTGCCCATCTACATGGGTCGAGAAGGTATACGCTAGTCTACTCTGGTATATCGATGCCCCGTCTCGATACACCCACGACTAGGGACCAAGAAGGATGTACTTATGGACTACCATGTCCCCACTAGTATGATCCGCATCATAGTCCAGGCAGTCAAGTACACATCCTAAGGTCTTTACCAACATGTAACAGAGAGACAATCAGTGTACACGTTAAGGTAAAGAGTAACCAGATAGCATACTATCATGTCGAGCAAGAAAGTCCTCCCTGTATATGTCCAAGCATCCACTACAATATACATCTCATGTATAGTAATGGCCTCTAGGGCATACATATAACTAACATTAGCTTGAGGTTGACTTCGATTTTGACCTGGTCAACCAGGGTGTAATTTTTTACCCCAACATGAGACATCTGGAATCTTGACCCTTGGAGTTTGCCTCGGGCATTTGGATTTTATTAGGCATCTCTTTTTTGTGAGAAGCCGCTTTGGCTTTGGGAGGAACCGTTGTATCAGGAACCGTCTTGGGATGAGTCCCCTTGTATTTGAAAGGGGATTTGACAGAATTTGGCTGACGTTTAAGGAAAGTGCCGCGGTTGGCGACTGAGTCCTTCACCTGCTTCCACACCTTATATATAGATGGGGAAAGTTTTTTTAGGGAGCGAACTGGTTTCTGCTCTCGTTGGATTTCCACGAGCTGCGGAGATTTCTTCAATACCACGGTGGGAGCATTTTGTCTGACCCTTCACAGCAGTTTGAAGCTATTCCCGGTTGGAACAGCAGCATTCATCATCAGAGTTAAATTAAGTGGAGTCAACGCTGATGGAGAACTACCCCCAGCTTGTTTTGTACGACACCAATATCGACGTCGACTGTTTCCTACGGCCGGAATTCTATTAGCCTCAGGATTTTGCTGAGCCTACCCCATATTTTCATTGAGAGCTTGAGTATTTTGCCCCCTGTGTCGACCATGGCCTTTGGAAGGTACCAGTTGTTTGGAGACCGATTCCATCGGCAAAGCAGAAGCTTGAGGAGCCAGCCTGCGGAAGACATACTTCTTCTGGGATTCCTCCTTCGGAGTTGAGGTACCGAGGGTGGGAGGTGGGAGCATAGACCCAAAGAGAAGCCCATTGATTTCTTGAAGAGCAGGATTGCAGAGATTTAAGGCTGCAAGTGGTCCATACTTGACTCCACCAGATGTGACAGAGCCTAAGTTGCGGTGAGTAGATGCAAACGCCATTCTGCATAGAGATGAAATGCCGGCTTCAGTATCCCATCACCCAAGGGCAACTATAAACATCTATACCGCGATTATTTGATTACGGAAAAACACGACACACGAAGTGTGGAGTGGAAAGAGGAAGAGGTCCCACCGAGCGTGCCAGAATCTGTTCACCGCCGAAAACATAGACGAACCGGGATTGAACGTCTTGCCTAAATTTGGAGACAGATACTATTTGGGCTTCTCCATCCACCTCTCCGAAAATACCAAGTTGATTTATGGCACCGTATATCGGAGGTTTGGATAGATGCGACCGATGTAGCAAACTTTATCAGATTCCCCCTCATTTGTGAGGGGTTTTTGATTGTGGGGACACTCTTTCCTGCAGGCGCAAGCCCCTGCAGTTAATTACGTTACCGCATTACGATAACCACTTTCTCTTTCTCCAACAGTTCACTTCGTGTCGTGTGTTATTTTGTTTTTATGTAGTTGCCCGTGGATTGTATACGAAGACTAGTTTATGTCGTCGTCCGTAGGACGCGGATTAGTCCAAATCCGTATATTTTATATTTAGGCTTGGGTTTATTTAAGGACCGTTAATCTAGTTTGAGATTAAGATCGACTTAAAACATATGAGCATTTAGGCCCAATTATTTTAGTTTAAGGACATCATGGTCCATTATCTCCATGTTTGAAGCGAACATTAGTTTAGGGACATTTCGGTCCAACATTGTCGTTTTGGGGACGATTATTAGTTTAAGGACATTTCAGTCCATTATCGCCACGTTTGAGGCAAACATTAGTTTAGGGACATTTCGGTCTATTATCGCCATGTTTGAGGCGAATATTAGTTTAGAGACATTTCGGTCCAGCATTCCCATTTTGGGGACGAATGCTAGTTTAAGGACATTTCGGTCCGTTATCGCCGTGTTTGGGATGAAAATTAGTGTAAAGACATTTCGGTCCATTATCGCCATGTTTGAAACAAATATTAGTTTAGGGACATTTCGGTCCAACATTCCCATTTTGGGGACGAATGTTAGTTTAAGGACATTTCGATCCGTTATCGCCATGTTTGGGAAGAAGATTAGTTTAAGAACATTTCGGTCCGTTATCACCATGTTTGTGGCGAATATTAGTTTAAGGACATTTCAGTCCAGCATTCCCATTTTGGGGACGAATGTTAGTTTAAGGACATTTCGGTCCGTTATCGCCGTGTTTGGGACGAAAATTAGTTTAAGGACATTTCGGTCCATCATTCATCTTGCGCGCACGTGTATTTGTTACGCGGCGGAGTGGACGATAGTGAAATGGAATGCGCCCAATTTGGGACGCGGTCCGATTTGCGGTATGCACGTTAATTTGGAAGTGCATCAATATATGACGAAAGGAGTTATTGGTTGTAGGTTGTCGGGACCCGCCACCTCTCTGAAGACGTTGCGGAATTACAACGACATATATCAGAGGAGTGGAAATATGTACCCTTGAACCAAATCCCGTATTTGAGAGGAAAAGGGGTTGTGGTGGTCCTAAGAATCGTTAGTTATATTTGAGACTAAGATTACTTTAGGAGATATGAGATGAATATCATTTTGGATATCATCAATGAGAGATTATTAGTCATGTTTGAGACTAAAATCAGTTTGGAAATCATGAGCATATGGGCTCGGTTGATTTAAAATCAAAGAGGTTTAACCCCATGAAACTTAGCCAATTTAGGCTGAGATTGGGTTTCTATACTACCCAGCAGTGCTAAACACTAAGATATACAGCGCTCGCGTGTGTTTCACGTGAGACGCTGGCATGATGCTAAGCACTAATCTTTTCTGGTGCTCACGTGCTTTTCACGTGAGGCGTTGGGTTTTTAGCCTTGGGCACTCACGTGCTTTTCACGTGAGGCGCTGGGTTTTTTGCCTTGGGCGCTCACGTGCTTTTCATGTGAGGCGCTGGGTTTTTAGCCTTGGGCGCTCACGTGTTTTTCACGTGAGATGCTACAATAGTGCTAAGCGCTAATTTTCTCTAACGCTTACGTGTATTTCATGTGATGCGCTATGTTTTTAGAGATTTAATCTCTGTTGATATTTTTAGAGAACTTTAATCTCTGTTAATGGTATTTTAACCATCAACGATCACTAAGATCATTATTTTGAAGATCTGGGATCATATTCTTTAAGAACTAAGTTCTTGATTTGAAAGAACTAAGTTTCAGGAGTATTATGAACTCGACGTTTTCCATGTTCATGTTTTCAGAGAGGTTAAACCTCTTTTAATGAAATTTTGACCATTAAGGATCACCAAAATCACTATTTTGAGAATCTTGGACCGGATTCTTTATATAACTAAGTTCTTGATTTGAAGGAACTAAGTTCCTGGAGTATTATAGACCCCATCTTCTTTCTGTTCAACCTTGTTCTTCCCTGAATCTTTGATTTTCAAGAACAAGATCTTCCTGATGAGAATTAAATTCTCAACTTGTGGGAGACTTGTCTTGTGGAGAAAAAACTAAGTTCTTTTGAGAAGGGTTAAACCCTTAGATATGGTATATTAGGTAAAGGAGATACTTTGATCTCTTCTTTTTTCTTTACCTAAGGTTTTTAGGAGGAAGATTAAAATCTCTATTGTTTTGAGAGCTTTCTATATTTTTACAGAAACTTATGGGGGGTCTCCTCTCCTTTTTTCCTCCTCTTCCTTGATTAATCTCTTTGCTCATATTTAGAGTAGAATAGAAAAATCAATTTGTTGAGAAAATATCTCATTAAGAGATCATGATTGATTTCGTGATCAATAAAAATGATCTTTTAGATCAATCGGTGAATTTTATTCACCGTTGGATTTTTAATCCAAAGGCTCTCTATTTAATAGAGAAGATTTATTGTTTGTTTAACAAAATTAGGATATATTTATCTAAGATAGAATTTTATTCTATCATATGAATATCTTGTCAGTTTAACAAGATTAGAATGTTATTCTATCATTTGGATATCTTTTTAGTTTAATAAGATTAGGAAAATATTTTCCTAAGATAAAATTTTATTTTATCAGATGATCGATGGGTGCTTTTATAATCACCGTTGGATCTTTGATCCAAGATTTCTCTGTATAACAGAGAAGATCCTTCTAGTTTGAGGAAGATCAGTGAAATATTTCCCACATAGAATTTAATTCTATCAGATGGTTTAATTGGTGATATGTTATCACCATTGGATTTTAAATCCAAGATTCTCTATTAGAGAAAGATCTTTCCATATTAGAAAGATCAGAGAAAATATTACCAAATAGAATTTAATTCTATCATATGTGGAGCATTTTAAATTGGGGCGCTCACATGCTTTGCATGTGAGCGCTGCCAAAGAAAGTGGCAAAAGAACTCACATGTTTAACACGTGACCCATAGTGTGGATTTTAGCCTATTTATTTTCAGCGCTCATATACTTTGCATATGAGCGCTCACGTGTTTAACACGTGAAGCATGTTTAGTTTTTGGTTATTTATGTTCAGCTCTCATATGCTTTGCATATGAGCGCTCACGTGTTTAACACGTGAGGCCAATTTGGCCTTTAGGTTTATTTTATTCAGCGCTCATATGCTTTGCATATGAGCGCTCACGTGTTTAACACGTGTGGCCAGTTTGGCCCTTAGTTATTTGTTTTCAGCGTTTATATGATTTGCATATAAGCGCCCACATATTTAACACGTGATGCCAAACTATGGGGATTCTTTTCCTCTTTCTTTTCTCTCCCCTATTTTTATAAGGGCACAAATAGCTCTTAGCCAAAATTTTTTGACGAGAACACATATACTTTTATTATATCATTAATAGATAATATATTAAAACTAGATTAGGAAAGAAGATAAATCATTTAAGCTAACCATCAAAATAAAGCAAATAAAAACCCTAGATTTTTCTCTCTCTTAAAAAACCAACTTTTATTTTATTTTGTGCTTTTAAATTTTAGATATTAAAAACAATAACTTTTCCTACTTAGTTAAATTTAATTAAATTCACGCCTCTTCGTGGGAACAATCCTCAAGTACTATTGCGATATAGCTGTATATTTGCGGTTTAATTTGGAGAGTAATAACATCCTAATTAATAATATATGACACCTCCTTTTGATGCAACCGGTGATGGCCCCCATACGTCTGAATGAATGTAATCAAGAAGTCTTTCGGTCTTGTGCACGTCTTGCCTGAAGCCGATCTTATGCTGTTTCCCTATCGTACAAAATTTGCAGAAATCTAATTTGCACGAGGTAATACCTATCAGCAACTCTCTTCTGTGCAACTCACGAAACCACCTCTCACTCATGTGGCCTAGACGCATATGCCATATGTTTGCGGTATCCTCTACCTGTTTCTTTGTAGCTACGTCCGCACCACCAGTCACCGTACTGCCATCCAAACGATACAAATTTTTCAGTCGTTGTCCCTTTATGACCACTAGGACACCTTTGACAACCTTTAGTACTCCATCTTGACCAACGAATTTGCACCATGCTGCATCCAATACTCCAAGAGAAATCAAGTTCTTCTTTAGTTCCAGAACGTGACGCACGTTCACAAGCGTTCGTACCACCCCAGCAAACATGCAGACTTTGATGTTCCCTATGCCAATGGGCTTGCACACCACATTGTTCCCTATGAGAACACTACTGCCATTGTACTCTTTATAGGTGTCGAACAGCTCCTTCTTCGGGCACATATGGTATGAACATCCGGAATCAAGAATCCAAGCATCAGAATAATCTTTCCCGGTGTGTACTGCGAGTACATCACACGGATCTTCTTCTACTTCGGTTGCAACACTGGCTTGATCCGAACCCTTTGTGCTGGCACCTTTACTCTTCTTCTCCAACCATTGTTTATATTTCTGACATTACTTCTTCAGATGCCCTGACCGTTTGCAAAAGAAATACGGTCCACTTTCTTATCCGGATGATTTGGATTTTCTCCTTATGCTCTTGCCTCTGTCTCTATTCTTCGATCTCCCCCTTTCACAGGCGAACAACCCCTATGACTCCTTCGATAGATTTGATTTCTTCATGATCTCATTATTTAGAGGTGTCGCTGTAAGCTCCTCCATCTCGAGATTCTCCTTCCCATAAAGGATTGCTGTCACCAAGTGTTCATACGAATTCGGAAGTGAAGATAGGAGTAATAGCGTTTGGTCCTCCTCCTCTAACTCGACTTCAAGGCACAAAAGATCTCTCGCCATCTTGTTGAAGCTATTTAGGTGGTCATGAATAAGAGTCCCTTACTTCATACACAATCCGTAAAGTTGTTTTTTTAGGTACAACCTGTTTGACAACGGCTTTGTTATGTACAAACTCTCTAGCTTCAAACACAAATTTGCTGCAGAAGTCTTCTTCATAACGTTATACACCACATTATCCGCCAAACAAATTTCTATCGTGTATTGTGCTTTCAAATCCATCTCTGCCTATGTGTCATCTGGTATGGTGGTAGGTTTGCTACCCCCAAATGCCTTAAACAACCCTTCCTTTACTAGAAGTGTTTTTACTCTTCTCTGCCATATCGAGAATTTTTTTTTCCCATTAAATTTCTCCACCTCAAATTTTGTGCTATTTACCTTATTATCCATCATCTTTAATTCCAAAAAAACCCTTTCTTTTGGATCCTTACGAACTACTATCAATAGAATCACAATCTAAGAAAATGGGGAGCAGACACAAGCGTTATCACCCACCGTAAACTTAAATTGCAAAGCTGCAGAACATATCTCTGATACCAATTGTTGTTACCACAAGACCAATCGGCGACGCAGAGGAAAACCTTACGGATTTATAAACCTAGATCTCTTTATAAACGAATAACAAATAACACCAGATGCAAACCGCAAAAATAAATAACACAAATAAATTGGGGGGAAACAAGGAGAACCTTTATTACAACTTTAAAAGAAAGAATAAAACCTTTCAAGACAATTACAAGTAACCTTCTCTTTGATCTCCAACGAGATCACCTTGCTCTCTCTCACTCTCTCTCTACAAGTTCTCCTTAGTCGATAATCTTTGATCTCTTATGGAGGCGTCGTCGTCTCTTTTTAGACTTTATAATAAAATAACTCTTTAATGGCCTTCGTCTTGATCACTTAAACCTTATGTTCAAGATCTCCGACACTTTAAACTTTAAACCTAAAATCCTATATATACATAAACAATTTAAGTTATGATATGATCTCAGAAATTACAAAACTGCCACCAAATAACTGAATTTTAGAGATAATTCTCCACCTGAAACTTGCGGTTATCTTTAAATAGACGTATGTCCTTCTGTGGGAAGACGCTTGCCTGCACTTTGGCAGAAAACCAATAGCGCTGCCAGACATCTGTCCCTCTGTGGGGCAGACGTCTGTCCCTTTGGCCATGTCTGGCCAGAGCTCGGCCAGACGTCTGCTGCCTACTGGGCAGATATCTGGCCTTTGCTTTGGATTCTGGATCTTAAATACCTGACGTCTGTTGCGTATTGCTACATACGTCTGGCCCTTCTATGGCTTCGCAGTCTTGAACAAATACAAAACATCCTTCACAACAGTTTCATATGCAGTGTGTACGAAATTGGGAGTCCGAATTCGGAGGATTTTTGGTGGAGTTGAGCTGTTCCGGCTGGAGTTCTTCACATCAAACACTTTTTTAGATTTTTTTTAAAAATACTCGTTGTCTCTTAACTATCCTAATTCCCTTCATTTTCATTTATGAACTTCTAATTTTTTTAGGCTTATTTACTGAAAACTGCCAACAAGTTTGGACCAAAATCACAAAACTCCCAACATCTTTAAAACTATAAAAAAAAAAAACTAACAAACTCAACGGTGGCAATCTAACACCGTAACTCCATGAAATGAAAATTTCGCCCTTATCATAAAAAATTAATTAATTAATAATTACATTATTATTAATTATTAATAATTTTAATCAACCATTTAAAATTTTTGGCACTGATCTGTAAGCCCTGAACTATGCACACAACACACACCACCCCCACGCATACCACACACAAGCACACAATACACACGTGCCGATGGGACCTACGAATTTGCCCCCGAAAGCGTTAATTTATAGCCGCTTTCTCTTTTGGGGTTCATGGGGTTCGAACCTTACACTCTCCCCAAGAGGGAAAGTGCCCATACCAATTGAGCTACTGCTCATTGGTATTTTAATCAACTATTAAATTTGAATTAAAAAATGGGCGAAGGAGGAGATCGACGGTCAAGACGTTGGACGAAGGAAGGCGGCGGCGACGAGATCAGGGTGGGCGGATGTGTAGGGTTAGTAAAGAAGATGATGGTGATGAAGATGAAGATGAAGTTGTTGGTGATGAGGTAGAGGTTGAAGGTTTAGGATAGGGTTGATGGCGAAGGCTAAGGGGTTAGGACACGGATGAAGGCAGAGGGGGTGGGGTCAGGGATTGACAAGAAAGCAAAGGGAGGAGGCGGGGTTTAAGGGGATGGGTGGGGTCGAGGGGAAGGGAATTTAGGAAAGGGTGGGGGTTCGAGATGGAGGCGGAGAAGGCAAAGATGGAGATCGGGGATAGTGGAGGTGGTGGAGGGGGTGGGATAGGGAAGAAGAAGATGATGAAGAATGAAAAGAAGAAGACGATGAAGAAAGAAGAAAATAGGGGATCGCAGAAGGTGGGGGACAAGGAAGGGGCGGGAGGAAGAAAGGGGGTTATTTTAATTTTTTTTAGAAATTAGGTTCGAGGTTAGAAGAGGGGTAATTAGGGGATTTAATTTTTTTGTGCTGGCGTGGCAACTTGGCTAGCATGCCATTGAGGCGACACAGACGATGCCGATGTAGCATCGTTAAATTTGGTAATTTCTTGATAGTTTTAAAGTATTGGGAGTTTTATGATTTTGGTCCAATCTTATTGAGAGTTTTTAGTAAATAAGTCTTCTTTAAGGCTAAAAGGAGGCTGCAAGGTCCCTGCAGCCCCCGCCTACATTGCCCTTTCCATTGGGGGCACTTTTGCCGAAAAATCCCTGTTTTGTTTTGGAGATTTTCTATAAAAGTGTTCCTCAATGTGAGGGGGCACTGTAGGGATGGGACTGCAGGGTCTGCAGCCCCCACAACCTCTTTTTTTAAATGTCTTATCAAATACAAACTCTAAATTTAAAGTACAACCAACTGCTTCCAAATAAACACCAGACCAATATAGTTTCTAACCCGTTACTCATTTTATGCAAGACTTTAGACTCTTGTAAAAACACTCCATGCAAACAAACAAGCCCTAAATTATTTCTCCACAAATTTAAGATCACTACATTTGACTAAAATCACAAATTTAAGATCACTACATTTGACTAAAATATTTTGTCTCTTTTAATAATCACATTCCAAAACAGAACACCAAAAAATGATTAAATGCATGAAACCTCCCACATGATCGGGTCAAAACAGGAAAACCCCCTAACGATTAAAAATCTTCGCTCCCCCCCCTCCAGCCGCACTTAGATTTTTCATCTAAAATCCACGTGATGTGACCAAAATGTTCCTACAAAACAAAAAAGAACAAAAATTGGCAATTAGAGGAAGCAAACGACATTTCCGTTAAGTCATGAAAATTTTGAATGAAAAATTTAACAGAAGCTAAGTAAAAAACGCAAAGTGCGGGTTTTCAAATGTCAAGGGGTTCCGGTTTTGGACCAAACATAAGCCTAAACATAGACACTGGAGTCGAGATCATACGAGCCCGGCCCAATCTATCCAATGAACCGAGACTCCCCACGTGTAGGCCCACGATCACTCGCAGCTGAAATTTGGATTTTGCCGCGTCAAATGAGAGCCCCAGGTCTGAACACGAGCCTACAGCTTCGGGAAAAAGATTCGAATTAATAAAAAGCCGTAATTTTCTTTCAATTTTTTTGAGTGGCCTATTTAATGCCTCACAAAAATCAAGCGTCAGTTTGTTTCTTTAGCTCCATCCTCTCTCAGCCTCCAAAACTAGAAAAATATAATATTATTTTATTCTTTCCAATTTTCAAAATCCCCTCTCCATTTCTGAGCTCAAAAACCCTAGATCGAAAAACGATGGAGGTTTTATCAGTCTTTTACTGGTTTGGTCTATAGATCGAAGCGGGGACGCCAAGAATGGAAGAGACCGGCATGGATCGAAGCTGAGGAGGTGAGTTTTCTGTTGTTTTTTCAGAAGTTTTGTTGTTGATTTCAGTTTAGAATGAAGAAGAAGAGATTGAGGCTGTTTCAAGCTGAAGAAATAATTTATTAGCATTTTTTGCGAATTTTAGTTTGATTTATGGTGAGTCAGTGATCTCGCAAAACCCAAGGTGTGATCAAAGGAAGAGATCGAAGCTAAGGACTTCGTTTCTACTTTTTTTTATTTAGATTCGTGTAAATTATTTCAGAAAACCAATTTCTCTTGATTTTTTTTAAATTATTGGCGCAATTTTGGGGGAAATAAAAGAGTTTGTGATTTCTGCTGATGTAGGATAAAAATTAGAGTCCGTGAGGCGTTCTTTACGGAAGTTGAAATCTAAAGCTGCTTCCTTTTTGGCTCAATCTGAAGGTTGGTTGCGAAACGCCCTTCTTGTGAGCTCGCATGTGAGCCCATGTGTCGGTCTCAGATTCAAAATCCAACCTTGTTGCTGTCATCTCATATTTTTTTTAAAAGTAATTTGTTCTGATTTTTCAATTACACACTTGCGTGTTTAGTTTGGACATTAGCATACGCTTCCGGTGATATCCAAATAAAGTATGCAGTCCCTTTCTTTGCCTGTAATTAATGTGATCTCAATTAATTACTGACGTTTATAATTTATTTTATAGTATTGTTTCACTGTTCAATTTAATGCAAAATGTTGATTTTGTATTTGCAGACCCTAGGAGTAAAAAATGGAGCTGTCGGTGTAAAATTATGAGTGGTTTTGATGCATTTGGAGAAAGTCTCTGGACACTGTTGTTAATTATTTGATCAAGGTTGTTTTGTTTTCTCCTTGGATTAGTGATGTCAGCTAAAGAGAAGGAAGCTTCATCATCAATAGAGTTGGATCCATTGCTAAAGGATCTCACTGAGAAGAAGCTGAGTTTTCGGAAGAACGTTGTGTCTTTGGCTGCAGAGCTTAAAGATGTCCGAAATAAGTTGGCTTCACAAGAGGAATCTTTTATAAGAGAATCCCAATCAAGAAAGGTTTGTTTCGGCTATCTATTGAAATTTATTTAATGGGTTTCTAACCTTTTATGTGTTGAGACTGATTATGAATTTGTATTGTGTGTTTTGTAAATTGTAGATAGCAGAGATGAAGGCCAAGAGCATGGAGGATGAAGTGGGTAAGTTGCAGTTGTGTTTGGAAGAGAGGAATATGCTGCTGCAGGCTACATGTTCAAGCACTGAACAGGTACTGTATTTTTTTGAAATATCCTTTCTTGTTGAATCTTTCTGCTAGAATGAAATATTTGGATTCTAGTATGTATGCGGTTAGCTTTTGTTGGCTATGAATGTTGAATTGCATTTTTATGACATTGTTACCTAGACCTGCACTAGTTGGTGCCTTCCTTGAAGGGCCTCTTGTTGTTTTATTTTAGTTTTGATCTGTTATGGAAATTAAAATCTTTGTTTGCTTTAGTTGATGTGTTTCACAATTATAGACCCCCACACACTTTTGTTCCTTCTTTATTTTAACCCAACTTTTGATTGCTTATGTTCATAATTAATTTTCTATAACAATATCTAGAAGAACCTCTTGCAATAAATGGTTGATGCTTTTTGTTTCCTACTTTTATCTTTAGGAGATGTCTGATTGAGATTGGGCCGATCAACTACTTTTCATTATAAATGTTCTAAATCTATCCAGAGTATATATGTGCTTAGCTTTTGTTTAGTTTTTTTTGCCACTATAGTCCAATGTTATCCTTTTGTCCTGATTATGCTGTGCTATTATGATCTAGAAACATCAAGCAACATGCATTTCCATGTTGATGATGATTTGCATGTCCATTATTGTTTCTCTCTTTTTCCATTGAATAAAATTATATTGAAACTAAAACTTGTGAAAAGCAAATTGAAGCCAAACCAGTAGACTAAAGGGAAAAAAGAAAATGAAACAATCCCACAATGATTGAAGGAGACTAGTTACCAATCTTAACTGATATATCATATTACAGGCAGTGAGAAAGTGCTTGTTAGTTACATAAACAAGACCATGGTAATAATCCTAAGCAAACAAATTGCACAGTAGTAGGAAACTAAATTTTGTGTTGTTGATATAATTTTATGATATAACGCTCGGTAAGAACTCATAATTATTATTTCTAATGCACAGTATGTCAAGGAGTTAGATGACCTGAGGTTGCAGCTTTCATTTACTCAAGTTACTGCAGAGGCCAGTGCTGCATCAGCTCAATCAGCCCAGTCCCAGTGTCTATCCTTATTGAGAGAATTAGATGAGAAAAATAATTCTCTTATAGAAAATGAGATCAGAGTCAATAAGCTAGAGGAACAGTTAGATCATCTACAGAGGGATCTCCAAGCAAGAGAGCTTTCACAAAGACAATTGAAAGACGAGGTTATAAGAATAGAAAAGGAGATTATGCAAGCAGTCTTAAAAGCTGGAGTCAACAAAGATTGTGAGCTGAGGAAGATTTTGGACGAAGTATCCCCGAAAAACTTTGAGAAGATGAACAAACTCTTGGATGCCAAGGATGATGAGATTGCTCGACTGAGAGATGAGATCAGATTCATGTCCGCACATTGGAAACATAAAACCAAAGAATTGGAGTCACAGGTAACTCATCCATTTTTTATGCTATAATTGTCTTGCTATATTTAATATGGTTATTTGCGCAAAAAAAACCCTGTGATTTACCAAATAACCTTATTGTTCAAAACCCAAAAGAACTCCCAAATTCAATATTTGACAGCCCGAACGATTGTCTAATTAAAATCTAATAAGTTGTTTGTTTCCTTAAGTGTGTAATTTGAGTGTTTTTAGGGTTTTGGCCAATGAACGGAAATGGGGTTTTCACTTATAAATCGTTGAAGGGGTATAGGAGCCATACAGGGTAAAGTACAGGGTGATTTTGTGCTATTGACCTTATTAATGTTCACATATGCCTTTTCTCTTATATCTGCAACTCTCTGCATTTGTGAGACAGCTAGAGAAACATCATAGAGCTGATCAGGAACTAAAGAAGAAGGTGCTCAAGCTAGAGTTCTGTCTGCAGGAGGCACAAGCTCAAATGCGAAAGCTTCAGAGGGTAATTCACTTCCCTAGTGGCTTCAGTTTCTAAATAATGTCATTTCTATATTTCAATGATTTGATAGTTAAATTTAGTTTTTCAGTGCTTCTTAATCTGGAGTTTTCAGATTTTCAAAATATAGATAATTAGATTATAACCCACTTGTCTACAGGAAATACAAGCAAAACGGGAAATATTTTGAATTAGTCGCAAATCTACTTGAAATAGAATCCTCAGATTTCAGAATCCAAAAGCATTCTATTCCACTAACCGGAAGCCAATCTTTGATTTAATTTATTCTATGCTTTTGATTTTTTCCTTTTGTAGGTACTGATTTAGGTGCAATTTACTTTTTGAAGATGGATATTATTTTGGAAGTTCCGATATTGAAATTGTAGAGTGTTTTTCGTCATCCATTGAGATGGATGCACATGTGCCTTAGGCGTGTACAGATTTCCCTGTCTAGGATAGACGAGGGTTTCTTAATTGTGGGGATCCTTTCTCCAGCCGCCGCGAAAACTGCTGTTAATTACCCTACTTTTTTGACACAAGTGAATCTTTGATTATGTGTGCATTATATTTGGAAACGATTTTAGGTCGGGTTTGAACATTTCGAAGGTCTCATAGAGTTTACGGGGGTTCCGGTGCCCGGTTAGCGGGCTGGGGGTGAAGGGAACTAGTAGCATCTTTGCGGGATGCGGGACAGCGCTGCGTGGATTTTTTTTGAAGGGGAAGTGTTTTGAGTGTATCTGAGATTTCCCAAAAAAAGGGAAATCGAAGGAGAGGGAAATGGCCACCTAAGTTCGGGTGGCCTCCCGCAGGGTCGGAAACCCCTCTCGACTTCGGGAGGTCTCCCGAAGCGGGAGTACCCTTTTGGGGGGGTCCCGAAGCAGGAACACCCCTAGTGGTCTTAAAAAGAGAACCCGAGTGGGGCCCCGAAGCAGGGAACCCGAGAAGGGTTCTGACGTTGGGGACTCGAAATAGGGAACCCAGAAAGGGTTCCGAAAAGGGAATCCCCTTTGGGGGATTCCGAAACTGGAACCCCTTTTGGGGGGAGCGGGTTCCCGGGATAAACACGGGTTTACCCTGTGTTAAAAGATTTTGGGAGAAACATGTGTTGTGACCCATATTTTTATGGACCTCGCAAGAGATCCAGGGTCAAGTGATGAAGGCCGAAAACATTCATCGAATCTACATGTCCAAAGATAATTTGCCCGAGGGGAAAGCTGTAGAGAGGCTCTTCTTCTATCTTGTTTTTCGAGTTTGGTAAAGAATGTTGCTCTTTTGCTTGGTTTTGATCTTATATCTTGGATTTTTGAGGTGGAGTTTTCCAAGAGAGAGGGGTTTTCTTTTGATGGTTTATATTGAGAAAGAAAGAGATAAAGGAGATGAGAGAGACCCAAAAGGAACTCTTTTTCCTTTTTGGGTTCTCTTTTTTAAGAAGAAGATGAAGTAGAAAGAGACTGTCTTTTTTGATGGAGGCTCAAAACCCTAGAGATTTGAGAGAATGAAAGTTATCGTTTCTATTTTGTTACGGGGTTCAAATACCCCTTACATTTTGCATTTGAGCTATTGAGCTTTATAAATTGGCTTTTTGCCTATTTTCCGAACATATATGCATATTTTCGTACCTTAGCCCTTGGGTTTTACAAAATTGGCTTTTTGCTAATTTCTCTTATATTTATTTTTACCAAATTATATAATAAACCTATTTATTACATTTCTTCTCTTATATTTATTTTTACCAAATTATATAATAAACCTATTTATTACATTTCTTCCATTCTTTTTCTTCCTTCATGGGGCCGGTTCCCATGCTTGAGCTTGGGCCCACTTGAGTTTGGGCTTGTGCTTGGGGCCGGTTTCCACTTGTTTGGGATTTGACTTTGACTTTGATCTTTCGACTTTTGGTCAATGGGTGTAATTTTTTACCCCAACACAAATTAGAAAATGTTTCCCAAACAAAAATGCCACGTGTCTTTCCATTTCTACTTAAATCATCAAGTTGACACAACTCAAAACCGGCAGTTTGTACTTTGTACATCTGCATAATTATCACTGGAACTGATCCACAAGTGGAAGAGCTCCATATGCTGTTTGAGGGCAATTTTATTATTCTGAGAAGTAGATTTGTGAACATCTATATACTGAATCATTAGAATTGTAAAGAACTTAAACTTACAAATTTTCCGTCATCATTGTAATTAGGCGGGAGAGAGAAGAGACAAGGCACTGGAAGAGCTCAGAGATCAAGTGTCTATGAAGCAACACAACAAAGCCGGTTTCAATCACGGTCAAAATTTCTGGGAAAGCTCTGGTTTCAAAGTCATTGTTTCAATGTCTATGCTGATCTTGGTCGCTCTCTCAAGGCGTTAAATTAGATTTCTTTAGAAAATATGTAGATATCTAGCAACTTAGTTAGAACAGTGTTATTTATATAAATAGGAATGTATTTGTAGTTTGAAACATGTTGCTTCTCTCATTGTCAATTTTGTTGTGAATCTGAAATGGTCTCTTTCTTTATTCTGACAGCTTGTGTGGTGCATTATCTTTGCTTAATATCTGGGTAAAAGATGGCACCATATTAATATTCTTTCTGCTTACTGAAGTATTTGACCTCCATCGATATTTTAATTTTTTTCTTTACTTGAATGTTTGAGTAGGAATCTGATTTCTTAATTGCTGCTCAGCAAATTGGTGAGATCGAGTGGTTAAATTATTTGTTTGATTCTCTGTAAGTGCTGAACTGGAAATGTCTATTTTATTTTTATTCTGGATCTGGCTGTTTTTTCAATAATAAGCAATCAGATTTCTTTACATTGAGAACAAATATGCTATCTTAATTATGCATGTATTAGACAAATAACATAAGGTTTTTTACTTAAAAGCTTCCTAAAACTGAGTTAATTACTAAAAAATCCCAAAACTTAATAATTACTTATTCCCTTAGAACGTTTAAGTTGCATTAATTTCTCCCCACTGGACCTTTCGCTTCATCCCATTAGTCAATTAATGAAGTAAGTAGGGTTAGGCTTATTCAAAATTAGGGTTTCAAATCTCTAATTGGAAATGGAATACGGATCCTTTTCCTCAACCAGGGGTTCTAAATTGGAATTTTGGATTAAAAAAAGTGAATACGAGTGAGTTAAGAGGGTTTGATGAGCCTAACCCGACTTCCTACGTTAACTGACCAACGGAATGAAGCAAAAGGGTTCATGAGTTAAAATAATGCAATTTATGCGTTTTAGAGATTACAAGTAATTACCAAGTTTTGAGGTTTTTTTAGTAATTAGCCAGTTTTGGGGAGGCTTCGAGTAAAAAACCCAAGAATGAAACCAAAAACTAATGACCCTTCCCTTAAGATTTGGCGCTAGGGCTACATTTGGATACACTATCCGTATCCAATCTGGATCTGGAGATTGATACAAATATAATTTTTCATCTATAGAAGCAGATACAGGTATACAATTAAATTTTCTGGAAGGCTAATACAAATGAGGTTTTAGCGAATTATTCAGTCATGGGTTTGAATATCCGGCTATATGATTTCAGATATGGATATTAGCAGACAAATACAATTAAATATATCATAAGATCATACATAACATTACATGTTTCAGTAGATATATTCAACAAAACCTGAGCCTCTCTCTCTCTCTCTCTCATATATAACATACATCGGAGATAACATTACCACTGAATTATCATCAAAATGATTACTAAAAAGCTCATAATTTTACATTTTTCTCCTACAAGTCCTGATATCAAAATTACTAGTGATTAGTCATAATAATTTAACAAACCATCAAAAAAGCAATCAGAAAGAGAATCTTTAGCAGAATCGTATGAGCTGAGGCGCTTTTTAAAAGATCTAAGCTCCCTTTCATTCTTTGCTGTTCGTTTCTGGAAAATCAAGCGTAGCAAAACAAAAATAAAAAAGTTTGGTCAATCTGGAATTTAATATAGTTAAAATGAGGACGGTAACTAAATTGTTTAAGCTGCATGAACTTACATAGGATTTTTTCGTCAACAAAATATCCACCAAATATATTAACCACAAGACGTTTGTCTTCGGAAAACTGCATCCAAACAAATACAGACGAGCTTTATGACAGGAATAAAACATGTAAGTTCTTCCTCTAAAAACTAGACTTGGATTTAGCAAGTGAAAAATTAGAATATAAGTAAATCTAATTTATTTTTCATTTTAAGTTTAGAATATAACATGATGAAGTGAAACAACTCAACAAAGAAAGGCATTGCTTCTATGATTATTAAGCAAAGATTTATATTATAAAGAGAAAATAAAACATGAGAGATGTCTAGCTTTGTGTATTCACTCATCAGATATTCAGATGGAAGATCTTTTCATTCCATCTTACATATGCATTCAAATTGTATAACTTTCCTAAGAGGATTAATCTGTTTTTCCTTTAATAATCTGAGTCGTACCTCCCTTCCCAGCAATCTCCAGTAGCTTCTTTCATTTTCCGATATGTTTCCGACTGCAACAAAAAATAAACAGTCATGTAATTTAAGTTCAATCGTAATTAAAAAAAAAACAGTTTTATTCCAATTTTTTTAGTTTTCATTTATATAGATATATCCCCATTAACTACACTAACCTGTCTGTCTCCTTTAGGACCCTCGAAAAGCGCAGGGTCAGCGGATAAATCAAGAAAGAGTATAGCTTCCCCTGTTGAGATTATTAAAGATATCATATATTTATGAAGCTAAATCATGCAATTCCAATTGAATAGGCAAATTGTGTTGCAATACATTAGAAAATAACTGGGAACACAAATATCGGGACCTTAATATACCGCCATTAAAACTTATGGTACAGATACAAAAGGCCAAGCAAAGAATAGAAATTTTATTTACTCCTCCCGTTTTTTTCCTAATCATGCTAAAATTGTTTTAAATTAAAGATATCAAGAAAATACATGAGATTACAAGCACCAGTTTTGACAGAAGCATGTACAAACATTCAGGCTTTGCAATTAGCATAAAACATGATATATATTGAAACAAAATAATGGGAAAAACTCACCTGTGTTAATTCGTGAAAGTGTAAAGTCTATTATTGATATTGTTAGTCCAAATGTCTTGGCACTTATTTTCTTTCCTTCAAGAGTGAAATCCACCATGGTAGCTTCGTTACGACATAAAAGAATATTTCCCCTACACAATCACTACATATATGAGCAACAACTAATCAAAAGAAAAAGGCAAAAATTAAATGTGAACTAGATAATCAAAAGAAAAACTAAACCAGTGCAAGTCTCGATGTTCAAACTCGCATGCAGTTTCAGAAACAGCCAAGGCAGCAATAACCTGCAATGGATAAGACTATTTCTTAGTAGATAAATGACGGGTTTCTCTTTGTTTGTTTTTTCTGGGGCGGGGGATTAAATCACCTGAACTAATAAACTTCGAGCCTCATCAAAGTTCAGAAGGACAAAACTTTCAAGATCTTTACCTCCATCAGCTAGAACAAATACAATATAGCACTGCAGGAAAAAGAAAAGTTACTATTATCAAGAAAGGAACACATAGATCTACCAACAATTGCTCTTCTAATACGAATTTAAGAAAGTGGTTTAGAAAGCTGAAAATGTGGAAGCGAAAACCTGTTCCTCAGGAAATTCTCTAGGATGATCATTTTCAGAACCATGCTTTGCATCCCAATCCTCCCATGCACTGATAAGGCTAGTGTCATAAAAGCCTTGGCATACACAAAAGCTGAAGAGGTGAACAATGTTAACTATTACAAAGACATCAATATCAACAGATATACCTTGCAATACTAAGTCAATCTATATATTATATTATAAATCTATATAGAAAAAGATATCTCCAAGCTTTCTCTTGTCTTCTTGTGATGCAAAATTACCTTTGTCCCTTTCCCTCTAAATCTCATTAGCATTAATTAAACCTTGGCTTGGCCATCATCTATTTAGCTTGGAGTTGGCCGGAAAATTAATTTCCATCCCTTCTCTCAAAACTTCTTAACATTACAACCTTCACTTGATTTGGAAAATTATTCTCACGCCATGATTTATGTTAGCTTTAAGCACAAATAGTTTGCATTAGCTGAGAATTTTAATTGGACTTAATCAAGTCATGATTAAAAAATATTTACTTGATTGGACTAAATCAAGTCTGTAATAATTCTAGCAGAATCATTAGCTGAGAATTTTAATTCGACTTAATCAAGTAAAGTCATGCGCACATATCTACTTATCATTTAAAAAAAAAGAATAAATAAGTATAGAAAAATAATAGACAATTTATGATTAAATGAATAAAACAATTAGAATTAGGCGAGAATAATGTAATTTATTTGTTTAAAATTTTTGATAATATTGTCTGTGTGAATCATATCATAGACTGAAAGATATGTCTGTTAATTTAGAAAAAAAAGTCATAAAATGAATCTGCTATGATTATAACGGACCATTGTGCAAATTGGGAGAAAACATACAAGAAGAATATAGCTACGAATGTTGGAATATTTGTGCCTATTCTATAACAGAAGTATTGAAAATTCTATTTTGCCTCTCATTTTTTCTTCAAAATCACATCCAACCCCTTATTCTATAAGCTTAGGGCCAGGCATAGTCCAAAATTTAATTACGTCCCTTGAATGTTCATGAATTACAAATAACCCTTATTCTATAACTTATTAACTCGGCTTCAGTTTTGGTGGGCCCTTCTCCTGTATATCGCACAAAAAATAGTTGTGATGGAAATTTTAATTTGGACTTTGGCTATAGGAGAACTTTTCATTGATACATTTTATGTACTTAAACATATTAACTTCATTTATAATAGGTACCGATACTAGATGGGTGTCTAATACCAAATATATAATAAGA
The DNA here is from genome assembly GCA_030015575.1 of Agapanthus africanus. Classification (NCBI taxonomy): domain Eukaryota; kingdom Viridiplantae; phylum Streptophyta; class Magnoliopsida; order Asparagales; family Amaryllidaceae; genus Agapanthus; species Agapanthus africanus. The sequence continues at coordinate 847,446,535 of CM057337.1, forward strand.
GTCTTACAGAAGGATGACGTCGTTTGCAAAAATTTATGTGTCTATTGAAATAATCATTATATGGACATTAACATATAGGCTATGGAAAAAGTGTCGATTGAACAAAAATAAGAGAATAAGAAATAAACGAGTTTCTCTCATAATCGTATATAAACTATAAATACACGAGTGATTGGGTATTCTTAGAAATCTCTCTCTCTCTCTCTCTCTCTCTCACACACACACAACTATTTAACACGTTGCTTAAATTTTAATTTTTTAACGATTCGAGCAGCTTTTATATGTACAAGCTACTGAAATCTCTTTAACTAGAATTACAGCTTCATACAAGTATTAATCTTAAAATTAGAGGAAAAAAGAATAATAAGGGATCATATTTGCCATTTTATTTGAAATTATTTTTGAGTTCTTCATGCTTTTTCGATGCAAACGGACCATGATTAAATTGATTTAATGTTCTCATGCTTTTGTTGTAAATTTAAAGAGTCATCTAAATTAGGAAAGTCATGGCTATGAAATCTTCATCAAATATTTAGTTGGATATTAAACCATTATTAAAAAATCAATCGTTTTTGTTATATTGATAATTAGTGTTGGTGAGACACGTTATTTTGGTGACGTCTGCGATGGAATTGTTTTGAGAGAAAATAAAGAAACTTTATAAATTGTTTCGAGAGAATTTAAGTCAAGCTTGAAAGATTAGCCTGCAATAAAATATAGCTACGATTCTGGTCATCTATGCAATACCATATCTTTTGGGCAACTCCCCATGCCCGTGCATGGCACAAGGCCACTTGCTAATCAGTAATAATGTAAAACTGATAATAAGGTTACATTGCAGGAAATCTCCCTCATTTGTTCCCATATAATAGGATATCACCATCTCTTTTAGGAAATCTACACTTTGACCACTTGATTTAGATTTGCTATTTCAATCTGTAATTTTTTAATCTCAAAAGACCACTTGGTTGAAGTATAAAATGCAACGTATTAGAAAAATTAGCACAAAAATGACAGAAATCAAGAGTGTTCCCGGAAAAATCTTGTAGAGCTCTAAAACAAATTGCCAAAGGGACAGAGTGCAGCTCTTATAAAGAGAGCGATATCAACTATGTGGGCAAAGTGAGGGAAGTTTCCTACAATTTATCTTAATAATCGCAGATGCTTGACAATCATTAAGAAAAGGAGCAAATTAATAAAACAGAAAATACATTAGAACGTAAAGATGTATGACAATTAATTGCCCTGATCAAATTTATTTTTACTAAAACTAAAAGTTCAAATACTGGCCAACAGGAACATGTTAATATTTACTGGGTAAACAAGCTGAAAGAGTTTGCATCACGTACTCTTTTGTTTCGATAAAGCTGGTGCATGAATTCCCAGAATTAGCTTCTCCTTTTTCTTCTCTTAAGCTGTTTAGAGTCAAGGAGAGCAAGACTTCTTCTAGCACTTCGTCGGATTTCTGTATGAAAAACATACTGATTTGGTAATCAAGATTCTCAGAGAAACTTGTAACAGGCATGCTGGTCCAATATAACATACACAAACCTTTTGAATTTCCCCATTTACTAGTATATTTCCATCAATAGGGACTACTTTGCAAACAGTCTCACCAGCTCTGAAGGCTTCACCATATGTGCCTTCGCCGATTTTTACAATGCTACTTAGGTCACTGTTCCAAAGAGTTCAACTTAATTCAGCTAATGGATGAAAGAAAATATCGTACATACAATCATCCTGCAGAGAAACATCTCCAATAACACATTAAACAACCAACACCAACTTACGCCAGAAGTTTAAAAATGGAATGATGCATATCTAAACTACTAGGTGTCAACATCTAACCCTTATCCATCAAAATGAAATATACTATCAAGCATAATTTTATGCTTGATGAAAGCTTAAGATTAGTTGTCAACTTGGCATTAAGTCTCTTGTATTTTGGCAAGGTACTATAGGCAAGAGAAAGCTAGTTGGCAGGTAAGAGAGCCTTAAATTGATAAGTAGATATCTTACATTCTGAATTATTCATGGTATTAAGCTTATTCATTATAAATAACTTCATAACCTCATAGCTGTCAGTATATCCTAAGTCCCTGCATCATAACTTCGAAACCATGATGAGAGTTGAGCGATGTATCTTTATATTCTAAGTTTCTAACATGTGGAGTACTCGAGTGCTCTTTTATGGCCGAAACATGGTCTTTTGCTCAATGGCTATATTTTTTTTAAAAACTTAATCCATTTAAATACATTCTAGATGGGATAAGAACCTAATTGCTCAAATACCAACTTAAATGTCCCTGTCGCTACACCAAAACTCCAAATTTATGATGGGGTTGATGAATAAACTTTTATATTCTAACCGTAACTTCTTGTTCAACAGCAATAAGCAACAAAAGTTTCCAAATAAACCCAAATACTGACATGCTGTATTTGTTAATTTCAGACGCGTTCCATTCCAGGGAATATTCATATTACGAGCAAAAATATTCTTAAAATGAGGTTAAAATGTTAGCATAAAGAAGTGAAAAGCAGTAGCACTAACCAATATGATGAGAAGACTTCAGAAAGCCTCACTGGAGATGCCTGCTTACAGACCATTAAAAGCTGAGCTAAAGCGCTAAGGCATTCGCCACCAAATGACTTTGGATGAGAACCTAGTGATTCTTTTCTAATAGCTCCATCTACTCTTCCACTTAAATCAGCTTCCCTCGAAGCCTCTGCCTCTTCACAAGCTTCGTCCTCTTCTTTTATGCAAAGTGAACCAAAAGAAGTAGCAAAATCCTCAACCGAGTTGTGATCTCTGGTGGAAGAAGTAATATTGGGGAACCTCAACCTAGAAGAAGTTCTTTCTGGGTTTTTTTCGATCAAAGTAGATGAGACGCAAGAAGTAGGTTCTGCAAAGGGAACCACCGATGTCTCCAAAATTCTTAACAGTGGTTGAGAGGAGTTACAGCTGCTAGCTAGCTTTGAAAGTTTCCATCGCTTTAAAATGGCGGGTAAATCGTGAATGGCGTGCTCTTGTTTCGCCCCCATTGCCCAAGTGTTAAAGTTTTTCGGGGAAGGGCTTTCTTCTACAAGGTCAAAGGAGTCAACTTCTTCGAAGTAAGCCTTTTCTTTTCTAAAATCTGGAGGTTCTTGTGCAGCTTTCTTCTGTGATAGACAACGATCGAAAATTGAATAAATGATAATGACGAATTACATATTAAACTAAACTCCTAATTCCTAGAGCAAGGATTTGAAAAGAAAGGCATACAGATCCGGGACCCTGTTTAGGTTTCTTTTGGGTTCCTCTTTGCTTAGGTTGAGGCCTAATATCCAATCCTGCGGCAACAACTACACTTTCCCTTCCTCTGTAAAAGGTATCAAATGGAAACGGCTCATTCTAGTGAATATCAATTCGAATCCATGTCTTACAGGCAACCATTTTATAGATAATTAAATGTAAGCACGCAATGATTTAAGAATGTGCATCTATGAAAGTGAAACCCCCAAAGGATGAGTTAGTTACTTCAAGGGGGGAAAAACACTTAATTGCAAGAAAGTTAGTTGTAGCACAAGATAAATTCTAAAGGTGGTAACTTTGATGGCTAATACAGCAGTTGCATAAGGAGAACGAGTGCCTACTAAGTGCAAGAAACTTAGATTGAGCTTTTTGAAGCCGTAGTGATCACATTAGGGGAAAGCAAACTTTGCATTTTAAAAAAAACAACAATCTTAGGGAAAATCATTCTGATTGCACCCAAAAAATGCTTTTTTCCTCAGATGCCGATACTATAATGCAATAAAATCAACAATTTAGAGAACTCATACACAAAAAACAAATTAAATAATTCAACAAGTTACCTAATAGAAAGTGATTTATTCCAGCTAGCTCTCTTAGCTGGAACAAAACTCTCTCGATTCTCTCTACTCGATCGATTCTCATGTCTGCCAAAAAACGAATGAAAAAAATCAACAAAAAAAAGTGCTAATATTGAAAAGCAAGTGAAATCAAGAGGAAAAGGTTGCAACATTTGAACTTCTCTAGGGTTTTCATTCTCCACCCTTCGTCTTCCATAAACGACGGCGATTTGGGGCTTTGGAGGGGCGCCTTGCTCTTCTTCCTCTTGCGAAGCGATCTCCGCCCATAGATCGCGTGCTCCGCCTGCAAATTTTGTGAATTTCAAGGGTGTGAAGTGAAAATTATTTGGGGAGCGTACGAATTAGGGTTTGTTGCTGTACCGCTTTGAGATGCCATGAGAGAGAGACAGAGACACAGAGAGAGGGGGGGGGGGGGGGGAGGGGAAAAATTTGAAAATGGGTTTGTGTTGGGAATAGGCTTCATGCGGATTAAATCATCTCCAGTTTTTGACGTCTGTGATTAGGGTAAATATCACTAAAATACCCTCAACTTATTATCTTAGTAAAATACCTTAAGTTCTTTTATACTACACTGAAACAACATGTGTGCTGCTTCTGAGGGAATTTTAGTGAAAAAGTTCCTTTAAACGCCATAGTTTGAGGTATTTTACTGTAATAGAAAAAGAAAAAAACCTTGACGTTTGAGAGTAATCCTTTAGTTATGGCAAGCTCTTGGGTAAGTAGTGAAGTAGTGTAGTATTCTAATGCTGGTATTTAATATTGGCTTCAGTTGGGCTTATTGTTGGGCTTGGGCCAAATAATCCATTTAGTAACTCATGGCTTGGAGTCTATTTTATGTTTTGAGTTTTTTCCCAATAATATTAAGTGCATACTAATATAGCAACAAATTATATAATCTCTCGACTTGTTTATTACCAGTCTTATCTTAGTATGGTGGACATAATTTGTTGTGGAAGCTTGTTCTGGTTTAAGGACCATTCCTTCGAGAATTGCTTCGATCGGGTCATTATAGAGTTTATATACCATCCATGGATGAACCTAAAAAATATCATGTGCTAGTATGACGAAAAAAATCGTTATACACGAACTACTGTATGATTAAAGAAAAACTTACCTGAGGAAGAAACACAAGCTGGAAAAAATGATATATAAAAAATAACACCGACATTATTTAGTCCTGATTGAAATTAGTTGGACGGAAAAGAACTCAAAAAACAGAAAAGATGAAAGGTAAAATATCGAATTGTATCACTGTAATATTCTAAATTTCAATCCAGATTATTCTAAACACAAAAAAAAGAAGAAGCATTTGGACGAATCGCTCTCGCGATCGCAGTAAGTGTACTGAAAAAGCGAATCTAGAACCCCACACATCTCAAGCCCCCAAAGCCAAAATAAATTAATTTTCAATTATTCATAGAAGTATTTCTTTTGATTTGTCATTTTCCCTTCAATATTTTGCAAAACAAATCACTTCCAAGCAAAAGGTATCGAGTGAAATGATACATGAGACAGACGGATGAAGGTTGCGGGGACGATATGACGTTTTCATAACCAACCAATTTGGTCAGGGGGTAAAGAGACAAGGTACGGCTTAGCGTATCATGGGTGGAGCTATACCCAACATTAAATTAAATTGTTGGTTTTTTTTTATCACCCTCCCGAAATTGGCTATTTTCGAAAACTCCGCTCACATATGACTATTTATCCACACCCCGTTCGAAAAGTCTCCGTCAACTAAATACCCACATTCCCGTAGACTTTTGTTAACCCAACCCTTAACCATGATTAGCTAGAGGTGTAAAAATACTAAAACGCACTCACCCCTTTGCGCCCCCTCACCTTTCTCTCTCTCCTTTCAATCCTTTTCTTCCCTGCTCTCCTTACCGTCGACCTCCTCCCTGCACCCGCCGCCGCTGTCCCTCACCGTGACCCTTCTTCCCCCCACCCTCCCCTCATCAAAGCTCAACATCAATTTCTAATGATGGCAGCGGCGGAGATTATACATGTGACGGTGAAGATGGTAGAGAGCTGGTTGTTGATGGCGAAGGCGGCGGTGATGATAGTGGTGTCGGTGGAGGAGGGAATTTGTCTGGTGAGGGCGGCGGTGGAGATTTATTTAGTGAAGGTGACGATGGCGGTAGTGGTGAGGAAAGTTCCGTTGGTGGTGGAGGGTTAGTCAATGGCGGTGGTGGTGACGATGGTTGTGACGTTAGCGTTGGGGATACAGCCAATGATGGTGGGGATGGTGAATTTCCAATAGGTGGCAGACGAGAGTTATTAGACGTTGGTGACGGTGGTGGTGGAGAGTTAAACGATGGCGGTGTTGATGGTTATAATGATGGTGGTAATGGGGATTTGGCTGGTGAAGATGACGCTGAAGGTATGGAAACGGCTGGTGATGGTGGCGGCGTGGATTGTGCTGGTGATGGCGGCGGTGTGGAGTCAACAGATGGTGCCAGTGTTGGTAATGATGGTGGTGGTGGTGACGACGAGTAATTCACTGGTGGATATGAGGATGGAGGAGGATAGTCAACCGGCGGTGGTGATGGAGATGATGGAAATTGTACAGGTGACGGTGAAAGCGGTGGAGAGTTAGTCAATGACAATAATGGTGATGACAGAGATTTGGCTGGTGATGGTGACAATGATGATGGCGGAAAGTTGGTTGATGGGGATGGTGTAACACTCTAGCACGTTCTTATAATATTAATCAGTATTTTAAAACTTGCTTTATTTTATTCTTTTAGATTGCGATCGATTCGAATATTATAGTTATCTGACCCAACCCGCATGTCTGAAATCTACTATGGTGCTAGATTATATCTAATATTTATCGACAAACTAAATCCATGTGAATCTAGTATGATATATCTCTATATATAATATCTAAATCACCATATATCTTTTGGGTAGCTACAAGTTAAGGATAATTTGTAGTTGTTAACTGTCACTGTATGGTTGCCATCCCATATTTTATTTTGCGTTTATCTTTTACGTTTAAATCTCAAGATATCTAATATCAAATATTTACTAAATCTAAATATATTTTTAAAATCCTTTTAAATCTTAAATTAAGGGTATAAGTTATTTAAAATATATTTTTGTATTATGATTGAGAAATTTACGTATGTGAATTATTTTCTAAAATATAATTTTGATGAGATTTTGGTGGAGATTGGTTGTAATTTGATATTATCTATATACATTAAAACTAATATATATATTTATAATTTAATTTAAAATATATATAATATACTATATATTTTTATATTAAACACAAAACCTCTCTTTCTCCATCTCTCTCTCCGCATAACATATCTCTCTCCTCTAACTAAATCTCTCTCATCAATTTATATATTCTCCTTCATTGTTTTTCAAGCCCATATCCATTCTCGGCAACGCAACTCCAGCCGTATCCTAGAATTTTAACCGAGCCATCAAAACTTGGTGTTGATTTGTATAGCGTCGTGCTGCTTCCGTTCAACGCGTTTGTTTCGAGGTAAGTTTACAACTTGCTATATGCTATACTTTACGTACTTTGCTTATATATTATTGCCACGCCCCGCTTCCCAGTGTACGGAGAAGGAGACGTGACGGGCACATGACATATTTACTCAGAAACAAACACGTTAAGCGTAAATAAGCAATATATATTTAAAGTGCACAATAAATGACAAGAGATATAAAACAACTTTTATTAACATTCATCTTTACAATACAACTGATTTGAAAAGGAAATGTACAATGATAAAAGCAATACCTAAACAATGGCATACAAACTGGAAGGTAAGTACAAGTAAGCTAGTAGTCCGGCCGTGCCTCAATCTGCTCCAAGTACTCCTGGTTGGGCTCGGTCTTCTGAGGGTCCGGTCCTCCTGACGAACATTCCAAAGAAAAAAAGAGACAAGAATGTCGTCAGCGAGCTAGCGTTCGGTAAGTCCCAAAAAAAAGGAAGGAATACAACAAGTAATGTGGAAGGAGACTATTAAGTTATACATGTATCAGATTATTATTCTAACGTAGTTGTTTGTACCTTGGTACAGAAGGTATCAGTATATACGAGAGGAGTCCAACTATTCTGTGGACTATGGTAACATGTAAGTACAAGGTCCCGTCAAAACCCACGGGACAATGGCACGAGAGTTCATATAAATGTCTTTTAGTGTCCATCATCGTGCCACTTTTAATACATTCCGTACCAATCTACTCCGTTAACCCCAAAATGTTTTATATAGATTATAATTATCAGATTTGCCGAGACCATGGATACAAGTTGTTCATGTAAACAGGTTCAGGATGTAAACAAATAGTCATGTAATCAAGTCAAGTTATAGCCATGGTTCGGTCAAGTCAAGTCATATTTGCATGTTGATCTTGTTTTGGTATTCAGGTTTAGGTTCAAGTATACATGTTAAAGTTTGGATTCATGTTTGAATTGTATTCTGGTTTGAGTTTGGATTCAAGCTTGATTTAGACTCAGACTTGAGTCAGACATTTAGAACTGATTTGGATCATGAATTATATTCGGGCGTTATTGGTAACTGATGCATATGGACGACATGATTTGTGTTTTTTTCAAGACAATTACCATTAATAGCACCGTTAAGTTTTTCTACCTTAAATAGGCAAGCACTCACTTTCTCCGGCTCTCTGAGGCTCAAGAGAATTGATCCCGCTTAAATCCATATTTACTAAAATCCTTAACAATATTTTATATAGCTCGAGCGGGTTTTATGAAAAAATATTTTTAATATAGTTCAAAATAATCTCGAGAAATTTAGTTATATTCTTTAGGGTTTCCATAGATGTGTATTTTAAGAATTGAGATATTTTAGTGATAATTATCTTAACTTGAATAGTTCATGGTTTCCCAATCTCTCTTTTATTTTGATGAAACTTGTAATTTTTTTATTTGAAAAAAAATATAAAGTTATTATATTTTGAAAATACATGGATTTTGTAATATTTATATAATTAAAAATTAATTTTGATTATTAAGTAGAAAATCTAGTTTTGTTTAAATCGTATTAAAAACCTTTCGAGACCGAATGCTCCATGAGGAGGTCTGCATCTCGCTCCACTAGCCCAAGAATGTGCAATAATCCGCACCTTCCAATAGCGGGTCCCCTAAAGAGGGTTGTAGAGGCTTATTTACAAAGGGTTTTGAAATACAATTCAAAGAAAACCGTATTTTTATAGTTGATGGCATTTTAATGTAATATGGTAACAAAAACATGTTCAAGGGATATCGTGCTATGGAAACATGTGTGTATGTAAGGGGTATGTCATTACCTCGTGAAGTTTTCTAAAGGTATGGTATTAACAACATACTAAAAGGTGATATGTAAAGTTTATGGTATTTTAACGAAAAAGTTAAATTAAAGTTATTTTGCATGGAATTCTAGGTTATAATTTATTCTAAACATTTATAATAATGTTACAAGTATTGTGTAAAAGTTGTATGAACAATATATAAGAAAAAGGGTGAGCTTTTATGGTTTAGAAGATCGACATTGGTATTAATTTCACTTACTGATATTCATTTTTAAAAAAGATTTTCAAATAGAAAGAAGAGAGATTGGGAGTGACTTACAAGTGACTTATCCTATGAAAAGGTAGAAGAGAAGAGGTTTGTAGTCGTGGGGTTGCCGGAAAAGCCTCGATTCATCGCCGGAAGTTGGTTGTTGGCTAACTCCACTTCTACTCCACTTGTACTTGAGAAATTTTGAGGGTTTTGGCTAGAATTTTCAGAATGAGGAGGGGATAGGGCATGAGATAGTATTTATAGTATGGAATTAGGGTTTTGGGATTAAAAGAGTGAATTAAAATGCATTAAAATGTGATAAATTAGGGAATTGAGGGATCACCGTTTGATTGCAGAGTAATCAAACAGTGCAGGGGTAATGGGGGTAAGCCAAGAGTCATGTGTGCAGAGCCCGGGGACTTTTAGCCTCGGAAAGCCCATCCCCGCCGGCCGATCAAGCAATCTCGCTGGTCTAATGTTGGGTTGGGGCCGATGGATTCATCCCATGTGTCATACTCTGTGTTTATATCATTTTGCACATGTTTGTTTTCTCAGACTTTTCATTTTTGTGTGCATTGCACGTGTAAAATTTTGGGCTTCCAAAAAGTTTAAAATAAAAATCAGAAAAAATATAATGTGCCTGATGGGATTCAAACACAGGGGCTACGTCACAGCAGTGCAAGGCTTTTCCAATGAGCTACAGGTTGTTTCTTGCCGTTCTTAAACAAAAATTAACTTTTAAAGTGTACTCAGTCTTGCAAACTCCTTTCTGTACATTAAACTGAAAATTTTCGTACAGTAAATTCAGAGTCGTTACATTCCACCCTCCTTATAAAAATTTCGTCCTCGAAATTTACAATTACATAAGAACTAGTTTACAAATAAGTAAGGATATCTTGCACGCATGTCATCTTCTCGTTCCCATGTTGATTCTCCTGGCGAATTTTTTCTCCACATCACTCGGACCAAGTTTACTTCCTTGTTCCGAAGTGTCTTTACCTTTCTGTCCAGGATCTCAACGGGTTATTGCTCGCAAGTCAGGTCCGTCTGTACAGTGAGCTCGGAGTGATCAAGGATGTGGCTGGGGTCGCTCACATATCTTCGAAGTTGGGAAATGTGGAACACGTTGTGCACTCCTTCTAATGAAGGTGGTCGTGCTAAATGATATGCCACTTCTCTGACTCGTTCGAGAATGTCGAACGGTCCTATATATCTCGGACTGAGCTTACCCCTCTTACCAAAGCGGATTACTCCTCGGTTTGGAGAGATCTTTAAGAAAACATGATCTCTAGGTTGGAACTTCAGGTATCGACGCTTTGCATCATCCCAATACTTCTATTGGTCTTGGGCTATGCGCATTCTTTCCTGATCGTGCGAACCGCGTCCATAGTTGCCACGATCATCTCTGGTCCTAGGAGTTCACGATCTCCGATGTCGTCCCAACTCAGTGGTGAACGGCACTTCCTTTCATAGAAAGCTGCAAATGGTGCCATTCCAATGCTCGCCTGATAACTGTTGTTGTATGAAAACTTCACAAGGTGTAGGTGATCTTCCCATGAACCTCCGAAGTCTAACATACAAGCTCTTAGCATGTCCTCCAGAATCTGAATTGTTCGCTCAAACTGTCCGTCCGTTTGTGGATGGTACGCCGTGCTGAAGTTCAGACTCGTTCCCAGGCTAGCTTGCAGACTCTGCCAAAACTGTGATCGGAATCTGGTGTCACGATCGGAGATGATACAAACCGGTACTCCATGTAATCTCACGGTCTCTGCATGAGTTCATGGGTATCAAAAATATAGTACACTTTGAAGTTAAATCTTACTTTAGATAAATGCTTACCTCCATGTACTTCTTTGCTAACGTCATGGTAGATTGGCCAACTCGAAAGGGAATAAAGTGAGCCGACTTGGTGAGTCAATCCATAATAACCCATAATGCATCGTTACCCTTCGTGCTGCGAGGAAGGGCAGTCACGAAGTCCATGGTAATGTGTTGCCATTTCCATTATTGGATAGGTAACGGTTGAAGTAGACCAGCAATTCTGTGATGTTCAGCCTTTACTTGCTGACACACCAAACACTTGGCTACGCTTTGGGCTACTTCACGCTTCATTCCATGCTACCGGTAGTGTTGCCGTAGATCTTTATACATTTTGGTACTGCCGGGAGAGAAAACATTTCTGCATCCTTCGGTTTAGCACGGTATCTCCTTGACTCCAACATTCTATCTCCACTCTTGAATTAGAAGACTGGGTGATCTGGTGTCTCGAATACTACCCTCCTTTGACGGCAGTCAATCGTAGCATAGAAAACTCCCAGTTAGTCCATTCCCAACACAACATCGAAGTTTGGGATGTCCATTACTTTGAAATTCGCGTAGAATTCTCGTCCGCAAACTACAACTGGACACTGATCCAATCCCATAGTTGCCTTCAAGACTCCATTCCTGGAACTGACATTTCCAGCTTGAAATGAGTGGCTTCATGGGAATCGCATGTAATCTCACAAAACATTGGCACATGAAACAATGTGACGCACCAGTGTCGAACAGTGCTAGTGCAGAAAGGGTGGCTACTAGTATAGTACCTAAGTTGTGTGAGCTTGGTTCAGATACATGGAAAAATATAGAGATATACAAGAATTGTAAAGATGAAATGATTGGGAATTACCAGTGATAACTTGGCCAGTGGATTCGGCTTTCTCAACGGTCATGGTCAATCTCATCAATGTACAACTGAGCATACTGAGCATAACCGAAAGTGGTCTTCACTGGAAGGAAGTGAGCCGCTTTCGTCAACCGGTCAACAATCATCCAAATGGAGTCATACCCTTGACTGGACCTGGGTAGACCCACAACGAAATCCATGGAGATCTGTTCCCATTTTCACTCTGGAAGGGGTAAAGGCTGCAATTCTCCTGCCGGTCTCTGATGCTCAGCCTTGACTTGCTGATAAGTCAGGCACCTCGAAACGAAACCCGAAACATCACTCTTCATCCCTGTCCACCAGTAGATATCTCTTAAGTCACGATACATCTTGGTGGAACCTGGGTGAACACTAAAAGCTGACTGATGTGCCTGCTCTAGGATCTCGCATCTCAACCCATCGGTATCAGGTACACACAAACGAGTCCCTAAACGTAGCACACCCTGGTCATCAATCTCAAACTCCGAATCTCTACCCTGCCGAACATGCTTAAGAATCTCAGACAAACGGGCATCGTCGGGCTGTGCCTCACGAATACGATCAAGTAGAAGTGGACAGGCACGAACATGAGCAAGCTGTCCCCCAGTGGAAGTGAACTCAAACTGTACTTTGCTGTCGTACAAGATCTGCCAATCTGCAGAAGACTGTCTCTGAACTGCGCTCAACTGGGACAAGCTACCCCCGGGCCTACGACTCAAAGCATCAGCTACCACATTCGCCTTGCCCGGTGATAAAAGATCTCACAATCATAATCCTTCATAAGCTCCATCCAACGGCGTTGTCTTAAATTCAGATCCCGCTGCTGGAAGATGTACTTTAAGCTCTGGTGGTCTGTGAAAATCTGACACGACTCCCCGTACAAGTAGTGTCTCCAAATCTTAAGCGCAAAGACCACCGCGACCATCTCAAGATCATGAGTGGGATAATTCTGCTCGTGCTTCTTTAACTGCCGAGAAGCATAAGCCATAACTCTATCATGTTGCATCAATACACAACCGAGTCCCACTCGAGAAGCATCACAGTAAATGACAAAGCCGCCCGATCCAGAAGGCAAAGATAAAACTGGTGCAGTCGTCAACCGAGTCTTCAACTGCTGAAAACTCTGCTCGCATGCCTCAGTCCAAAGAAAAGGAACTCCCTTCCTGGTCAGTCCGGTCAGCGGTGTAGCGATACTCGAGAAGTCCTGCACGAAACGGCGGTAATAACCGGCTAGGCCCAAAAAGTTGCGGACCTCTGTCACTAATACAGGTCTGGGCCAAAGCTGTACGGCCTCGATCTTCCTTGGGTCCACACGAATACCATTTCCCGTAACCACATGATCAAGGAAGTCAACACTATTAAGCCAGAAGGCACACTTCGAGAATTTAGCAAACAGCCGGTGCTCTCTCAATGTCTGCAAAGCAATCCTCAAGTGCTGCTCATGCTCCTCTCGACTCTTGAAATAAACCAGAATGTCATCAATATACACAATAATAAACTGGTCGAGGAACGGCCTGAATATCCGGTTCATCAAATCCATGAACGCTGCTGGGGCATTGGTGAGTCCGAACAACATCACCAAAAACTCATAATGCCCATATCGCGTACGAAAAGCAGTCTTCGAAATGTCATCATTCCGAACCCGCAACTGATGATAACCCGATCTCAAATCAATCTTGGAAAAATGTTCTGCACCCTGGAGCTGATCAAATAAATCGTCAATGCGAGGTAATGGATACCTATTCCGCACCGTAACTCGGTTCAATTGACGATAATCAATGCACAACCTCAAACTGCCGTCCTTTTTGTTGGAGATAGTGCCCTCATAGTCAATTATTGGATCGCAGGTACGTGATTCTAATGATTACGGAGGACCTATACCGGTAGAACAGTCTTACTCGAGATGATAGTATGCTATCTGGTTTGCCTTTATCAGTCGTGTACATGTTCAGGTGACTGATTACATGTTACACTTTGATAGAGCCCTTAGGATCTTGCTTTACTACCAACTGTATGATGGCGATCATATACGTGAGAGTTGGGTAGTTTATACGCATATCCTTAATTGTGGTCCCTAGTCGTGGGAGTTTCGAGACAGGGCATCGATACTCCGGAGTAGACTAGTGTATACAGTCGAGACCCCGACGAGGGGCGGTGGCCGGTCTCACAAGCCACTGGTGTCAGTTGGATCACCTAAGATGTATACAGGTGCTCATTGGGTTATGAGTACACCGGACAGGACTCGCCGGGAATCTGCTAGTTAGTACTATACCTATCGTCAGATAGCAGTTCCCTGATGACATGTGTACAGGTTAGTTCATCGACCTGAGGTCGTCATTTGTCTCGTGTGAGTTCCCACTGTGCTTTGATTTCTACCCTACCACGGCTCAAAGGAGTCGTGCAAACAGGTAGCTTTTGGGTACAGTCCCGAGCCATATGGAGGCACGTGAGCGGATCGGCAGGGGATTCGTCTCTCCCGGTATTGGGGGCGAGGTCGTGCTGTGTCTAGGAGAGCCATTACACAAAGTCCATGGCCATGGCAGGAGATTTACTGGTAGGTACTCCAGTAGTATCTCAGGGTGTTATTGGGCTACACTCCGACACGACTTATACTGCTTCTGGGGGTCTGACGTTACTAGCCCCCTAGGCGGATATGCGATACTCATTGACGAACGGACCGGACTGTATATACATTGTCACTGTTAGGCTCAGTAGGGTTTCTGGATGAGTTCGCTCATCGGCCTCCCTTGAGTTGGCTCATCGGCCTCCCTTGAGGTCAGTCCATGGGCAGCCGTTACGCATAGCTAGTGCCGCTGACGGTTTGTGGTTAAACCCACTGCCAGGGTACTGACGAGTCATTAGAATCCCCCACAGACAGTTTCCCAAGTTCGGGCGAAACGTTGTAGAGGCCGTATGGTTTTATGGCAGGGTTCGGAAAATGCACGTGCGTTTACGCACGTGTTATTTTTCGGGCAGATGATACTGGTCGGCTTTGGTTTAAGCCGGATCCGAGTATTATATTGAGTAGATATAATATCTTTGTCTCAGTTGCATTTGTATTCGGTCGTAATACAAATGCGGGTATATTTATACAGTTACGGGGTTATCCTGAAAGTCGTTTCAGGATCACTTTTGGAAGTTGCCAGTTTCCAGTTTTCTATCAGCCGTCTTTTAACATTCGGTTAAAGACGGATTTATCTTTTCTTGGATGAGAGTGAGTCGTGCTTCTAGAAGCTTCTAGATGGTGAGGTGGCTAAGTGACTCATCTTGACATTAATGGTTGCATTAATGACTTGATGAGGTGTTTTAGTGAGTCATGCTTTAGCTTTAATGATTCTTGTTTAGCTAAGGATATTTTGTGAGAAGCTTCATGTCTTATGGTCACCTCCCTCCTCCTACACTCACCCTCCTCATTCTATATGATGTGGCCGGCCACCCTTGAAGAGAGAGAGAGAGAGATTGATTTCATTTTTGATACAAAAGACTATGGTTCAAAGTGTATGGAAATTTGATAGTTCATTTCTTGTTCCATTTCATTTCCTTCGGCAACTTCATTCACCGATCGTCCACGGACTTGGACGAAACGAGACAAAGTCATCCACTCATTCTCTACATCATTCTTGGTCGTCTCTTCTAGCAAACTTGACGACCGAGTTGCCTCAAGTCAGAGGCGGGAGCCCGTTTAAAGAATCAGTGATGTGGTGCCACCTGGACGAGCAGATCGGAGATCGACGAGATCGGAGCAGCCGCAACGGAGCGTGGGATGATGGTTAAAGAACGAAGGACTCGGATCGTTCGGTATAACCTTTCTACACTCTTTACAGTTTGTTAGTTTAGCAATAATGGCAGATCCGGGTTAAAATATACGATAGCGCCAGTTAAAAAGTTTTTGTTCCGCATTTGGCGTCTGTAGACGGCCGGGGCGCTACCGTAGACTTACAGTGGTATCAGAGACTCACCATTTTGCTATACTAACTTGTGCTAACGCGTTTAAAACATCGATCGAACCGGAAATCAAAAACTGCAAAATCCAAGCTTGACAGTTTCTGTTGTTTTTAAACGGTGTCCTAAAAATATTTCACACATCTCAGAAAACTGTGCAGGGTTTTTTAAGAACGTCGTACAAATTTGAGCATGTCAGTCGACAAGATAGCCGCGGAAACGCGGCCAAACCCATGGTTTGGCCGCGCATCCGCAGCAGTTCTGGGCGAACATGCCCCCAAATTTGCACTGTGTGTTCCCCTCTGGAAATTGTGATTTTTGGTATATATATTTTGGGCCCAGATTTTGTTACTGTTCTACAGATGTTCGTGGGGCCCACTTTATGATATTTTGTCGATCAAAATTTAAACATGTTAGTTTACAGTGCTTACATTATATCTCCGACCGGGAATGTCATTTGATCGGTAAACCGCGTCTGATTGCTATAGTTCTTTTAGACGGGTTTGCGAACGTGACATTCGCGTTGATGTTCTGTGTTGTGCTGTGATGTTGCGGATTTGTCGTGGTGGATAGCAGTGTGCAATGATAGTACAGTTTGAGTTTATTTGTACATTTGATATTGCGGGACGAGCGTCCAACATGTGGACTGCCGTCACTGCCTGTTGTATAATATTCTTTTGGGGCACGACCAGGTTGCGGTCGATGTACCTGTTGTACCATTTTTCATTACTGTACTAGGTTTTACCCCGCGACGGAGTGCACGGATAGCCGGGTTCTGGAGGGCAACGGGTCCGCATCTCATGGCTTTGAGAGGCAGAGGGGCCCCACTCTAAAATTGGCAGACTATTCGCCGCACTCGTAGGGGGTACAGGTTGACCCAAGGAGGGGTGCTCAATTTACCGGATTCCGTGAAGTGCCGGGTGTTCCATTCACTATGCTGTGGGGACTATCTCGCTTCAGGTTTTGGCGGGTAACTTGCCGCACCCGTAGGGGTCTAGGTTTCATTGCACATGCTATCCACACGACAGGGGAACGTCGAGTCTCAGCAGCGGCTCTGTGAAACTCGGGGATCCCAGATTATCTGTATTGTTCTGTGATGCTTATTACTTTTCTGTAATGTTGCATATTATCACGCCTGGAGCGATTATTGTATATTGGTTTATATACTATTAGATGTTGTATATGTTTTACACCCGCGCTAGTCCAGTCCCCGCTCTGTCGTTAGTTAAGTAACCTAACGGGTGATGACGGGACCCAGTGACGAATGCGGATGACATATACGTACATTTTATTTTCGTTCTTTTCTGGTGTGATTGATTGATGGGACTGCGTTGATTCTGATCAATGCAAAGTAAAACAAACCTGTTTGATGTTGTTGGAACAAATTTAAAAAGTGTTATTGGAAAGACGTTTCCTTTTGTTTTGCATAGCGGTATTCAGTGGAATATCCTGCACCTCATTCGACGGGGCAAGGGCCGATATCCCTTCACCGGGACTGACCCCTTGGGCAGAAGTTTGCGTCAGGGTAATAACTTTACTATAGTCGATTACATGTTGCTTTGCATAGCGGTATTCAGTGGAATATCCTGCACCTCATTCCACGAGGAAAGAGCCGAGATCCCTTCACCGGGAGTGACCTCTTTAGCAAAAGGTTTTCGCCACTATATTTTAAAAAGGTATCAGGTTCCTTCAACGAGATCAAGTTCATTACGCTAAAGGTTTTTCGCCAAAAACCAGTCGTAGCCCTCCATCGTTTCTTATGGATGGTCAGTAGTATTCAAGCTATGTTTGTTGGCATACGTCAATGCATAGTGTTTGGTAGCTGCTGGGTATTCATTTGTTGCATAGATAGATGAGTTGGTTTGGGACAGTCGTATTACCTTGTTGGCATACGTCAAGGGTATGTACGGGTGGGTTCAAATTAACAAGATAATGACGGGCAGAACTTGACATGTAACTTATGATTTGTTGACATACGCCAAGGTCATAAGAGCATGGGGCATAATTCATATCGGGAGTTTCTAAAGAAACTGAAACTTGCCAAGTTTGCGCATACCTTCTGGAGTATGAGTAACGTGGATGCATTCAATCACGTTATCATGCGATGAGAGTTGGATCCCGATTCCCACTGATGAGTTGGTTTACTCTTCGGGTGATCCCGATTGATTCTTCTTTCAGGTTTGGAGGAGAATTTGACAGGACAGTGGGAGGTTTCCGGATTAGATAAAGTGATAACCATTCTGATCTAGGTTAGAGTGCACGCAGAGCGTTTCTTTTCTCTCTCTCTTTGGCAGCGACCTTTGACCGACCCTAGACTATGACTCAGTGACCAGGTTGACCGAACCTTCTTAGAATACTGGCTTTTGGATTGTCTATGTTGCATAAGTCATTGCCACTCCTTCTTCTACCCTTTGAATTTCTCAGAACACCCGTTTTACTACGGATATCCACTTCCATTGGATAGATCCATCGTATGGTTATATACGAACTCGAAGGGACTTCTTCGAGGATGGATCCAGGTTCAGGAGAAATAGAATTGGTTTATTCAGTTGTCTTTTATTATCACCTTCTCTCAGGTTGCGAGGGCTCCTTGGTTTAGGAGAGTACACCTATTACGCTTATTGGATAGTCTTATTCCAAACCATAGGCAGGTGCCGAAAGGTAGGGAATGAAGAAAACCAATTCGCCTAAGTAGAGTGTGCAGAAGGTAATATGTAAAGACAAAATAAAGGGATTAGAAAGAGGGCAAAGTAAATTGCGACTGATATCATTCACGACCAAAACCGCGTACTTCATCGCCACTCCTATTTCACCTTTAAAGGAATAAGGTATTATTCAGTTGTCTTTTATCATCACCTTCTCTCAAGATATGAGTACTCCTTGGTTTAGGAGGGTACACCTATTATGCTCACTGGATAGTCTTCTTCCAAACCATAGGCTGGTGCCGAACGGTAGGGAAGGAAGAAAACCATTTAGCCTAACGATGGTGTACAGAAGGTAACGACTAAAGACAAATAAAGGGATTTGGAGAGATGGCAAAGAGATATACGGTTGAAGTCATGAATTGGATTATGGAAGAGGCATTGCTATGAATACCAGGATACCCCTACGAAACATTTTCATGTTTCAGTGCATTGTTAAAGAAAAACTGTTTTCCCGATTAGACACTTACTCCAAGGGTATGTATTTACCAGGTTTCATTCTCATATCTGTATGGTTTTACAGATGATGAGTGGGAGTAAGTTATTGGGAATTCGGTGATTATCCTCACTATATCGGAATTCGTTGTAATTGGTGATATTTGAGGAAATCGCCAGGGTACAGTTTTCAACCGACGACGCACAGATTTTGAGTTGTTTAACTCAGCGGACTTATACAGAGTATTGTATGTTGTCCAGTGTCCATCAGGACAAAGGGGTAGGTCCTCGTACTATGTTCTATTTACTTATAACTTCTCTAGTATTTGGACAAGTGTTTCGTTGAAATACAAGGTCTAAGTTTTGAGAAGTTGTGGGTATAAGAATAAAGTAGAGAACTAGATATCACAAGTATCGGGATTCTTCAAAGAGATCGAAGATGTAGATTCTTGTGATTGGTATTCAGATGATAGTGATGGTTTTGAGAAACGTGTTTCTCTTTCAGGTTACTCATAATTGGATGGATTCCTAAGTTGAGTAATGCTGATTAGCCTCTTTCCATTAAGTTGATATGCACTGGAGACAGCTGCACGATTTGAATCAGGTTCCAATTAAATAAGTGCCAAAGTTTCTATATTGGATATAGAATGGTTCGTACCTTAAAAGATGTTAAGGTACGGGGAGTTGTCCAGCTTATGCTTAAAACCAGACACTGGATAACTCAGGGCACGTTTCTGTAATGGCTGTTTGTGGGTTGACCCTGTCTATGACGAGGGTTGATATTCTACCATTTGGAAGATCAATAGTGATATTGTTCTTGACTCGCCACAGTTTTAGTAAAATGGATCTTTTTCAGAAAACAGTAGTGGGAGTATGGTAGAACTGGAAGTGATTCCAGAACCGCGAACGAAAATTTAATAGGACCTATATATTCAATCAGGTTTGACATTCCATTAGCCACTCCGCAGATTTGGTGGGTAACCTCAGACACCCGAGAGGTACTCCGGTAGCCTCAAGGACGGTGACAGGGAGGTTATTATCTACCCAGACTTGACACTACTGTTGTTCCAGGATATGAGACCCGGTAGGAGGGTTGTCGTAATCAGTGGGAGCAGCGGAAGTTTAGTGGGCAAGTAGCTTATGTCTATTTATAGACTAGAGCAATTATAGCGGAGATAGATCATCTAATTTTGATGTGACAGTCATGGGTTTGACTTCAATCAGAATAGGGGATGGATCTGTTAAGAAGGTAGTAGGGTGTGATGTCATGGTATTTGGATGACATACACAAAGTAGGAAGTAAAATTCCTATACTACGATCGGTTGTACTGTGGTCGTCACACAGTTGTTTCTCCAGACAGGATATGGATATAATATCAGACATTCTGGTTTCTAGATCTATGGTTTTAGATCTGGAATTGGGTAGTTTCCCAATGTGGGTACTTTGACAGATATTCTAATGGTTTTTAGAATAGTTGACTCCTAGCATGGTGGTGTACTTGCAGGTGATGGAGTCACCCTCTCTAAAGGTGTCGTATAGACTAAAGGGGAGATGGAAGTGCATGATTGGCAGATCACTTGCTTAGGCAATTGAGTCAATCATGAGATGTCAATTACCACACCAGATGTTGTTTTTGCACTAGATGCAATGAGTTTGTATTAATCCAATCCTGGAGAAACATAAGGAAGCAGTTTTAGAACATAAGTACATGTTCTACGGATTTGATGACGGCAGCCTCCTTCGGGAGACGATCATCATTCCAGGCTTCAAAGGTGACATGTATGACAGAGTGATTGTCAGAGTTATAGTTTTTCCCTCTGACGAAGAGGGACAGTATTATGGACAGGAGGTCCAAGAGGATACTGTGGGAGGCATGGTGCCGGATACTGATTAGGTTCAGTGATCGATACAGTCTAAGAAGTTTGGATTTGGAGTTCATTTATGAACTAGGTCCCATCAGATATCCAGACATATTCTAAGACAGGTATTACTCAATTCGGGAGATGGCTTTCTCCGCGAACTTGAGATTAAGAGAGATATAGAAAGAAACATCTAGGCGGATCCACTCACTGAGGCTATTTCTCGAACACAATAGTTTTACAAACGGGCTTTGTGAACTGATTAGTAGAGGAGTTGGATGTTCGGTTTCACATGGGCTGTGAGTAGTCGACATCGCAATATTAGCCTTGAGTGCAAGTGGGAGATTGTTAGAGATAGTGCCCTCATAGTCAATTATTGGATCGCAGGTACGTGATTGCAATGATTGCGGAGGACCTATACTGGTAGAACAGTCTTACTCGAGATGATAGTATTGTTCCCCTCCGAAAGACGGCGCGACACCGCGTCTTGCCTGAGATTCGGGGCAGATGCTAATAGGTGCTATCCGTCCACCTCTTCGAAGATGCCAAGTTGATTTATGGCACCACGTATCGAAGGTTTAGACGGATGCGTCCGATGTAGCAGACTTCGTCAGATTCCCCCTCGTTTGAGGGGTTTTTGATTGTGGGGACGCTCTTCCCTGCAGGCGCAAGCCCCTGCAGTTAATTACGCTACCGCATTGCGGTAACAACTTTCTCCTTCTCCAGATGGTCACTTCGTGTCGTGGGTGTCTGTTTTGTATTTTGTTGCCCGTGGATTGTTTACGGAGACTGAGTTATGTCGTCGCCCGTAGGGCGTGGACTAGTCCAAATCCGTATTATCTTAGATTTGGGTTTGGGGGGGTTTGGTTTGAGGATACGTCAGCCCTACTTGAGGCTAAGATCAACTCAAACGTTTGTTAAGGATACGTTAGTCTAACTTTGTGACTAAGATCAACTTAACGGGATCGTTTAGATCCGACAAAAGAGCGTTTGGACTCTAATGTTCCAGTTTAGGGACATAGTGGTCCATGAATGTATGGCCGTCGGGACCCGTCACCTCTCTGACGACGTTGAAGGATTACAACGACGGATGTCAGAGGAGTTCAAGGATGTACCCTCGAGCCAGAGTTAATTGGGGGGATTTATAGTCCACTCTGTTTGAAGGTTTAAGGATACGTTAGCCATCTTTGAGGCTAAGATCAACTTAAACGGGACCGTTTAGATCCGACAAAAGAGCATGCGGGGCTCTATTGTCCTAGTTTAAGGACATTACGGTCCATGGGTAGTTTAAGGACATTGCGGTCCATGGGTAGTTTAAGGACATTGCGGTCCGTTGTTAGTTTTAAGACATCTCGGTCAAGGTTAAGGACGTCGTAGTCCATGGGTTTAAGGACCCCATAGTCCATTGTTAGTTTTAAGACATCTCGGTCAAGGTTAAGGACGTCGTAGTCCATGGGTTTAAGGACCCCACAGTCCGGTATGTGCTCTGGATGCTTCACACGGGTTCACTGCCGTGCTTGGCGAGGACCAGGCTCCGCTCTGGACGTTTTCCACGGGGTCGAAGAGTGACATTATCCGCGTTCCACGTAACCAGGAATTTGCATTAGACATGAGTTTAAGGACCCCACCGTCCATATCAATGTGTGGTCGTCGGGACCCGTCACCTCTTTGAAGACATTGAGGGATTACAATGCCAAGTATCAAAGGAGTGACGAGATGTACCCTAGAACCGGAGTGGATTAAATAGTCCTTGGCCCAATTTGGGATCAAGACCGATTAATTATGTTATGGGTCCATTGGATCAGTTAATCACCAATTGAGGACTTATGGCCATCTTGGGCTAAGTCCAATCAGGAGAGGCTTTGCCTCTATCCATTTGGGCCAATTGGGCCAAAGCCTAGTGTTAAACACTACAGAGCAGTCAGTGTTGAACACTGGGAATGGGGTTGACAAGTTAGTGTTTAACACTAAGAGAATATTTGGTGTTAAACACCAGCAACAATGCTTTTTCAGATTAGTGTTAAACACTAAGGTAATCAGTGTTGAACACTGCAAATGAAGATCTCAGATTAGTGTTTAAACACTAAGGTAATCAGTGTTGAACACTGCAAATAAAGCTTTTTAATTAGTGTTGAACACTAAGGCCCAACAGTGTTTTAACACTGGGTTCGAGAGTTTTAATTTAGCGTTAAACACTAAGGCAAGAGGGGTCACGTGGCAGCACGTGAGAGCGCCCTCCCTTCATTTGTTCTGCTGAGATTATCGCGTCTTTCAGAGCATCACGTGCCATCACGTGATGGGCATTCAAATGCCTATGTATTAGAGCTTCTGCCGAGGGTCACGTGGGTCACGTGGGGTGCTGCCTCAAAGGGGCTTTCTGTAGATCTCTTGGGGGGTCACGTGATGACACGTGACCCTGCCTCTAGGTATTTTGTTTAAAGGCTTTGTTAATCTTCTTTCAGGAATTAAATTCCTCGAACTGTAAATTTCAGAGGAATTAAATTCCTACTTCCTTTCGAAGACTTTGTTTTCTGGAATAGAGTTTAACTCTGAATTTTCTGTAGGAATTAAATTCCTCATATACGTGAAGGGCTGAATAGGGTTAAACCCTAATAAAAGTTTTTAAGGAGTTTAAACTTCCATCCTCTGTATGATTAAGGGAATTAAATTCCTGCTGTTTCAACAGAACTAGGTTCTTAATTAGGGTTAAACCCTGTTTCTTTTTTGTTCTGGAGGAATTAAATTCCCATAATATAGGGTCAAGCCCTCCTTTTATTTTAAAGGAATTAAATTCCTATAGTTCTGTGAGAATTAAATTCTCGTGCTTGCATTCCTTCTCCATGTTTTGGATCTGCATGGCAGGATCTCAACCTATTGAGAATTAAATTCTCAACCTTAAGGGGAGATGTGCACTTTGCAGATCCTCCATCAAAGAGAGAAGAAATATGTTCTTCTGTTTTTACATTATCAGAGTTAAACTCTGTTGAGAATTAAATTCTCTTTCTTTCAAAAGGCCTTCCCTTTCTTACCTAGGGTTTTTTGCAGAAGATCCGAGTCTTTTTCAAAGTATCAAAGCTCTTCTCCTTTTTTCTTTTTTCTTCTCTGCGCATGTATCTGTATGTATGTCTCTTGGCTCCAATTTATAGGAGAAACAACCGAATCAATCAGTTTTTGACGAATCTTCATTGAGATTTGATTTGCATTCATCATTCATTTTGGACCTTTGGATTATTAGGTGAATTTTATTCACCATTGGATTTTAAATCCAGAGATTCTCCCTTGTTATTTTGATTAGATTTAAAGGGGAAATCTTTCCAAACCCAAGATTTTCCCATAGATAGATGATATTTCATCACCTCTGAATCTTTAATTTGATTGGTTCAAGATAGTTGCTTTCTTTCGGAAAGATTTGAATTTCCTTCAGAATTTAATTCTGTTAACACAATGGGCTTTGAAAGCCGGTCACGTGTGACTACGTGACCCATGGTCGCGTGTGGGCACGTGACCCCCTTTGGAATGAGCCTTTTCCTTTCTTTTGCGCTCTGTCTTCTGATCGCTGCCTAAGCGTCACGTGCTACCACGTGACCCCGGGTCACGTGTGAGCACGTGACCCTTGTTTGAACTCTTTTTCCTTGGTTCGTTTGGAGAACGAGTCTGCTGTCTTGAACGTCACGTGCCAACACGTGACCCTGGTCACGTGGGAACACGTGACCTCTTCTGAAGCCTTTTTCTTGACTTGATCAGGGAACTGGTGTGTCTTTGACGTTTGCATTTAAATGTCACGTGTCGCCACGTGACCCTGGTCACGTGGGAGCACGTGACTCTTTCTGAAGCCCATTTTCTTCAGCGTAGTCAGGAAACTGAACTTGACTTGATGATGCCTTTTAGGTGTCACGTGCCAACACGTGACCCCTTTTTGAAGCTTTTCCCAGAAGCTTTCCTGATTTTAAATCAGGAAACAAATGCCCCCACAGCGTTGTTCTCACGTGTCTGCACGTGAGTGCAACGCTGTCACCTCTTGTGACCGTTGGATTCCTCTAGGGATCTGGGGAGACGAAGCGTTTTTATTGTCTTCTATAAATACCTCTGTCTCTTCATAAGAGCCTTCACTTTGTTCATCTTCTTCTTCTGAGAACTTTTTCTGAGAATTTAATTCTCTTCTTCCAGAGCTTAGTTCTCTGTCTTGAAACAATCTTCAGAGTTTAACTCTGTTCAAAAGGAATCCTTTTTCCTCAGGTAATGTTCTTGGACAACGATGGACCTTCACATTTTCCCGGATTTTAAATCCAAAACAAGGGTTTTTACCCTTCTTTCTTCATATTTTCCATAAGAACATGAAACTGTTTAATCTTTCAACTGTAGATCTCTTAGGGTTTAGATGATCTTTGGAGAGATGATGATGGCGGTTCAAATCCATGGAATTTAATTCCATCCAAAAATGTTTTTGGGAATTTAATTCCCTTTTCTTAATAAGAAATTTAATTCCAACGAAGAATTTGATTTCTTCACACAGAGGCTTCCTGGGGTCTTTTGGCCCGAGGTTGTTCTTCCTGCAGTTAATGCAATGGGGGCCTTGTAGTGAATCTCATGACTTTTATTTTAGGTACCATGGATGCCCATCTGTACCGTCTTGACGAGATCATTTCCTATGGGAATATTCGTGCGCTGGGCCGCAGTCAGAACCAGGAGTTCACTGATGCTCAGTGTGCCGAGATCATGAGCCGCTTCGACGAGTACAACCATAGGCTACTCCCCCGTCGTTCTTCTCTTCTGAGGCTGATCGTGCTGGCGATCCGGGAGGCACTTCCTCTCTTTTGCGCCGGCATACCGCTCGGGGCCTTGGACACTGCCGAGGATAAGGTGCATTCGGTGTACCTTATGGGCTTGATCTCAAAGAGAAGGCGGGATAATCTCATTGATCTCCTTCATCAGATTTTTCAGCAATCAGCCATACTGGGCGCCTACCGGAGGGTAGAGGACATCCGCGGGGACCCCGATGCTTGTGACCGTGAGAGAAAGCATACTCGGGAGGTTCGAAATGCTTGGAAGATCTTGAATAAAGTCAATTCCGAGTTTCTCAACCCATGCCCCGCGTCTGAAGCCTTACCATTGTAAAAGTTTCTCTTTTTGTTTTGTATTGCCTTCTTGAAGTCTGGATGATAAGTTTTGTTGTGTCCTTGTATGTTTGCACGCTTTTTCTCTGAGATTTTATTATTTTGCTACTATTGTTGTTTGTGCTTTTTAACATACAGGGTACCACTCCATATTTTCCTTTTAACTGCACATCAGGTTTAGGCCTCACGTGTTCTACACGTGGGATCCCTTGATGTGGCTGTTCACAAGATTTTCCTCATGCCATATTTTCAGTGCACAATGTTAGGTGCAGAAAAAGGGCCTTGGAAATAGTTCCATCTCCTTGATTTTTGGTGCCTTTCCTTTTTTAGGCCTTGGAAATAATTTCACCATGCAGGATTTTCCGCGCACAGCACTTAATGCACTTCATTATATATGAGGCTATAGCCTTCTTTTCCTTTCACAGAGAGATTCATATCATATATATATATTTTTTTCTTGAGGGAGAAACGAGTGCCATGGCTTGTAATCGCCCTCATGCTCGTCGACAGCCGTGGGAAGTTCCTCTTGAGGAGATGATCCCCCGCTTTGCTGCTCGGTTGGTGGACCCCCTCCTTTCTGACAACGAATGTGACTCGGCCATGCACGAGCTCTCGATCCTTAGAGGGTCTCCCCTCCCGATGGGTTCCCTCTGGCTCCGGATGATCCTCATGGCCGTGCTTGCCGACATTCCTCCTCACCCGGCAGAGATGACCCTGGCGATGCTTGATGCGGCGGAAGAAAAGCTCGAGGGCTTTCATGAAGCCTGCCTGATTACTCAGGCTTTGAAGGATTGCTCGATTCATCTGCTGGGCCAGATCAAGGCCCGGCGAGCTATTATGTTTGCTTTCGCGGACGAACACGGTGCCAATCGATGGGGAGCGACTCCTCGTGAGAACCGTCGCTTTGATGTGCTGGAGAAAGCAGAGAGGGAGATGGAGAATTTTGTCCTTTGCTTCGTTAACCCTTGTGCCGTTGATCCTGTATTTGGTGACCTTTTCCGTTAGTGTAGAACCTCTTTAAATCAGTCCCTCCTTTTTGTATGCTTTATGTTGAACTTCCATGTAGGCTTGGTATTCGTATGTATGTTTCCGCTTGCATGAATAAATTTTGTGTTCCTTTTTATGAAAACTTTCTTCAATTATCAATATTGTTGTCATGTCGCGTACGCGTTAAAGCTTCGAATTTTATTTCTTTTTCGGATGTTCATACGATTGCGAGCGCATGCTTGATAGGATAATCATCGGAAAGCTTCTCGTTGCTTTTCATACCGGGTTGTGTGAGCGCGTTCTGGATCGATTATTGCTATCGATCGGGAGCCCATTTATATGGTCTCGAGCGTGTATGTCCTGTTTCTAAGGTTGTGGTCGCAAAGTGAGCTTTCATGGCCTGATAGGGTGACACGTAGCGAACATGAGGTTGTGGCCCTCGATAAAGTTGCCATGTTCACTCGTGAGAGGGTTGAGGCTCATAGGGCCACTGAGAAAGAGCTTGGAGCCCGGCTCGTTTCATATCAGGCCCAGCAAGCTCAAGCGGAGGCTCGTCTTTTGGAGATCTTGCGTCATGAAGCCGTGGCTCAGCAAAAGCAGGATGAGCTGACCAAGCTGCTGAATCGCCCGCCGGCCTGAAACATTTGTATCTTTTTCTTCCCTTTTGTACATACTCATGGATGAGAGTATTTTCTTTTTGTTTCTTTCATGAATTGTACTTTGTACCCATTTTGGTTTATGAATAAAAGATACATTTTTTCTTGTCAATGATGTGTCTCCTTTTCATTGAATGTATTCTGCGGGTATTCTATCTTGATCTCCTTGCAGGACAGCAATGGCTCAGGACTCAGGGTTAAGATCTGCTTCCTAAGGCTTTTGCATCTTATGAGCCACGAGGGTCTCATAAAGAGTTTTTCTCCCTACAGGTCGAGAGGATCCCATAGGTGTGAGTTCTTCTTAAAGATCGTGAGGATCCTTAAGCGGGTTTTCCCTTGAGAGTCGTAAGGATCTCACAAGAGAGTTTTTCTTCCTTACAGGTCGTGAGGGCCTGCAAGTGCCGGATGTGATCACCCTTATCCGTGTTTCACGGAGTCAGGGATCTCTCAAGGTATCGTAGTTTAAAGACGTCACGGTCAAGGTTAAGGACCTCATAGTCCGTGGATTTAAGGACTCCACAGTCCGCTGTTAGTTTTAAGACATCACGGTCAAGGTTAAGGACCTCATAGTCCGTGGATTTAAGGACTCCACAGTCCGGTGTTTGGTTGCAGGGACCCGTCACCTCTTTGAGGACGTTGAGGAATTACAACGCCGGGCATCAAAGGAGTGAAGAGATGTACCCTTAAACCAAGGCAAAGTCTGTAGGGAATCGGGGTGGTTGATCGTTAGTTTTAAGACATCACGGTCGAGGTTAAGGACGTCATAGTCCGTGGATTTTAAGGACTCCACAGTCCGGTATTTGCTCTGGATGCTTCACACGGGTTCACTGCCGTGCTTGGCGAGGACCAGGCTCCGCTCTGGACGTTTTCCACGGGGTCAAAGAGTGACATTATCCGCGTTCCACGTAACCAGGAATTTTGCACTAGATGCTTCACACGGGTTCACTGCCGTGTTAGGCGAGGACTAGGCTCCGCTCTGGATGCTTCGCACGGGTTCACTGCCATGCTCTGCGAGGACCAGGATCCGCTCTGGACGTTTTCCACGGGGTCAAAGAGTGACATTATCCGCGTTCCACGTGACCAGGAATTTTGCACTAGATGCTTCACACGGGTTCACTGCCGCGTTAGGCGAGGACTAGGCTCCGCTCTGGATGCTTCGCACGGGTTCACTGCCATGCTC
Organism: Agapanthus africanus; assembly: GCA_030015575.1. NCBI lineage: Eukaryota > Viridiplantae > Streptophyta > Magnoliopsida > Asparagales > Amaryllidaceae > Agapanthus > Agapanthus africanus. The sequence goes on from CM057337.1 coordinate 847,475,491, forward strand.
TGCGAGGACCAGGATCCGCTCTGGACGCTTTCCACGGGGTCAAAGAGTGACATTATCCGCGTTCCACGTGACCAGGAATTTTTGCACTAGATGCTTCACACGGGTTCACTGCCGCGTTGGGCGAGGACTAGGCTCCGCTCTGGATGCTTCGCACGGGTTCATTGCCATGCTCTGCGAGGACCAGGATCCGCTCTGGACGCTTTCCACGGGGTCAAAGAGTGACATTATCCGTGTTCCACGTGACCAGGAATTTTGCACTAGATGCTTCACACGGGTTCACTGCCGCGTTAGGCGAGGACTAGGCTCCGCTCTGGATGCTTCGCACGGGTTCATTGCCATGCTCTGCGAGGACCAGGATCCGCTCTGGACGCTTTCCACGGGGTCAAAGAGTGACATTATCCGCGTTCCACGTGACCAGGAATTTTGCACTAGATGCTTCACACGGGTTCACTGCCGCGTTAGGCGAGGACTAGGCTCCACTCTGGATGCTTCGCACGGGTTCACTGCCATGCTCTGCGAGGACCAGGATCCGCTCTGGATGTTTTCCACGGGGTCAAAGAGTGACATTATCCGCGTTCCACGTGACCAGGAATTTTGCACTAGATGCTTCACACGGGTTCACTGCCGCGTTAGGCGAGGACTAGGCTTCGCTCTGGATGCTTCGCACGGGTTCACTGCCATGCTCTGCGAGGACCAGGATCCGCTCTGGACGTTTTCCACGGGGTCAAAGAGTGACATTATCCGCGTTCCACGTGACCAGGAATTTTTGCTGAATATATCCGCATTTCACGGGGTGAAGGTTTGACTGTTGGCGATATGTATACCACCGAGCCATGGAACTGGGAGTGGCCGCTGTTCCGCTTAGCTTGAAGTTGTGTCCGTTGTTACGAGACGATCTCCAGGTTATTTGTGAACCGTCGAGATTTGGCTTCCTCTCATGATGAAACCTGGGGGGAGGAGTATGATCCCTTCTTTGTTTGCGTCCCTGGTTTGTATACAGGGATTGTTGTAGTATCACCTGTATGGCAAAAAGGTTTCATTTTTCCATCATTTCTTTTATTCTTTCCGCGATGCTCTATCATTTCAGCTTTTTATATCGCGAAGGTCGCGATTGCCCAATCATTTCGGCTATTTTTCGCGGTGCCCAATCATTTCGGCTATTTGTTTTATTTTTACTCGCTGCTTTTTATTGCGAGTTGCCCCATCATTTCGGCTATTTTTCATGCATACATTTTTACTTGCTGCTTTTTATTGCAAGTTGCCCCATCATTTCGGCTATTTCGTAGGCATGTGTGGCCTACTAGCTTTTTCGCCGCAAGCTCGGATTTTGGACACCGATTTCGGCATCAGCATCGCTGCAACTGGGATGTTGCCAGGAGCGAATCATCATTTGCCTTTGTCGATGTTGAACAAAGGTGGCTTAGCAAACAGGGTTAAGGTCCTGTCGACTAAGGCTTTTGACTTCATGAGCCGTAAGGGTCTCACAAAGGTATTTCTCCCTACAAGTCGTGAGGATCTCGTAGGTGTATTTTCTCCCTAGGAATCGTGAGGATCCCTAAGTGTATGTTCCTCTGTAAGTCGTAAGGATCCTACAAGAGGGTTTTCTCCTTATGGGTCGAGAGGACCTACAAGGGTTGCTCACCATATGGACATGTCCCTAGTCACGGGTGTGACTTTGCTGGGGAAATGTTTATTCGCGCCCGTGGATTGTATACAAGGGTCAGTATTGAGCCTCTTGTAGGGCAATATCGGAGGTTGTGGAGGATTTGCTTAAGAACAGGTTCAGGTTTCTGTAACTTAAGACTTTCAAATCTCATGAGCCGTGAGGGTCCCATAAGAGAATTCTCCTTACGAGTCGTGAGGATCTCGTAAGTGTATTTTCTCCTTAGGAATCGTGAGGATCCCTAAGTGTGTTGCTCCTTTGTGAGTCGTAAGGATCTCACGCAGGTGGTTCCTCCTTACAAGGTCGAGAGGACTCTGTAAGTGTCCTTTAACGAGGTTGCGCCCTTTCGGGTTTTCATAAACACTCGCCGGTAGTCTTGCTGTTTTTACTCACGGAGCCCTTTCGGGTTTTCATCCGTGCCCGTTTTGCTTATAGACATACCGTTTTTTTTAATTCTTTTTCACTTTTTTTTTACAAGGTCGCGCCCTCTCAGGTTTTCACGAACACTTGCCGGCAGCCATGCTGTTTTTACTCACGGAGCCCTTTCGGGTTTTCATCCGTGCCCACTTTGCTTATGGACATACCGTTTTTTTTTGTTTTTTTTATTTTATTTTTTTTATCTTCTTTTTTCTTTATTTATCCATCTCGTCGACCTAAGGACGTTGCGGTAGTAGTTTAGGGACGTTTCGGTCCGTCGATAGTTTAAGGACGTTTCGGTCCGTTGTTAGTTTAAGGACGTTCCGGTCCGTTGTTAGTTTAAGGACGTTTCGGTCCGCCGATATGGGAAGGCTGGTTGCTGCTTGTAAAGTCTGAGCCTAGGAAGATAGTGAGCGGACATAGTCGTCGTCATCTATCATTGACCCAGGCTGTGGCTTATTAAGCATAGTATTTCTTTAAGAAGCGGCCGTTTATTGGCCTGAAAGGCCTTTCACCGTGCATGTCCATGAGTAGGTAGGCTCCACCCTGGTAGACCTTGTCTATGATGTACGGGCCTTCATAGTTTGGCTCAAATTTTCCCCGCTTGGCACGATTGTGGATCATAGGTCTTTTGACCACTAGTACGAGTTCGCCTTGGCGGAATGTCCTCGGCCTGGTCAATCGTTCGTACGAGCGCGTCATCTTTGCTTTGTAGGCTTCTAGATGTTGTTGCGCTATGAGCCGGGTTTCGTCGAGGGCATCAAGCTCCTCAAGCCGAAGGTGAGCATTTTCTTCGTTCGTCAGCTCGTGGTGGACTGCTACTCGTAGAGAGGGTAACTCTATCTCGAGGGGGAGCACTGCTTCCGTCCCAAACACCAACGCGTACGGCGTTGTGTTTGTGGCCGTCTTGAACGTAGTTCGATAAGCCCAAAGGGCTTCTTGCAGCCTTTCGTGCCAGTCTCTCTTATTCCTGGAAACGGTCTTTTTTATGATCTTCGTCAAGGTCTTATTGAAAGCCTCGGCCAGACCGTTAGCTCGTGGATTGTAAACTGAAGAATATCTCCAGTCTATATTGTGCTGCTGTGCGAAGCGGCTAATCTTATGGCTTCGGTAGGCCGGCCCATTATCGGAGATAATCCGCCGTGGAGTTCCAAACCGATAGATGATGTGCGTCTTGAAGAAGTGGAGAATATTCTCCGTCTTCACTTCCCTCAGCGGTACTGCTTCTGCCCATTTGGAGAAGTAATCAGTGGTCGCCAGGATAAAACGGTGTCCCCGGGATGATGCTGGCTCAATGGGGCCGACTATGTCAGTCCCCCACATTTCGAATGGCCAACTAGCCAACGTCGGGTGCAGTGGATTCGGATGTTGGTGGATGAAGTCTCCATGGATCTGGCATGAGTGGCATTGCTTCGCATACTCGAGGCAGTCCTGGATCATCGTGGGCCAGTAATAACCCATCCGTTTAATTTTTAACTTCATCTTTGGGCCTGCTTGGTGAGAACCGCAAAGTCCGTCATGAACTTCCTGAACGACTCTTTCTGCTTCGTCAGGTCCCAAGCATCTCAGCCATAGAGAATCGAACGATCTCTTGTATAGAATATCGTTGACGAAAGCGAAAGATAAGGCTCGTTTCATGAGCCGATGTCTTGAGGACGCTTCTTCGGGCATTCGGTGAGACTTAAAGTAGTCTATGAAGACTTCCCTCCAGTCTTCGGCCTTCTCATGGTCTTTTATTTGTAGGGTCATCTGCTCAGTCGTTCCTTTTTTTCCGCATGATTCCGGAGATATTTCTGCCGGGGCGAGCACTCGACGGCTTTGTACCACGATTCTGACGTCATCGAGGTTCTCGTCAGCCAGTTCTTTAGCAAGTTTAGCCAACGCGTCTGCTTTGCTGTTTTCCGCGCGCGGTATGTTCTCCAAAGTATAGGAGGGAATTTGGGTCAATAGTTGTTGCACCCTTTCGCCGTACTTCACCAATTCCGGCTTGCACGTTTGATAGTCACCATTTACTTGACTGACGACCAGCTGAGAATCCCCGTATATGAGGAGGTCTTCAATTCCCATGTCGATGGCGATCTCGAGGCCTGCTATCAGAGCTTCGTATTCGGCTTCATTGTTTGTCCTCGGCTCTGTTAAGGAGAAGGCGAAGCGCATTATCCCTCCTTGTGGAGTTGCAAAGATGAGGCCTATCCCTGATTTGATCATTGGGATACCTTGTTTCTGTTTCTTTATGGAGGACGCTCCATCGAAATAGAGTTCCCATCGGGTGCTTCCGCCGCTAATCGCATCAAATGCATGCTCGTCCGGCAAATCGCAATTCAGAGGAGAATTGGCCGGTATCGGGTGCTCGGCGAGGAAGTCGGCAATGGCCTGGCCTTTCACTGCCTTGAGAGGTTGATACGTTATCGAGAACTCCATCAAGAGCAGGGCCCACTTAGCAAGTCGTCCCGTCAGTATGGCTTTCGACATCAAATATTTGAGAGGGTCCACCTTTGAAATAAGACGGACTTCATGTGCTAATGCGTAATGTCTAAGCTTTGTTACTGCGAAGATCAACGCCAGGCAGTGCTTTTCAATGGGGGAATAGTTGCTTTCTGCCCCCAGCAGCACTCGACTTAAGTAGTAAAGTGCTCTTTCTTTCCCCTGATCGTTCTCTTATGCCCATAATGCGCCTAAGGAACCTTCGAGGGCGGCCGTGTAAAGAATGAGAGGCTTTCCCTTCACTGGAGCAGCCAACACTGGAGGGTTCTGCAGGTACTGCTTGATCTCGTCTAGTGCACCTTGACATTTGTGATCCCAAACGAATGGGGTTCCCTTTTTCATCAGGTGGCTGTAAGGACGGCATTTGCCTGAAAGATTGGCGATAAACCGCCGGATGTACGCGAGCTTCCCTTGGAGAGACCGCAACTGCTTGAGGGTTCTTGGCGGAGGCATTTCCATGATCGCCTTAATCTTTGACGGATCTATTTCAATACCTCGGTGTCGGACGATGAATCCCAGAAATTTGCCCGAGGAGACTCCAAACGCGCATTTGAGGGGATTCATTTTCAAATTGTATTGCCGAAGGCGTTGAAATACAGTCTCCAGATGCTTTAAATGCTCTTCGTATGACATGCTCTTTACTACGAGGTCATCGATATAGCACTCGACGATGTCATGTATGAGATCGTCGAAGATCTTTGTCATGGCCCTTTGATAGGTGGCGCCAGCGTTCTTTAGACCAAAGGGCATAACCTTGTAGCAAAATATACCCAAAGGGGTGCGGAAAGCGGTATGCTTCTGGTCTTCAGGATGCATCTTTATCTGATTGTATCCTGATGAACCATCCATAAAGGAGAAAACCTCGTGAGTTGACGTGTTATCTATCATTAGTTCGGTTACCGGTACTGGAAAATCATCCTTTGGACAGGCTTTATTGAGATCCCTGAAATCCACACATATGCGTACCGTCCCATTCTTCTTCATTACAGGGACGATATTGGCGATCCAGTCGGGGTAATGGACTTCTTGGATAAATCCAGAATCGATCAGCTTCTTGACTTCGGCGTTGATGCTCATTTCAAGCTCGAGTCGCATCCTTCTTGGCGCCTGCTTGACTGGCTTGATATCTGGGGATATTGCTAATCTATGCACAGCAATCTCCGGATCCAATCCTGGCATCTCGGAGTAGTTCCACGCGAAGCAGTCTTTATGCTGTAGAAGCACGTTCTTTAATGCAGCCACCTTTTCTTCGGATAATAGCTCGCTGACAAATGTCGGTCGCGGGTCGTCTGCCGATCCCAACTCAATCTTCTTGAGGTTATCTGCAGTGGTATGTATACTATCTTCCAGTTCTTTCGGAGCGGGCGGAAATTCTGAGATCACCTCATCATCGCTGTTCTCAAAGCACCGGTAAAGGTCACCTACGTTCTCGGGCTCTTCCCTTAATATCGTAATCGTATAACAAGTGCGAACCCGCTCTGTGGACTGAAGTGGACCCGGTTCTGCTCTTGCGGCCTTGGGCTCATGCTTTCGCGGCGGCGTTACCTTCCAGCCGTCGGATAAAGCGAATCTACCCCGTCGGTACTGGTCCTCGACCCAGTTCTTGAAGGTGAAGCAGTCTTCGGTAGGATGTCCTATGGTTCGGTGATAAGAGCAATAACTCGGATGAGAGACCTTGCTAGCTTGCCCAGGATGTCTAGACTCTGGAAGCGTGATCATTCGATGTTTTATAGCGAGGTTGAGTAACCTCTCCGTCTTGTCTTGGGGGAAGGAATACGCTCGACTCATCTTCTTCACGAGGGACAAACCCGAGCCGCTTCTTGATTTATCTCCGTCTCTGCGTCGGGTCTTTCGCACAATGGATTGACGAGGATAAGCGTCTTTGTCTTTTGCAGCATATTGAGATAGACGTTGCGTCCTGGCCTTCTTGTAGATGGCCATCTCGCGGTTGTGGTCTTCCTGAGCTCTCCGACCCATTTTCCTGATAGGCTTGTTCGTTCGTTCTTCAAACGACGGACTCGGTGCTTCGATCGCGGGGTCTAGTTTTAATGAAGGGTTGGCATCTCCTGACAGGGCGTCCTCTTCTTCATCAAAGGTATATATAGGGTAGCTGCTGTGAGTTCGTTCCCGTTTTCCAGCTCTTGCGTATCCAAGCCCGAGTGTTTCCATCTTCCCGTTGGGCAACTTGCGTTGAGTCCCGGGGACATCCCAAATCTTGTTGTAGAACCGAGCCTGCCGAACAGCCTGTTTTAAGGGTACTCCTTGGCGCTTTCAATAGCTTCTTTAATCCGTCCGTATAGTATCTGGGCAGACGGATGGGTTGGAGCCTGTCGAGCGTAGTATCTGCGCCATGCCAGGTCTCTTTCTCTATTTTCGACTCTGAGGATCGGTAAAATAGGATCACCTTCTCGCCCCTTCGCCTGGGAGGGACGTTAAATGTTTGCAGGTCCTGCACATCGTGAGCCTGAAGCGCGTCGAGATCCTTGTAGTGTTTTCGCGGGTACCATGGTGATTTGCAAACTATGGTCATCGCCAAGGGGTGCTTGTGTCGGCAGCCGATTGGAGAACACAGGCATTAACTTCATCTTCTGAATCACTTCCGAAGACTAATACGGGGGCGAGTGTCCTCAGGTTGTTGCGTTGAGATGGCCCTGCATAAACTATCTCTTCCTCTTCTTCGGTATCGCTCCCGAAAATAGGGATGGTGGCGGCGGTTTTTTTTTCCGGATTGCGACATCTTTCTGTATCCTCGAAATCTGGCAAAAAGTATTTCGCATCTTCGTATTTGCGGACTTCGTTCACGGAAAATGGGTTTAACTCACCTGTTACGGTATACTCAAGACCATCCTTGAAGTACTTCATACACTGATGTTGTGTAGAAGGGATGATGTTGTACTCGTGCAGCCAAGGACGGCCGAGCAAGGCGTTGTAACAGGTCTTGGCGTCAATGACATGGAATTTGATATCTGTGACGAGAAGTCCGAAGCGTAATGTTAGTATCACGGATCCGAGAGTCCGTGACGATTGTGAATCGAAACCGGAGATAGTAATTTTGTCACGAGCGAGGTGTTGCACACTCATGCAGATTTCCTTCAACACCCGAACATTAAGGAGGTTGACAGAGGATCTATTATCCACCAGGATCTTGCCTATCTTGATATCATGGCAGTATCCGGAGACATATAGGGGACGGTTATGGTCGCATGTCCCGAGAAGGAGGTCTTCATCACCGAAAGTGACGTCGGCCGTATGCACTTCCTCCAGTTCATCCTTCATCTTTTCAGTGGCGAGGAAGGCTTGGAATTGCTCGGGTTCTTGTAACGCCTTAATTAGTGAGTCTCGCGCTTCTTTCGATAATAGGAGGGCATCGAGAATGCTAAGCTGAGAAGGTAGCTTCCTTAGGTGCGCGAGGATGTTATAGTCCGCTTTACTCTTCCTAGGAGGGTCTTTGGCAGCCAGCTCTCTCATGACTTGGTCATCTAAAGTGATATCTTCAGTGACCTTTTCCTTTCCCTTATCCTTTCTATTCCCGGGCCCTAGATTCTTTTCTGGGAGTGTGCGATTGCGCAGCTGAATGTTCTCGCAGATCTCCGATTCCTTCTCTTTCCCCGAGACAGATTCTTTAAAGAGAGGGCCCAGAGCCATTTCTTCATCAGAGTCGCTCCCAAAGGTGAGAACTTGTGACCCCCCTGGCGTTAACCATGCAACAGTTGCCAGTCGTTCTGTTGTGCCTATCGACGGTACTTCTTCGCTCCCGACGGATCTTGCGTTTCATGCGCTTAAATGTTGCCGATGAGCAACATATCCTTGCCACCATATCTTAAAGGCGTCGCACTCCTCCGTGGGATGTGAGATTTTCCGATGATATGTGCAATAGTCAGGGTGCGTCTCTACCCCATCGGTGTGTTTCCTTCCGAGGGCGGTAGCTTCATTCCCAGTGACATGGCTTTGGCAAACCTTTTTCTCGTCTTGAATATCTTCTTGTCTGCTTCGGATGCCTTATGCTCTGACAGGGGTAGTTCAACTCTTTCGTTCAGTTGCCCGCATTTGGCTCCTTCCGACGTGGTCATCTCACGCTCCTGGTCCGCTTTACATTTTAGACGAATCTCGTCTAGAAAAGCGTCGATTATTTCATCTGTTGGCCATGCGCGTTCTGGTACAGGCTCTGCCTTCAGTTTCCTAATGCCAGGAGTTTTCCCATCATCGGTAAACGAGTGGGAGATTACATTACAACTCGCCACATATCCTTCGGATTCATCTGACGAGCTTTCTCCATCATCTTCCTCTTGAAAGATGTGGTTGAGGAACTCTTGCAGTGTGACAGGAGTTCGCGCCTTTTGGTTGTACTCTTCCAATGCGTC